>CM035414.1:17751673-17756673 GCA_020310875.1 Ceratopteris richardii | reverse complement strand
TTGCTTAAACGGGTTCTATTTCGGAGAACCATGTCTTAGAAGTTATAGGTGTCTAAATCGACTTCTTAGAAGTATAGTTTTAGACATAGGTGACTTGTCAAGTTGATTTCTCAAAATCTACTGAATTTTTTGGAGTGATTCGACTTGGAGGAGGTGCGCAATCTTTAGATGACACCTTGTGCAAAGTTTTATAAAAAATTTTACACATTTGATAAGTCAATGAGAAAGATATGTGCAACAGACTTTCTGTAGAATCATCTTTTTCACAGATTTTCTAGAATCCTTATAATTGAATGTTGATCCTCCAAATTGGTAAAGGTTTTGACTTAATTTTGATATAGAGGTGCTCTAATTTCAAGGGTAGGTTGTTCTTTTGGAGATTAATACTCTCCATCAGTGTTATCAGAGCAAGAAGCATCAGAATTGAAGGAAGGAGGATCCCGACTGCTGCAGGTACAAAGAATTCAACATCTGAAGGTTCAAAAGGTGAAAGCTTTAGAGCAAAGCTTGAGAAGGAGATCATACGACATCAAGGAAGTCAAAAGGAGTACTATTCGAAGTAAAGGTACATCTGTTACTCATAAAGTTTAAAGAATTCAATATACAGGACAAGAAAGGATGGGAGATTCTCTTCAGATAGAGAAATTGGATAGAGAGAACTATCCAGCATGGTCAATGAGGATGGAAGCTCATCTAATGAGCAAAGATTTGATAGGATATATTACAGGTGAAGAAGAAAAGCCTCAATTCAGAGATCCTAGTGTTCCAACTAGGGAGGAATTGTCAGATTTGAAGAATTGGATGAAGAGAGACGCTCAAGCTAGGAGCATTATCTATATGGCAGTCAATGACTACTTGCTACCTCACATTAGAGGTCTTGAAAGTGCAAGTGATATATGGAATGCTTTGGAGGAGCATTTCCAAAACACCACAAAGTCAAGGAAGGCATCCTTGTGGGCAGAATTTACCACATTCAAGAAAAAGGCCTCTCAATCCATCTCAGATTATGTAACCAGAATGAAGGACATTGCAGATGCATTAGGAGCTGTTGATGAAGACATTGAGGAGGATAAATTGGTAAGGCAAATCCTTACAGGTTTGAGAGGTGATGACAAATGGAAGCCATTCATTTTGTCTACTGAATTATCACTTGATCATTTTACTCCTGACTTAAATCAGTTGCTAGGACATATATTAACCTTTGAGCAGGATGTCAAAGGTGAAGGTGACAAGAGTACAGGTCATGCAATGTACTCAAAGGATAAGAAGAAAATTAGCAAAGGAAAGCAACAAGCAAATGAAGATGAAGGCACAGCTAGTCAAGCCAACTTCCTAAGAGGAAGAGGAGGTGGCAAAGGTAGAGGAAGAGGCTGGAATAACAAAGATGGAGTCAAAGCTTGCTGGATTTGTGGTAAGACAAATCACTTAGCTAATGATTGTTGGCATAATACTCATAGTAATGGTGGATATAATCAGAACTTTAATTCAAGAGGAAGAGGTGGCAGAAATCAAAGAGGTAACTTCAGAGGTAGAGGTAGTAGGGGTTACTTTGGAAGAAATGCAGGTAGAGGATTCCAAAGTCAACAATACAATAATACCTACTACAATTATGCTTCAGATCAGAAGGAGGATTCAACATTGATATTTGAATGCAACTTGTGAAAGACAAAGTGAAGACCAAAGAGTCTTCTACATTGACTCAGGGTGTAGCAATCACCTGAGTGGTAACATAGCATTGATGACTGATTTGGAAAATAAGGTATCTAATCATGTTGTTCAAACAGGTGACAATACAAAGCATAATGTGAAGTCAATTGGATCAGTGAAGGCTAAGGATGGTAGCACCCTCTTGAGTAAGGTCTTGTATGTTCCTACAATTCCTAAGAATCTGATAAGTGTAGGACAAATTGTTGAAAAAGGTTATGAAGTGAGATTTACTAATGAAGGAGTATTTGTGGAAGACCCTAGCAATGGGTATAAACAAATTGTTTCAGGGAAGAAAGAAGGAAGATTGTTCACATTGAAGATTCAAGGTAATGTTGGTCATGCCTTGTTCACTTATGGAGGACATAAGATTTCTGAGTTAGATCTTTGGCACAAGAGGCTTGGACACTTCAATGAAAGAGGTATCAAAGATATGATTAACAGTGGTTCAGTGCTTGGATTGCCTTGGTTCAGTGCTTGGATTGCCTAATGTTACAGGTCAACATATGACATACAGATGTGAGGCATGTCAATTAGGTAAGGCTCATAAGCAATCTTACTCCAAGCATGGTTTTATGTATTCAGAGAAGCTTGAGTTGGTACACACAGATGTGTGGGGACTATCAAAGGATTTCAGTATCAATGGTTCAAGGTACTATGTGATTTATATTGATGATGCTACCATATGGATTACTATCTATGTGATCAAAGATAAGTCAGAAGTATTTAGTACATTCAAACATTATCATGTGTATGCAGAGAGAATTACAGGTCATAAGTTGAAGAGATTAAGTTCAGATGGAGGGGGAGAGTATTTCTCTAATGAGTTCAGTGATTACTTGTGGAATGCAGGTATAAAAAGGGAAATCACTTGCAGGTACTCCCTTCAACAAAATGGTGTAGCAGAGAGGAGGAATAGAACTCTTGTTGAGTTTGCAAGATCCATGATGAAGGAGAAAAATTGCCCAAATTATTTGTGGGCTGAGGCTGTAAATACAGGTACGTATTTGGTCAATAGGTTGCCATGTAAAGCCTTGCAGGGTATGACACCATATGAGGCATGGTGGGGTAAGAGACCTACATTAGACCATTGCAAAGTATTTGGATGTTTGGCATATGCATATGTGCCATCACAAATTAGAACCTAAAGCTGAAAAGTATGTATTCATTGGTTATGATGACAAGCAGATGGGTTATAGATTGTGGAGTCCATCCACAAAGCAATTTATTGTGTCTAAGGATGTTACATTTGATGAGCAAGGCACTTGGTATGCAGGTACTATCAATATTATATAGATGATGAAGAAATTGTGAGTCAAAAGAAAGGTAAATCAAAGGTTCAGATATTTGATGAACAAGAGAATAATGAAGTGCAGGTTGAAGTTGAAGAAATGCCAAGATTTGATCCTGAGTGTGAAGAACCAGAAACCTCAAGGAGTGGAGAACTCAGAAGGTCATCAAGACACAAGTGGCAACCTACAAGGTATAGCTATGACACTTCTTTTTTGGCTACAAAAGATTATGCTTATATGATTAAAGCAGATGAAGACCCTCTACATATGAAGAGGCAAAAGGTAAGGAAAACTGGGAGAAAGCTATGCAGGAAGAATATGATGCATTATTGGAGAATCAGACATGGGATTTGGTTCCTAAACAAATAGCCAGAAGATAATTGGATGCAAGTGGGTTTACAAAACAAAGAGATATGCAGATGGAAGTGTGTCTAGGTATAAAGCTAGACTTGTTGTGAAAGGGTTTGCTCAAACATATGGTATTGATTATGATGAGACCTATAGTCCTGTGGCAAAGATGACAACCATCAGGACACTCATAGCCATTGCTGCATGTAAAGGTTGGAAATTATGTCAATTAGATGTGAAAAATGCTTTTTTAAATGGTTACATTTCAGATGATGTTTTCATGGAGCAACCTCAAGGATTCAGAGATGGGAGGTATCCAGATCATGTGTGTAAGCTCAAGAGAGCTTTGTATGGGTTGAAGCAGGCCCCAAGGGCATGGAATTATAGACTTGTGAAGTTCTTGAAAGAACTTGGATTTCAAGTATCTAAGGCAGATAATAGCTTGCTTGTTAAAGCAAGTTATGATGGGTTCATTTACATGTGCATATATGTTGATGATATAATTCTTACAGGTACAGATGAGAAAGGCATTCAAAGTCTAAAGAGGCAAATGGAGAAAGAATTTAAAATCAGTGATTTGGGAGATTTGTCATATTTCTTGGGCATGGAGATTTCATACACTCAACATGGAGTGTATGTGACTTAAGAAAGGTATTTGAAGAACTTGTTAATCAAGTTTAAAATGAATGATTGCAGGGTAGCACCTACTCCAATGGAGGTGAATCAAAAATTGAGCAGATATGGTGGAGAAGAATTCAAGGATATGAAGTTATATCAGAGTTTGGTTGGTAGTCTTATCTATGCTACATTAACTAGGCCTTATTTATCATATGCAGTTGGGGTTTTGTCTCAATTAATGCATTTTCCTAGGAAAGAACATTGGATTGCAGGTCAAAGAGTGTTGAGATTGGGCAGGTAATCCTGATGATAGAAGGTCAACCTATGGATAGATGTGTTATGTGGGAGATAAGTTAATCTCTTGGTGTTCAAAGAAGCAACACACAGTTGCTTTATCATCTACAGAAGCTGAGTAGAAAGACATGGTTGAAGCTGCAAAGGAAGTGATATGGCTTAAGACTCTGATGAAGAGTTTTGATATCATTCAGAGTACTACTATTCATGGAGATAACATGAGTTCATTGTATCTAGCTGCTAACCCTGTTTTTCATGCCAGGACCAAACACATTGAGATTCAGTATCACTTTCTAAGAGAGAAGGTGATGGACAAAGAGATTGAAGTCATACATACTTCAACTAAAGATCAGATAGCTGATATGCTTACCAAAAGCTTGGATGGACCAAAGCTACAGAGATTCAAAGACATGGCAGGCATAAAGAAAATAGAGAAAACCTCAATTGATGATTGAGGGGGAGCTGTTGGTGCAGAGAAATCAACAATTGAAGTTTTGGAAGTCAAAGAATTAAGACAATATCAAGTTTTGAAGCATAGAAGAAGTTTACATTCAGGAGTTGAAAGAAATGTACACATATGTACATTAGTTCAGATATAGGTCACTTATACTTTTGATTAGTCATAAGTTTGTAAATATTTGCCTATAAATACTATGGAAAATGTCGGGGCAAGTATGAGAGATCATGAGAATAGAGTAATTGAGAGTTGTAAGAGTCATTAGACATCTTAGAAGTTAGTTGAAT
>CM035414.1:17736673-17746673 GCA_020310875.1 Ceratopteris richardii | reverse complement strand
AATATGTCCTTCCTTCAACCTTCTGAATTTGTTTTCTTCTTGACTCTTTGACTTCATTTCTTCATAATCCTTCAATTGATGATTGACATGCACCAACAACTCCCCCTCAATCATTAATTGAGGTTCTTCTCTATCTTCTTGATTCCTGCCATATCCTTGAATCTTTGTAGCTTTGGTCCATCTAAACTTTTTGTCATCATATCTGCAAGTTGATCTTTTGTAGGTGTATGCATCACCTCAATTTCTTTATCAATGACCTTCTCTCTCAGAAAATGATATTGTATTTCAATATGCTTAGTTCTAGCATGAAACACAGGATTAGCTGCCAAGTATAGTGAACTCATATTATCTCCACAAACAATAGGAGTACTTTGAATCACATCAAACACCTTCATAAGTGTCTTTAGCCATATTACCTCTTTTGCAGCTTCCACCATACCTTTATATTCTGCTTCTGTAGATGACAAAGCAACTGTATGTTGCTTCTTAGAACACCATGAAATCAATTTGTCTCCTACATAGCACAAATATCCATGGGTTGATCTTCTATCATCCACATTACCTGCCCAATCTGCATCACTATATATCTTCACTCTTGTATCAGAAGTAAATCCATAGTACAATCCTTCTCTGAGTGTACCCTTGATGTACCTAAGTACTCTTTGTCCTGCAATCCAATGTTCCTTTCTAGGACAATGCATGAATTGTGAAAGTACACCAACTGCATATGACAAATCAGGCCTTGTTAAAGTAGCATAAATCAGGCTACCAACCAAACTTTGATAAAGCTTCATGTCTCTGAATTCTTCTCCTCCAAATCTAGATAATTTGTGGTTCACTTCCAATGGTGTAGGTGCAACCCTGCAATCTTCCATTTTAAATTTGGTTAGCAAATTTTTAAGATACCTTTCTTGGGTCACAAATACTCCATGTTGAGTATAAGTAATCTCCATTCCCAAGAAGAATGATAGATTCCCCAAATCACTGATTTTGAACTCTTTCTCCATCTGCTTCTTGATCATTTGTATTCCTTTATCATCTGTTCCTGTAAGTATTATGTCATCAACATAAATACAAACATAAATGAATCCATCTTCACTTGCTTTGACTAGCAAGCTACTATCTGCCTTTGATGCTTGAAATCCAAGATCATTCAAGAACTTTACAAGCCTATAATTCCATGCCCTTGGGGCGTGCTTTAATCCATACAAAGCTCTCTTGAGCTTACACACATAATTTGGACTCACTTGATCTTTGAACCCATCTGGTTGCTCCATGTAAACTTCATCTGAAATGTAACCATTCAAAAAAGCATTTTTAACATCTAACTGAGATAGCTTCCAACCTTTACAAGCAGCAATTGCTATGAGAGTTCTGATGGTTGTCATCTTTGCCACAGGACTATAAGTCTCATCATAGTCCACTCCATATGTCTGTGCATACCCTTTCACAACAAGTCTGGCTTTGTACCTAGACACACTTCCATATGCAAATCTTTTTGTTTTGTAAACCCACTTACATCCAATAATTTTCTGGCTATTAGGTTTAGGAACCAGATCCCAAGTCTGATTCTCTATCAATGCATCATACTCCTCTTGCATAGCTTCTTCCCAATTTCTCTTGCCTTTGGCTTCATCATATGTAGATGGATCTTCATCTGCTTTTACCAAATAAGCATAATCTTTAGTAGTCAAGAATGAGGTGTCATAGCTATACCTTGTAGGTTGCCATTTGTGCCTAGATGACCTCCTAACTTCTGCACTTCTTGAAGTCTCTGGTTCATCACATTCTGGATCAAACCTTGGCCTCTCTTCAACTTCAACCTGTACTTCATTACTCTCATTTTCATCAATTAATTGAATCTTTGCTTTACCTTTCCTTTGATCCACTACTTCTTCATCATCTGCATGTACATTATATTTACCTGCATACCAAGTACCTTGCTCATCAAATGTAACATCCTTGGATACAAGGAATTGCTTTGTGGATGGACTCCACAACCTGTATCCCATTTGTTTATCATCATAACCAATGAATACATACTTTTCTGCCTTAGGCTCCAACTTACGCCTCAATTGAGATGGCACATATGCATATGCCAAGCATCCAAATATTCTGCAGTGATCCAAGGTAGGTCTCTTACCCCACCAAGCTTCATATGGTGTCATACCTTGCAAAGCTTTACAAGGCAATCTATTGACCAAATATGTAGCTGTATTTACAGCCTCTGCCCACAAATAATTTGGACAATTCTTCTCTTTCATCATGGACCTTGCAAACTCAACAAGAGTCCTATTTCTTCTTTCTGCTACCCCATTTTGTTGAGGAGAGTACCTGCAAGTAACTTCTCTCTTTATACCTGCATTCCATAAGTAATCATTGAATTCATTTGAAAAATACTCTCCCCCTCCATCTAACCTTAGTCTCTTTAATTTTTGACCTGTAATCCTTTCTGCATATGCATGATAATGTTTAAATGTATTAAACACTTCTGACTTTTCTTTAATCACATAAATTGTGATCCATCTGGTAGCATCATCAACATATATAACATAATATCTTGAACCATTTATACTAAAGTCCTTTGAAGGACCCCACACATTTGTATGCACCAATTCAAGTCTTTCTGAATACATAAACCCATGTTTGGAATAGGATTGCTTATGAGCCTTACCTAAAACATGCCTCACATCTGTATGTCATGTGTTGACCTGCAATGTTAGGCAATCCAAGCACTGAATCATTGTT
Source organism: Ceratopteris richardii (assembly GCA_020310875.1). Classification (NCBI taxonomy): domain Eukaryota; kingdom Viridiplantae; phylum Streptophyta; class Polypodiopsida; order Polypodiales; family Pteridaceae; genus Ceratopteris; species Ceratopteris richardii. The sequence continues at coordinate 17,743,925 of CM035414.1, read as the reverse complement.
AATCATTTCTTTAATACCTCTTTCATTGAAGTGTCCAAGTCTTTTGTGCCAAAGATCCAACTCTGACACCTTTTGCTCTCCATATGTGAACATAGCATGTCCAACATTTCCTTGTACCTTCAATGTAAAGAGCCTTCCTTCTTTCTTTCCTGTAACAACCTGTTTATACCCTTGACTAGGGTCTTCAACATAAACTCCATCATTGGTAAACCTTACCTCATATCCTTTTTCCACAATTTGACCTACACTGATCAAATTCTTTGGAATTGTGGGAACATAAAGAACCTTACTCAGAAGAGTGCTCCCATCCTTAGCCTTAACTGAACCAATTGACTTTACCTTATGCTTTGTATTATCACCTGTCTGAACTGTATGATTAATTGCATTATGATCTAGGTCAGTCATCAAAGCAATATTTCCACTTAAATGATTACTACATCCTGAATCAATGTAAAACACTCTCATGTCCTCATGTGAAGTTTCATATGTTGCATTCATAATAAGAGTCGAATCCTCCTTCTGATCTGATGCATAGTTGTAGTAGGTGTTATTATAGGATTGATTCTGGAAGCTTCTTCCTCCACCTCTTCCAAAAGAATTCCTACCACCTCTACCTCTGAAGTTTCCTCTCTGAAATCTACCACCTCTTGCTCTTTGGTTAAAGTTCCGATAATTACTATTATTCTGATTATTGTGCCAACAATCATGAGATAGATGATTGGTCTTACCACATATCCAACAAGCTCTTGCATTATCTTTGTTGTGTCTGCCTCTTCCTCTACTTCTGCCATTTCCTTTTCCTCTTATGAAATTTGCTTGGTTTGAAGTACCTTCTTCTTCACCTGATTGTTGCTTTCCTTTGTTGACTTTCTTCTTGTCTTTAGAGTACATTGCATGACCTGCACTCTTATCAACATCTCCTTTGATATCATTCTCAAAAGTTAGCATATGACCTAACAATTGATTCAAATCAGGAGTAAAATGATCTAATGAAAGTTCTGTAGATAAGATGAAAGGCTTCCACTTCTCATCTCCTCTTAGCCCTGTGAGAATTTGTCTTACCAATTTGTCTTCTTCAATATCTTCATCCACTGCACCTAGAGAATCTGCAATGTCCTTCATCTTTGTCACATAATCAGAGATTGATTGTGAGGCCTTCTTCTTGAAGGTAGTGAATTCTGCCCATAGTGAAGCCTTCCTTGATTTGGTTGTGTTTTGGAAATGCTCCTCCAAAGCATTCCAAATGTCACATGCACTTTCAAGTCCTCTAATGTGAGGAAGCAAATAGTCATTGACTGCCATGTAGATTATGCTCCTTGCTTGAGCATCCTTCTTCATCCAATTCTTTAGATCTGACAATTCTTCCCTAGTTGGAACGCTAGGATCTCTGAACTTAGGCTTCTCTTCTTCACCTGTAATGTAGGCTATCAAATCTTTGCTCATTAGATGATCTTCCATCCTCATAGACCAAGCAGGATAGTTCTCTCTATCCAGCTTCTCAATTTGGAGACTATCTCCCATTCTTGCTTCACCTGTAGTCTCAAAACTTTAGTCTTTACAAGGAATAAATGTACCTTAGCTTCGAGTATTGCTTCTTCTGATCCTTTTGATAATCTTTGCGTGTCTCTCTTCAATCTTTCTTCAGCACTTTATCCTTCTAAACCTTTGAAATGTAGAACTTGTATGTCTGCAACAGTCGGAGTCTTCTTCACTTCAATTTTGACACAACCTGCTCTGATACCACTGATGGAGAGTGTTAATCTCCAAAAGAACAAGTTGACCTTGAATTTAGATCACCTCTATATCAAGATCAACTTTAGACTCCACCTAATTTAGAGAACCTTCACCAAATTATCAGAAAATTGATTATTCTGAAAAATTCAATTTCTCAGAAAAGTCTGCTGCAGATTAATCACTCATTGACTAATGAATCCTGTAAAGTTTTTGATAAAACTTTGCACAACACTTCGCCTTGAGATTGCACAACTTTTCAAGTTAAATCTCTGCAAATGATTTAGTATACTCTGAGAAATCATACAAACAAGTTACCTATGTATGAAACACCTTCTCTGTAGTAGCGACTTTGACACCTGCAACTTCTTAGCTACAGTTCTCACAATGTCGAACCCGTTTGATCAAGATCTTTTAGCCATAGATAGCTTACCTTCCAACTTAGATTTTAAGCCCTCACTTGTGTAAAACTTTACACCACACACTGAGCAATGTTCATTTCTCTGAACATGAAATCTGCGCCAGTTTCATCGACTCTCAGAACATCATTACATATGAATGTTCCTAAACTAAATTCTCTCATCCTGATTACAATTAGCCTCTCAAATTCTAGCCATAGATAGATTAGCTATGGACTTAGATACGTGCAGAAGGATTTCTCAAAAAATTAAACACAGAAGGAGCAGACAGCAAAACATCGGGCACAAGATTTTCTTGATTTTCTCAGAAATTACAACTAAGTGAAGTTGATGATTTCAACTCACTTCTCATGTGTCTAATGACACTTCCTACAACTGATTTCTCTCTTCCTATTCTCTATTCTTCTTCTGCTCTATTTGCCCCGACATTTTCCAAAGTATTTATAGATAAATATATACAAGTTTATGACTAGACAAAAGTATAAGTCAGCTAATGTACATATGTGTACATATCTTTGAGTTTCTAAATATGTCCTTCCTTCAACCTTCTGAATTTGTTTTCTTCTTGACTCTTTGACTTCATTTCTTCATAATCCTTCAATTGATGATTGACATGCACCAACATCCATCCATCCATCCATCCATGCATCCATCCATCCATCCATCCATCCATCCATCCATCCATCCATCCATCCATCCATCCATCCATCCATCCATCTGTTGGATGTGATGGCTGGATGCACTCAAAAGATCAAGTTGGTGCTGTTAGACCTGCTTTACACCTGCCCTCTTTTCTCTTCAGATATACTTAGTAGACTCCTTGAGCTTCCAAATGACACAAAGAAACCATATATGTACTTTGGAAATGGTTTGAGTAATGATCAAACCAAAACAGACAACTTGGTTTCTTCACAACTTCAAAAACTTACTATTTCTGTAATGATACCTGCTCAGTGTTATGCTCAGTGTGACCAGCACACTTAAAATTGATCTAATTGCTTTTGGAAATAATCAATTAGCTTAACAAGCTTTCATTTGCAAGTGGAATGAGAGGAAATGACAAACTACACTCTGAGAAATCAATTTAGCAAAATAAGGTGTACCCCCGATTTTTTAGGAGACTTACAGTCACAGACCAGTGAGCACCCCGACTGAGATTTCTCTGTGATGGTAGATCCAATAGCCTTGAAACTTTGTAGGTGTGTATTAGACTTTGAGCTGAATCCAATGCACTTTGAATCATCCAATTTGGTTCAGTAGATCTTGAGATATGCTCCTTTAAAGTTGACAGAGTTGAAGGTAGTCACTCAGAGAAAGCAGAGACTATGAATATATGTATATTGATTAAATCTAATGATTGTACATTCCCATTGGCATGTAATGTGATGCTCAATGGTACTCAGAGGTGTAGGCTATGGTGTAGCTCACACACACTCAATGATTGACTCAGAATTGCCTCGGGAGGAGTGTCTCATACCCGCGACTTTTTTCCATGGTTTTTATAAGTGTTGATAGATCATTTGAATTTGAAATTCAAATTGAAGCTCTCTAGAATCTCTCCACTAAACTTAGGGAGATATTCCCTCAATCACATCATCTACCTTTTCCACGACTTAGACTAGTAGGTGTGATTACATGAGTGATTAAGTCATATTGACTTTTACATTGGATAAAAAATAATAACCAATTAAGCATTGGTTCCTATGGTTCAAGGTTCATATAAATACATTCTTCAATGGTCCAAGCTCTATGTGAAGTCTTCAAAGTTGATATCCAAGCCAAGTCTTCCAAAGCTTCCAATGTTCCAAGCCAATGTGTGTAGGCTTGTTTTGCACCAACAGCTCCCCCTCAAGCCAAACACTTTGGCTCAAGTCTTCATCTCTAGTCTTCAATTATTTCCTGCAATCCAATCATGGATTTAAACCTGCATAGCTTGCTTCCATCCAGAGCTTTAGTAAGCAAATCTGCACATTGTATATTAGTAGACACATATGATAATTGAATTTCTTTGCTAAGTAACTTCTCCCTCACATAGTGGTAGTGAACCTCTATGTGTTTTGTTCTAGCATGATAAATTGGATTAGCTGCTAGGTGAAGAGAACTTGTGTTATCACCAAATATGATTGGTGGCCTTGTGTATAGGCCCAATTCTGAATATAATAGCTTCAACCATATGGCTTCTTGAGTGGCATTGGCTAGCCCTCTGTATTCTGCCTCAGTAGATGACAAAGATACTGTGGGTTGTTTCTTGGATGACCAAGAAATTGGTTTATCACCTGCAAAGCATATGTAACCAGATGTACTCCTCCTGTCATCCTTGCAACCTGCCCAATCTGCATCTGAGTATACATTAATATCAATGTCTGATGAATATGGAAAGTACAAACCATGATTTTGTGTTCCCTTTAGGTACTTTACTATCTTCTTGGCTGCCTCCAAATGTGGTATTCTTGGTTTGTGCATAAATTGGCTAAGTACACTAACACCATATGATATATCAATCCTGGTTAAGGTAGCATAATTAAGACTACCTTCCAAACTTTGGTAACCTGTAATATCTTTGAGTTCTTCTCCTTCATGTGCACTGAGTTTGTGGTTGACCTCCATAGGAATGTTTGAGACTTTAGCTTCCTGCAAATTAAACTTCTTGACCATGTCCTGAATGTACTTCTTCTGAGTAATAAAGATACCTGAATTTGTGTAGACCAATTCAAGTCCTAGGAAGTACTTCAATAATCCAAGATCATTGATCTTGAATTCCTTCATCATTTGTCCTTTGATGTGTCTAATTCCCTGAACATCATTTCCTGTAATAATGATGTCATCAACATAGACACACAAGTATATTACCTCTGAATTGTTCCTCTTTATAAACAATGAAGTATCTGCTTTACTCATCACAAATCCTTGATCTAGGAGATAGGTTGTCAACCTGTAATTCCATGCTCTAGGTGCCTGCTTCAATCCATACAGAGCCTTCTTCAATTTACAAACATGATTTACCTTATTGGGATCTTCATAGCCAGGTGGTTGTGACATGTAGACCTCTTAAGATATCCATCCATTCAAGAATGCATTCTTCACATCCAATTGGTACATGTTCCAATTCTTGGATGCAGCTACACTCACCATAACTCTGATAGTTGGCATCTTGGCCACAGGAGAAAATTCTCCTCATAATCAATGCCTTGGGTTTGTGCAAAACCCTTGGCTACCAACCTAGCTTTGTACTTGTTTATTGTACCATCTGAGTTCCTCTTGAGTTTGTAGATCCATCTGGATCCTATCACCTTCATGGAGTCCTTCTTGGGTACCAAGTCCCAAGTATCACTCTCCTTGAGAGCCTCCATTTCTTCATCCATTGCTTCCTTCCATTCTGGTTTAGTGATTGCTTCTTCAAATGTACCTGGTTCTTCATTCAAGATATCCTTTGCAAGATATACAGAGTGCTTGGTTACAAGTGAAGTATCATACCCATACCTAATAGGTTTCTTCTTTTCTCTTTGAGATCTCCTCATAGCTTGAGTTGAGGATTCTGGATTGTCTTCTAGTTGCTTCATCTTCATCTTCCCTTTGGATTTCCAAGCCTTGAACTCTTCAATGTTGATGGTGTCTTCATCATCTGAGCTTGTGTCCTCTTTCTGAATTGGTTCTTGCCTGATAAGCTTGGGAAAGTCTTCTTCCATGTCATAAGGTAGGCTGACTTTCCTGCACTCATTTTCATACCATGAATCATTCTCATCAAATATGACATCTCTGCTTACCTTGAAGCCTTTGTTTGAGGGGTTGTAGAATCTGTATCCCTTTTGGTTCAAATCATAACCAATGAAGATACACTTTTCAGCCTTAGGGTCTAGCTTTCCCCTTACCTGTGAGGGAATATGCACATATGCAACACACCCAAAGATTTTACAATGATCCAGAGATGGTCTCTTACCATGCCAAGCCTCATAGGGTGTCATTCCATCAAGTGTCTTTGATGGCAACCTGTTGATTAAGTATGTGGCAGTAGATACACTCTCTGCCCAAAGATAATTTGGCAATTTTTTTTCATTAAGCATAGACCTAGCTGTCTCTACAATGAGTCTATTTCTCCTTTCAGCTACCCCATTTTGTTCAGGTGAGTACCTTGTAGTAATCTCCCTCTTGATGCCTCTTTCCTGCAAGAAATCTTCAAAGTCATTGGAGAAGTATTCTCCACCACCATCTGACCTTAGCCTCTTCAAATGTCTACCTGTTTGATTTTCAACTAATGCAAGATACCTTTTGAAACAATTAAATACTTCATCTTTATGTTTCATGAAGTATAAGACAGTCCACCTGCTATAGTCATCAATAAAGGACACATAGTACCTTGATCCAGATATGGATGGCTCCTTGCTAGGTCCCCAAACATCTGTATGCACCAATTCCAGATAATCTTCATGCATAAAACCTTTCTTGGTATAGGGCAATCTGTGTGACTTACCAAATTGACAAGCCCCACACTTGTATATCATGTGTTGCTTGGATACATTAGGTATCCCAAGCACACATTGATCCCTGCTCATTTGTTTTATGGTCCTCTCTCCAATGTGACCTAATCTCTTGTGCCAAATCTCCAATTCTGATAGGGTTTGGTCTTTATAGTTGTACAAAGCAATATTCTTAGTGTCTTCAAGTTCAAAGGTAAACAATCTTCCTGATTTTTCTCCCTTGGCTATCCTTCTGAATCCATGTCTTGGATCCTCCACATATGCACCATGTTGAGTGAACCTGACTTGTAGACCTTTTTCTACAATCTGACCTACACTCATCAGATTCTTGGTGATTGTTGGAACATACAACACTCTGCTTAGTAAATTCTGATTACCATCACTTGTTTTGACATTGCCTACTTTAACAACTGAATGTTTAGTGTCATCACCTGTCTGCACTTGGTGCTTGCCTTTGGGTTCTTCCAAATCAGAGAGTAAGGCAACATTTCCAGCTACATGGTTAGAGCAACCTGAATCAATATAGAACAAATGATCATCATTGATACCTGACTTAGATGTCATGTTCATAATCAACAAGGAATCATCTTGCTCCTCTGCATAATTGTTGTAGTCTTTCCTATTTCT
>CM035414.1:17721673-17726673 GCA_020310875.1 Ceratopteris richardii | reverse complement strand
AGCAAATAAGGTAAACATGGGAGATGGGTTTCCTTCATTCATTGACAAATTGGACAGGAACAATTACCAAGCTTGGTCATTGAGAATGAAGACCTATCTACAAGGAAGGAGCTTATTTGGATACATATCAGGAGATGAGGAATTGCCCTCATTCAAAACTAGAGGACTACCCACCAAGGATGAACATGAGAGACTCAACCAATGGTGTGCAAAAGATGCTTTGGCAAGGTCTTACCTTCTTAACTCTATATCTGATTTTCTTTTACCTCATGTAAGGAATTGTAAGACTTCCCAAGAGACTTGGGAAACCTTGTCAACATACTTTTCTTCCAACACAAGGGCCAGGAAGAATCAATTGTGGATTGAATTCACAACCCTCAGGAAGCAGCCCAAGCAATCAGTCTCAGAGTATGTGACAAAGATTAAAGATGTGGCAGACCAATTAGCAAGCATTGGAGAGGAGATTGAAGAGGAGCAAATAGTCAGGCAAGTAACAAATGGACTCAAGGCAAATGATAAGTGGGAAAGTTTCACCACTGCAATGGACCTCTATATGGACATGCATACCCCAGACCTCACAACACTCATGGGCCAACTATTCACACATGAAGCAAAGTTTACAAAGGCAGGAGATAAATCAAAAGGTAACAACCCCTCTGCTCTATATACTGATAAGAAAGTTAAGGATAAAGGTAAAGGGAAGAAAGAGGATGAAGAAGGCTCTACCTCCCAAGCTAATTATGCAGGGAGAGGTAGATCATCAAGAGGCAGGGGCAGAGGAGGTAAGTCAGGTAGGGGGAGACCCTACAACTCATCACCATGCAACATTTGTGGATTGTCCAATCACACCACAGATGAATGCTAGAAGAACTACAAGAATCAGAGAGGAAGAGGCTACTCAAGAGGTGGATACTCTCAAGGGAGAGGCAGGTTCAACCAACACCAAGGCTACAATGGATACAACAATCAATACAACAACAATTACAACCACAACCACAATGGTAACTACCAAGGTGGATTCAGAAACAGAAGGGACTACAAAAATTACATAGAGGAGCAAGATGACTCCCTATTGATCATGAATATGACCTCCAAGATAGGTACAAATGATGATCATTTATTATATTGACTCAGGATGTTCTAACCATGTAGCTGGCAATGTGGCACTTCTCTCTGATTTGGAAGAACCCAAAGGCAAACATCAGGTACAGACAGGTGATGATACTAAACACTCTGTTGTAAAGATTGGAAATGTGAAGACATGTGATGGTAACCAGAACCTATTGAGCAGGGTACTTTATGTACCAACCATCACCAAGAATCTAATGAGTGTTGGTCAGATTGTGGAGAAAGGTTTGCAGGTCAGATTCACACAACATGGAGCATATGTGGAGGACCCAAGACATGGATTCAGAAGGATAGCCAAGGGAGAGAAATCAGGTAGATTGTTTACTTTTGAGCTAGAAGATACAAAAAATATTGCTTTATACAACTACAAGGATCAAACACTTTCAGAGTTAGAAATATGGCACAAGAGGTTAGGTCACATAGGTGAAAGAACCCTAAAGCAAATGTGCAGGGATCAATGTGTGCTTGGGATACCTAATGTATCCAAGCAACACATGATTTACAAGTGTGGTGCTTGTCAATTTGGTAAGTCTCACAGGTTGCCCTATTCAAGGAAAGGTTTCATGCATGAAGACTACCTAGACTTGGTACACACAGATGTTTGGGGACCTAGCAAGGATCCTTCCATTTCAGGATCAAGGTATTATGTGTCCTTTATTGATGACTATAGCAGGTGGACCATCTTATACTTTATGAAACATAAAGATGAAGTGTTTAATTGTTTCAAGAGGTATCTTGCACTTGTTGAAAACCAAACAGGAAGAAGCTTGAAGAGGCTAAGGTCAGATGGTGGAGGAGAGTACTTCTCCAATGAGTTTGAAGATTTCTTGCAGGAAAGAGGCATCAAAAGGGAGATAACTACAAGGTATTCACCTGAACAAAATGGGGTAGCTGAAAGAAGGAATAGACTCATTGTAGAAACAGCTAGGTCTATGCTTAATGAAAAGAAATTGCCAAATTATCTTTGGGCAGAAAGTGTATCCACTGCCACCTATCTCATAAACAGGTTGCCATCCAAATCACTTGATGGCATGACACCATATGAAGCTTGGCATGGTAAGAGACCTTCTCTGGATCATTGTAAAATCTTTGGTTGTGTAGCATATGTGCATATTCCCTCACAGGTAAGGGGAAAGCTAGACCCTAAAGCTGAAAAATGTATCTTCATTGGTTATGATTTGAACCAAAAGGGATACAGATCCTACAACCCAACAAACAAAGGCTTCAAGGTAAGCAGAGATGTCATATTTGATGAGAATGACTCATGGTATGAGAATGAATGCAGGAAGGTTAGTCTACCCTATGATATGGAAGAAGATTTCCCAAAGCTCACCAAGGAGGAACCAATCCAGAAAGATGAATCAAGCTCAGATGATGATGATACAATAAACCTTGAAGAATTCAAGGCATGGAAGTCCAAAGGAAAGATGAAGATGAAAAAGCTAGAGGATACACCAGAATCCTCAACTCAAGCAATGAGGAGATCTCAGAGAGAAAAGAAGAAGCCTATCAGATTTGGGTATGACACATCACTTGTAACTAAACATTCTGTATATCTTGCAAAGGATTTGTTGAATGAAGAACCAGGTACCTATGAAGAAGCAATCACCAAACCAGAATGGAAAGAAGCTATGGATGAAGAAATGGAAGCTCTCAAGGAGAGTGATACTTGGGACTTAGTACCCAAGAAGGACTCTATGAAGGTGATAGGATCCAGATGGATCTACAAGCTAAAGAGAAATTCAGATGGTACAATAAACAGGTACAAAGCTAGGTTGGTAGCCAAGGGTTTTGCACAAACCCAAGGCATTGATTATGAGGAGACATTTTCTCCTGTGGCTAAGATGCCAACTATCAGAATATTGGTGAGTGTAGCTGCATCAAAAAATTGGAACATGTACCAATTAGATGTCAAGAATGCTTTCTTGAATGGATGGATATCTGAAGAAGTCTACATGTCACAACCACCTGGCTATGAAGATCCCAAGAAGGTAAACTATGTTTGTAAATTGAAGAAGGCTCTATATGGTTTGAAGCAGGCACCTAGAGCATGGAATTACAGGTTGACAACCTACCTCCAAGACCAAGGATTTGAGATGAGTAAAGCAGACACTTCTCTATTCATAAAGAGGAGTAGTACAGAGGTAATCTACTTGTGTGTTTATGTTGATGACATCATCATTACAGGCAATGATGTCAATGGAATTAGACACATCAAAGGTCAGATGATGAAAGAATTCAAGATTAATGATCTTGGATTATTGAAGTACTTCTTAGGTCTTGAGTTAGTCTACACCAACTCAGGTATATATATCACTCAAAAGAAGTATGTACAGGATATGGTCAAGAAGTTTGGTTTGCAGGATGCTAAAGCATCTACTACTCCAATGGAGGTCAACCTAAAGCTAAGTGCTCATGAAGGGGATGAAATACAAGACATTACAGGATATCAAAGTATGGTAGGTAGTTTGAATTATGCTACCTTGACAAGAATTGACATAGCATATGGAGTTAGTGTGCTTAGTCAATTCATGCACAAACCAAGGGTACCTCACCTAGAGGTAGCACAGAAGATCTTGAAGTATCTGAAGGGAACTCAGAACCATGGTTTGTACTTTCCTTATACATCAGATATTGATATTAAAGTATATTTAGATGCAGATTGGGCAGGATGCAAGGATGATAGGAGGAGCACATCAGGTTACATTTGTTTTACAGGAGATAAGCCTATTTCTTGGTCAGCCAAGAAACAACCGACAGTGGCATTGTCATCCACTGAAGCAGAGTATAGAGGGCTTGCCAATGCCACTCAAGAAGCTATCTCGTTGAAGCTCTTATATACAGAGTTAGGTCTATACACTAGACCTCCAATTATATTTGGAGATAACACTAGCTCTCTTCACCTTGCAGCTAATCCTATTTATCATGCTAGAACCAAACACATAGAGGTTCATTACCACTATGTGAGAGAGAAGCTACTTAGCAAAGAGATTCAATTGACATATGTGTCTACTAATATGCAATGTGCAGATTTACTCACTAAAGCATTGGATGGAAACAAGCTATGCAGATTCAAATCCATGATTGGATTGCAGGATGCGATTGAAGACTAAAGATGAAGAAGATGAAGACTTAAGCCAAAGTGTTTGGCTTGAGGGGGAGCTGTTGGTGCATTTCAAGCCTTCACACTTGGCTTGGAACCTTGGAAGATTAGCTTGGACAAATTTCATCAAGGCCTTACTTGAAGGAAAGGGCATAGGAACCCATACCTATGAATTATTATCCTTTTACTCCTTGTAAAAGTCTAAGTGACTTGGCATTATGTATACACACCTAATTGATTAGAGTCGTGGAATTTGGATGGTGTAATTGGAGAGAATATCTCCCTACTTTTAGAGGAGTGATTAAAGGGAGGCAAGAATTCAAATTTGAATTCAAACTCTCACTCATTTCTTATATAAGTTGTACTTGAAAAGTCGCGGGTGTCCACCATTCCCGAGGCAAATATTCTTGATTATAGAGTGTGTGAGTGCTACACCATAGCCTACACATCTCCAACTCATTAGGCTACATCTATCAAGCCAATGAGATTGTACATTCATGTGAACTAATAGAAAGATTTACATTCACTATCTCTGGTTTTCTCTGAGTCATCATCTCCAAGTCTGTCAACTTCAAAGGAGCATATCTCAGGATCTACTGAACCAAATCAAGTGATTCAAAGCACATTGGATTCAGCTAAAAGTCTGCTATACACTTACAAAATTTCAAGGTCATTGGATCAGCCATTACAGAGAAATCTCAGTCGAGGTGCTCACTGGTCTGTGTCTCCAAAGCTCCTAAAATATCGGGGGTAAACTTTATTTTTGCTA
>CM035414.1:17692927-17695427 GCA_020310875.1 Ceratopteris richardii | reverse complement strand
TCTATCTATCTATCTATCTATCTATCTATCTATCTATCTATCTATCTATCTATCTATGTATCTGATGGAGAATGTTAATCTCCAAAAGAACAACTTACTCTTGTGATTAGAACAACCTCTATACCAAGAGTAAGTCAAACACTCCACTAATTTAGAGGATCAATTGCTAACTATCAAAAATTAACAAATCTGTGAAGAAGATGATACACAGAAAAGTCTGCTGCACTATTTCTTCACATTGACCTATCAAACGTGTAAAGTTTTTTATGAAACTTTGTACGAATCATCTCCTAGAGATTGCACATCTCCTCCAAGTTGAATTACTTCAAAAGCTTTAGTATACTTGAGAATTGACTTCACAAGTTACCTATATCAGAAACTGTCATTCATAACAGTCGATTTTACACCTGCAACTTTTAAAACTTGGTTCTCCTTGAATAGAACCCGTTTTCCAAAATGCTTCTAGCCATGAGTAGCTTATCTTTCAACTTAAAGATTAAGCTCTCACTCATGCAAACTTTAAACTGTGCTGGGAGAAATGACCAAAACATTGACTTCGAAATCTGCGCCTGTTTTAGGAACCTGTGAACACACTTCACATATGAATGTTCCTACACTTAATTCACTCAGCCTGATTACAAATTGGAAGCTAAAACTTTGCACAGAGGTCAAGCAACTTCCAACTTAGACTTGTACAAAAGCATTTCACAATTGATCTACTGTAGAAGGAGAACACGCAGAAACATCGGGCGCAAAATTTTCATTTACTCAGAAGAAATACAGTTGAGTGATGAGAGCTAACTCAACTAATTTTTCCTCTATCTCATGACTTCTAACTTCCTCAATTTTGGCTTCTAACTATTGTCACATATGCTCTCATACTTGCCCCGACTTTTCTCAAAGTATTTATAGATAAATTTGTACATGATTCTTACTAAACAAAAGATCTAAGTCAGCTATGACTATACTAATGTACATATGTGTATACTTCTCTTGTCCTCTGAATGTAATCTTCTTCCACACTTTAGGAATTGATTCTTCCTTCATCATTTGATCTTCCAAGCCTTCAATTGGTGATTGGTCTGCACCAACAACTCCCCCTCAATCATCAATTGAGGTTTTCTCTGTCTTCTTGATACTTGCCATGTCTTTGAACCTTTGTAACTTAGGTCCATCCAAACTCTTTGTCATCATATCTGCCACTTGTTCTTTTGTTGGAGTGTACATCACTTCAATCTCTTTATCTAGTACCTTTTCTCTCAAGAAATGATACTGAATCTCTATATGCTTAGTCCTGGCATGAAAAACAGGGTTAGCTGCCAAATACAAAGAACTCATATTGTCTCCAAAAATTATTGGAGTACTATGATCAATCTCAAAACTTTTCATCAAGGTCTTCAACCATATCACTTCCTTTGCAGCTTCTACCATTCCCTTATACTCAGCTTCTGTGGATGATAAAGCAACTGTATGTTGCTTCTTTGAACACCAAGAAACTAGCTTATCTCCAACATAACAAAGATACCCATGAGTAGACCTTCTATCATCTGAGTCACCTGCCCAATCTGCATCACTAAACACTTTGATTCTTGTATCAGAAGTGAAACCATAATACAAACCTTCACTTAGGGTTCCTTTGATATATCTGAGTACCCTTTGGGCTGCAATCCAATGAGTCTTCTTTGGACAATGCATAAATTGTGACAACACACCTACTGCATATGATAGATCTGGCCTTGTCAAGGTAGCATAGATTAAACTACCTACCAAACTCTGATATTTCTTCATATCATTGAACTCTTCACCTCCATACCTGCTTAATTTATGATTTACCTCCAATGGTGTAGTTGAGGTTTTGCAATCTTCCATGTTAAACTTGACTAGAAGATTCTTCAAGTATCTCTCTTGTGAAACATATACTCCATGTTGAGTATACACAATCTGCATTCCTAGAAAATAAGATAAGTTTCCCAAATCACTTATCTTAAACTCCTTCTCTATTTGTCTTTTGAGTTCATTGATTCCTTGAGCATCTGTTCTTGTAACAATAATATCATCAACATAAATGCACATGTAAATGTATCAATTTTCACTTGCCTTCACTAGCAAGCTACTATCTGCCTTTGATGCTTGAAATCCACATTCATTCAAGAACTTGACCAATCTGTAATTCCAAGCTCTTGGGGCTTGCTTCAACCCATATAAAGCTCTCTTGAGCTTACACACATAATCTGATCCAATTGATTCCATGAAGCCTTCTGGTTGCTCCATATATACTTCATCTGCAATGTATCCATTTAGAAATGCATTTTTCACATCCAATTGTGATAATTTCCATCCCTTGCAAGCAGCAATAGCAATCAATGTCCTAATTGTAGACATCTTAGCAACAGGACTAAAGGTTTCATCATAATCTACCCCATAAGTTTGGGCATAACCTTTGACCACAAGTCTAGCCTTATATCTAGACACTTTACCATCTGCAAACCTTTTTGTTTTA
>CM035414.1:17675427-17677927 GCA_020310875.1 Ceratopteris richardii | reverse complement strand
TAGGTGCCTGCTTCAATCCATACAGAGCCTTCTTCAATTTGCAAACATGATTTACCTTATTGTGATCTTCATAGCCAGGTGGTTGTGACATGTAGACCTCTTCAGATATCCATCCATTCAAGAATGCATTCTTCACATCCAATTGGTACATGTTCCAATTCTTGGATGCAGCTACACTCACCATGATTCTGATAGTTGGCATCTTGGCCACAGGAGAAAATGTCTCCTCATAATCAATGCCTTGGGTTTGTGCAAAACCCTTGGCTACTAACCTAGCTTTATACCTGTTTATTGTACCATCTGAGTTCCTCTTGAGTTTGTAGATCCATCTGGATCCTATAACTTTCATGGAGTCCTTCTTGGGTACTAAGTCCCAAGTATCACTCTCCTTGAGAGCCTCCATTTCTTCATCCATTGCTTCTTTCCATTCTGGTTTAGTAATAGCTTCCTCAAATGTACCTGGTTCTTCATTCAAGATATCCTTTGCAAGATATACAGAGTGCTTGGTTACAAGTGAGGTGTCATACCCATACCTAATTGGTTTCTTCTTTTCTCTTTGAGATCTCCTCATAGCTTGAGTTGAGGATTCTGGATTGTCTTCAAGTTGCTTCATCTTCATCTTCCCTTTGGATTTCCAAGCTTTGAACTCTTCAATATTGATGGTGTCTTCATCATCTGAGCTTATGTCCTCCTTCTGAGTTGGTTCTTGCCTGACAAGCTTTGGAAAGTCTTCTTCCATATCATAGGGTAGGTTAACTTTCCTGCACTCATTTTCATACCATGAATCATTTTCATCAAAGATTACATCTCTGCTTACCTTGAAGCCTTTGTTTGAGGGATTATAGAACCTGTATCCTTTCTGATTCAAATCATAACCAATAAAGATACACTTTTCAGCCTTAGGGTCTAGCTTTCCCCTTACCTGTGAGGGAATATGCACATATGCAACACACCCAAAGATCTTGCAATGATCCAGAGATGGTCTCTTACCATGCCAAGCCTCATAGGGTGTCATTCCATCAAGTGTCTTTGATGGCAACCTGTTGATTAAGTATGTGGCAGTAGATACACTCTCTGCCCAAAGATAATTTGGTAGTTTTTTCTCATTAAGCATGGACCTAGCTGTCTCCACAATGAGTCTATTCCTCCTTTCAGCTACTCCATTTTGTTCAGGTGAGTACCTTGTGGTAATCTCCCTCTTGATGCCTCTTTCCTGCAAGAATTCTTCAAAGTCATTGGAGAAGTATTCTCCACCACCATCTGACCTTAGTCTCTTCAAATGTCTACCTGTTTGATTCTCAACTAATGCAAGATATTTTTTGAAACAATTAAATACTTCATCTTTATGCTTCATGAAGTACAAGACAGTCCATCTGCTATAGTCATCTATAAAGGACACATAGTACCTTGATCCAGATATGGATGGCTCCTTGCTTGGTCCCCAAACATCTGTATGCACCAATTCCAAGTAGTCTTCATGCATAAAACCCTTTTTGGTATATGGCAATCTCTGTGACTTACCAAATTGACAAGCCCCACACTTGTATATCATGTGTTGCTTGGATACATTAGGTATCCCAAGCACACATTGATCTCTGCTCATCTGCTTTATTGTCCTCTTTCCAATGTGACCTAATCTTTTGTGCCACATCTCCAATTCTGATAGGGTTTGGTCCTTATAGTTGTACAAGGCAATATTCTTAGTATCTTCAAGTTCAAAGGTAAATAACCTACCTGATTTCTCTCCTTTGGCTATCCTTCTGAATCCATGTCTTGGATCCTCCACATAAGCACCATGTTGAGTGAACCTGACCTGTAGACCTTTTTCAACAATCTGACCTACACTCATTAGATTCTTGGTGATTGTTGGAACATACAATACTCTGCTTAGTAAATTCTGATTACCATCACTTGTTTTAACATTGCCTACTTTAACCACTGAGTGTTTAGTGTCATCACCTGTCTGCACTTGGTGCTTGCCTTTAGGTTCTTCCAAATCAGAGAGTAAGGCAACATTCCCAGCTACATGGTTAGAGCAACCTGAGTCAATATAGAACAAATGATCATCATTGATACCTGATTTAGATGTCATGTTCATAATCAACAAGGAATCATCTTGATCCTCTGCATAATTGTTGTAATCCTTTCTGTTCCTGTATCCTCCTTGATAATTGCCATTGTGATTGTAGCTATTGTTGTAGTTGTTGTTGTAATTATTGTTGTAGCCATGGTAGCCTTGAGATTGATTGAATTTGCCTCTGCCTTGGGAGTATCCTCCTCTTTGGTGACCTCTTCCTCTTTGGTTCTTGTAGTTTTTGTAGCATTCATCTGTAGTATGGTTAGACAAGCCACAAATATTGCATGGAGATTGATTATAGGGTCTCCCCCTACCTGACTTACCTCCTCTGCCCCTACCTCTAGATGATCTACCTCTCCCTGCATAGTTTGCTTGGGAGGTAGAGCCTTCTTCATCAACCTTCTTACTTTTACCCTTGTCTTT
>CM035414.1:17662927-17667927 GCA_020310875.1 Ceratopteris richardii | reverse complement strand
TAAGCGCATCTTTCGCTACTTGAGTGGTACCCAGCTACATGGTTTGTTTTATCCCAAGGGGGGATCACTACTGCCAGATTTGCATGCTTTTTTTTACTCTAATTGGGTTGGTTGCTATGACACGCGTGTGTCCACTAGTGGTTTTTGCTTCATGCTTGGTAGCTCATGCATATCTTGGCTGAGCAAGAAGCAGCCTACTGTGGCCGATTCGAGTTGTGAGGCTGAGTATAGGGCAATTTTCACAGCGACTATTGAGTGCGTGTGGCTCAGATGCCTTATGGCTGATTTAGGTGTTGTTCAGTCTTCTGCAACCACCATCTTCACTGACAGTCAGAGCGCATTGGCAGTTGCGAAGAACCCTGTGTTCCATGCTCGCACTAAGCACATTGAGGTGCATTATCATTATGTCAAGGAGAGGTTCTTTGTTGGGGAGATCAGCTTGGCATATGTGCCCACGCAGGAGAATATTGCAGACCTTTTCACAAAGGCTCTGCCTACGGAGAAGTTTGAAGCTTTCCGCAAAGCTTTGGGCTTACTTTCTTTTGTGGATTGTTTCCACATAGCTTTGCACTTCCTTATACATGAGTGCAAGCTGCTTGTTCACCGCATCACTCCAAGGGGGGATTTGTTGATATATTTAGGTAGTGATGTGTGTGAACACAATAGGACCATCAGGGCACTTTTTTCCCTCTTTAGGAGGTTTTTTTCCCCCGGCTTGTATATATGCCTATTGCCCTAATGGGCTACTTATCTTTGTACATTCTCTAGTAATATATTCAGTATTGTGTGTTGTGCTCCAAGCTTCTTCTTCTTCCTTGTGTTGTTCACGTGCTTCCACAGACATCTAACTCCAACATTTCATTGCATCACTTAGATGAATAATCGCATGCATTCTTCTAGGTACATGTGGATCTCAACTTCTCCATTTAGAACACATTTTTTGATGCATTACTCTATCATGGCAAAGAAAGAAATATAGGTGGAAATTTTAAAACGAGCACTTACCTCCATAAAAGCTGCATCCATCCAATGCTCTCTTTCACAAAGAGACCTATCAGCTTGAATATTTCAAACTTGAAATTGAAAGGTCGGGTCATTCCAACTCTTCTACTTTTTAAAGTCCTTCCTTGTTCATTGACATACTTACTAGTATGCCCATATATGCATATAGCCTTATAAAAACTTTAAAGATGCATGAATGCATACTTACACTCCTATCATGAGAGCATATAAATAGAGCTTCTCTGCCATATCCTATCAGAGATCAGTTCAGTACATATTGAATATGTGCCACAAGTTCTCTAATGCTTATGTTTCCAATAAACATCTCTAATATATGCTTCAACGTGCACCCTTTACGTGGTGTATTATTGTATGATGAACATAACTTCACTCAATATACAAGTAAAACAAAGATACCTAGCTTTGCTCAGTGCTTGAATGCTCATTTTGTAGATCATGAATTCTACATCTGCCATCAACAAATTTCACAACTAAGTTGATCTTGGCTAATGTTGAAAAAGACAACAAATTTTTCATGATTTTTGGCACAAATAAAGCATATGATAATGTAAAAGAACTACCATCAGTAGTAGTCAGAATGATCTTACCAACTCCCATGACAAGATAAGAGGAGTTGTTGGCACCTTGGAGAGTATTCCTTATAGGGGCAGACTCAAGTGAAATGAAGAAATTGTGTTGTGAGGTAATATGTTTGGTTGCCCCACTATCAAAGTGCCAAACATCAGAGTCTACAGCAAGCATTCACTATTCATGAGAAGATGTGTTATAATTGCAAATAGTAGTAAACACCCATTCTTCATTTTGCACAAGATTTGTAGACTCTGATTTAGGTGTAGAGGCTTCTACAACAATCATTCCAGCCTCTTTTTTCTTTACTTCTTTTGCAGCCAGTTTTGGACAACTCTTTAATGACATGATCATTTCCTTTATAGTACTTGCAAAACAATTATTGCTTTTCTGTTTTCTTCTCGTCTCTTACATCCTTCTTTGATTGTGTAGAATTAGCACATTTCTATGTACTAATAGATGAACTCCATTTACCTTTGCGCTTCTGACTAGCCAAGAAAGCTTGATCTGCAACACGCATAATGGACCTATTCTGTCTAGACTGATCTTCCTATAATAGAATAGAGACTAACTCCTCAAATGTTAAGGCATTTGGATTTCCTTTCATCATCAATCGAAGATTAGAATCAAAACTCTGACATGAATGTGGAAGACCATTCAAAACAGTCTGCACAAGTGAATTGTCATAGACACTTCATCAACAAAAATAAATTGCTCCTTCAAGTCAATAATCTGTCCATGGAATTTCATGTACAAAGATAAGTGACCCATTATGGTTATAGGCATATATACAAACCAAGGAAAAAAAACTTCTAAAGAGGGAAAAAAGTGCCCTGGCATTCCTAATGTATTCACACATATCACTACCTAAATATACCAACACTTCCCTCATATGTATCACAACTTATGGGAAAATTCACATAGAGTTGTGTGGTGGCTAGAATGGGAGATCATTAATCCCATAATTGACAATAGATTTTGCAAGAGTGCCTATATAAAATGAGAGATGAAGTCACTTTGTCATCAACGGGCAGAATATCTCAGAAATTACACCTTGGGATGCCTATATGTACCATGTTCATACTTGCATGTGTGTTATCACATAGATTGGCCTGATGGCTATCGACTTTGAGAGAGGAACAAAGCTTCGAACAATTGTTCACGTGCACATGTGAAGGGGGAACATTCGACTCTATTTTGTTGTCTAGCAAAAAACATCCAAGGTGTTCAAACTTATAGACAACATGTGGATTAGTAGCTCCAAAGTAATTCAAATTTAATAGCTGGCTAAAGTGCACACAGAATTCTTATGCACAACAAGAAGACAATAAGAAGGAGCTAACTTGCTAGTGATACCAAGGTTGTGAAACTAAGATCCACAAGCAAAGTAACTAGGAACACTACATAATCAACTAGCCTAAACAACCATAGAGAACAGAGAGTATGTTTCCACCCAACCAACTCCACCCATATATATACCTCTAGGCCAAGGGGGAAATGTGAAGAGAGCTTGCCAAGTGTCCCCTCCACATGGATTCTAAACTAAGGCCTTATAACCTTGGAAGTCACATGAAATCACATGGCTCTTAGATGGATTCTAAAAAGGATTCCTCCCAAGCTTGTACATAAAATTCCAAAGGCTTAAGAGGCCTCCCTAAGGGTTAAATATCGTTACCTTGGGAAATATCAATCCTAAGGTTCAAGACCCTTCAATTGGGAGTAAATAAATTCAAATCATTGAGGGGTTCAAACCATAGTCTTGGAGACACTTTCCAAGAGTTTTTCAATAAACTCAAAGGGTTCTCCAAGTGACTTTGGACCCTCAAAACCCATGTCTTTTGCCACTTGGACCCATACTTAAAAAACAAGGTCGCTTATCTTTTGTGCATTCACTTGTTAATACATTTTGTG
This sequence comes from Ceratopteris richardii, assembly GCA_020310875.1. Taxonomy (NCBI): domain Eukaryota; kingdom Viridiplantae; phylum Streptophyta; class Polypodiopsida; order Polypodiales; family Pteridaceae; genus Ceratopteris; species Ceratopteris richardii. Next base: position 17,664,426 of record CM035414.1, on the reverse strand, counting down.
TTTTGTTGTTCTCCAAAGCTTTGACTTGACCCATGTGGATAGTCCACTAGCTTACTACATAGATTCACTTGAACATAATGAGGTATATCCCTATGAAACACTCATTGAACCAAGTTGGGAGCCTGCGTACTCCAATGTGATGTATGCAAAACTTAACCCTAGGCCCCAACCAAGGAAGATGGGACCCTAAGCACCCAGATAACCATGTCATGGATGCCAAGGAGATCACTAGACCAGTAGTCCTAATTGTGAAAAGGACCATCTCTTAAGAGACTGTCCTAAGAGTCTAGCCAATTCCCACAAGATTATGCCAATTAATGTTATTTTCTTGATTGTGGATTCTAGTGGAAGTGTGACCACTACAACCCTTGTGCAAGTAGTGACTAGAGCCCAAGCCCAACAAAAGACCAAAACTATTGATCAAGAGAAGGAATTAGAGGCCAATGAGTCAGAGAGCATAAGGTAGAAAGAGAACTAAAAGTTGCAAGTATAGTCGTGAAAACAATGGGGTAGAAAAATGAGTGAATTAGAAGAAAGCCTCAAGGAAACAAAAAAAAACTGATAGAGATCTCATCTCAACACACTCTCAACCACCACCCTCATCTCATCAAAGCCCCCATCCATACCACCACCAACACCCACAACAAGGTCAGTACTAACAGATCCTACTCTTGAAGGCTTGGACATGATGTTCAAGGTTTATCAGGCTTGACTTCAAGAAGGGCCAAATGTGATAGAGCTAGAAAAGTGATATCCCAAAGCGGACCTAGAGATTGAGAGAACCAAGCTTTGCGCAAAGATGGTGGAACTAGCGCATGATATGTTCAATGCAAGCTATCATTTTAATCACACTGACTCAACAAAGTCACAATTACACTTTGAAGGACTATTAGAGAGATTAGAATGGTTGATAGCTAAGCCTAAGACTTTGGCTATACAAAATACTCAGAGTGGTAGAGGTGAAAGGCTAAGCTTACCCCCTAAGGAAGCATACATCCCTAATTCTACGGATGATGGAATTATTTCTTTGATAAATCATTACTCGCATGAGTTCTTAAGAGGGATCGAAGAGGAGAAATGGGCCAAAGAGGGCGAGAACCCTCCTCCTACTGAGATATTCCCTCATGACATCAAGATCCGCATGGATGCATGAAGATGCTTGCTTATGGATATGTAAAGTTGTAAAGGAAGAAGATAAAATGCTAGCCTCTAGAAATGTAGATGCTAATGAGAACCCTAGATCAGTCCAATTCCCAACCTATGCACCATGATGTTTCCAGATGAAGAATTTGAACCCCACGACTGGGCAGAGATTCTAGCCACAATGGACATAATCGTGAACAAAGAGATGTGGATCCCCCATTGTGATGAAGATGGCTATGACATCTCACTCTTCACCATAGAATCACTCATGTGTAACTCAGTTATAGAGGAATTGTGAGCCTAGCAAGACCACACTCAGGAAGTTAGTGATGAGAATGAGGATTCCATCATCATGG
>CM035414.1:17635427-17657927 GCA_020310875.1 Ceratopteris richardii | reverse complement strand
TGGTTATAGTGTTGTTGAAGCATACACGTCTTACCATGGTGAAGGGTCCGTTGATCTTCATCTCTTCGTGTTGTAGTTCCATCATGGTGTTTGACCGTCACCTTGTCCTTTTTGTTGAGGGATGTCCTTGCTGGAAGTTCGCTGATGAGCATTTTCAAGCACATAGTCCTCTTCTATGCTTTTTTTTTTTTGCACACGATGGCATCAAACAAGAAGAAAGAGGTTAGTATCAATAAAATATTTTACATGTGACAAGTTGTGTCTCATGTGCCTGGGATATTTCAATTGTGTCTATGCACGGCCGTGTAATGTGGCCTTATGTTGATGCATACTTTGGAAATGCATGACCTGAATGGTGCAAAAGACTGGGTTATGCCAAAGGCACATGGTTGCTGTTGGTCGAGGCTTTGATGTTACTTGCATGCTAGATGAATTCTTTGATTGGAGGTGTCGATTGGATCTCGAAATGATGTAATACTCCGGGTTGGAATCCATTTTGGAATAGGGTTTGGTACTGTGGAGATCACCTCAGGCCACCTCATCTTTGGATGCTTTCCAAACTTTGGTATCCCGTGTGGTTGGCCTTTTGGTTCCGTGGATGTTGTTGGTGCTTTTGGCTTCCAAACCCATATCCTTGATGATTGCCTGCTTATTTTTGCACAACCCTTTGTCCTTCACATGGGCATCAAAGTATGCTTTTTGTCTTTTCTTTGCAGCATAGATGCCTGCGGCTGCTCGTAGCCTCGTCTCACCTAAGCTTTCTAGATCAAAGATCCTGGAGGACAACTCATGTCCGTTCCACTCGTACTCTTGTGCTACTTTCAAGGCAGGGATTAGGAAGTCTAATGGTAGCACGACATTCTGTCCAAAGACCATATGAAATGGGGTAGCATTGAGTACCGTTTTGTAGGCAACTCGGTATGCCCAAACAGCATGATGAAGTTGTTTGTCCCAATCAGAGCGTTTATTATTTACAAGTTTTGTTAATACGTTACATAGGATCTTATTTGTGCTCTCGGCCTGTCCGTTGGCTTGTGGGTGATAAGGGGCAGACTTCTTGTGTATCACCATGAATTCTTGAAGGAGATGTTCAATGACCTCATTCAAGAAGTGCGTACCTCTATCACTAACCAACTCTATTGGTAACCCATATCTAGTGAACACATTTTCGAATAAGAACTTAGCCGTCGTTTGAGCATCATTCTTTGTCGTGGCTTTTACTTCCACCCACTTTGTGAGGTAATCTGTGGCTACAATAATGTATTCTGCATGGGAGTTTCGAGCTGGGGGGTTGATGGGACCTACAAAGTCTATACCCCACTTTGAAAATGCACGTCCTCCCATCATTGGCCTTAAAGGCATCTCGTCTTTTCTTATCGGATATTGGGCACGTTGGCATGTGTCACATTTCTTCACATAAGTATGTGCATCCATATGAAGAGTGGGCCACCAAAGTCCTGAGAATAGAATGGTCTTAATTACTCTGTCAGGCCCAAAGTGTCCACCTGCAGCACCGCTGTGTGCAGTTTCTAAGACTTTCAAATAGTCTGATTCATGAACGCACAGTCTTAGGTAACCATCCTTGCCTCTTCGATATAGGTTGTCTCCTACTAAGGCATAGTCTTGAGCCTCTTGCTCCATGCTCCGTTTTCTTGCAAGACTAGCCTGATTGGGTAATGTTCCCAATTTCATGAACTCAACCAATGGAGCACTCCAATCTGGGATTAATGACACGTGATAAAGAGTGGCATGCTCCACTGGGGGTCTCTTCTGGCACGCTGGACAATTCTGGATCCACTCTTGTATTTCTTTGTCCATGCTAGGCCAATACACTCCTAAACGTTTTAGGTTCTGCAATGTTCGTTGTTTAGAGTAGTGATTTCCTAGCAATCCCTCATGGGCTTGTTGCAACCAACTAGTATGTTCATCGTCCTCGACACAACAAACTAATACGCCCTCGATATCTTGCTTGTACATACTTCCGGCCAATATTTGATACTTTTGTGATTTTACAATTTCTTCTTTGCTTGTTTTCACATTTTTATTTGCAGGCCCAAAGGTTAGGACTGGTACCAACTTATTTGCCCATTTAGGAACAACTTCTAAATTGAACAGATAAGCATCAGGCAATTCATCAGAAACTCCTTGCGGTGGCTCTCCTGAAGTGATACGAGAAAGATGGTCTGCCCTAAGATGGGTTCTACCTTTCCTGACAACAACTTCAAAGTCGTATTCCATTAGTAAGAGGAACCATCTCACCAAGCGGCCTGTATTGCAAGGTTTATTGACCAAATATAGTAAAGCTTGATGATCTGTGAAAAACTTGAACTTATTGGCCAATAAATAGTGTCTAAACTTTTTCACAGCGTATACCATGCCTAAGCCTTCTCTCTCCGTTGTGGTATAATTTCGTTCAGCTGCATTTAATTGCCTACTAGCATATGCTATCGGCAAATCTAGGTTTCCTTCACCTGTGGGTTGCGCTAGCACACATCCTATTGCATGATTGGAGGCATCTACATGGACATGAAAGGGTTTGCTCCAATCCGGAGTAGTCAATATTGGTGCTGTACACAAACGTCTTTTCAGCTCGTTGAAGGAATTCTCGCATTCCTCGTTCCACTCAAAATTCGTTAACAACCCATAAAGAGGTTTAGCTATGATGGCATACATGTGGATAAACCTACGGTAATATCCACAATGGCCCATAAAGGCTTGTACCTCTTTAACATTTCTTGGTCTTGGCAACTCTGCTATCGCTCTTACTTTGTCCTCATCTGTTGAAATTCCATTCTTAGAAACAATGTGACCTAAGATCTTGCCTTGTCGTACCATGAACACACACTTCTCTGGGTTCAGACACACTCGATAATCTCTACACTTGTTGAAGATTTGTCTGAGCTCAGGGATGTGGTAACTTCTTTCTTGGGAATGAGCGCGTAAATCATCCACATATACTTCTAAGCTCTTTCGCAAGAACTCTTTGAAGACATGACACATGAGCCTTTGGAATGTTGCAGGTGCATTGGTGAGCCCAAATGGCATCACACGAAATGCAAAAATTCCCCATTCTGTGGCAAAGGCCGTTTTGTGTTGATCTTCGGGGGCAATGGCTACTTGGTTGTAACCGGAAAATCCATCAAGGAAGCTATAAACTTCCTTGCCTGCAACACGCTCCAATAGATGTTCGGTGATTGGAAGTGGATAACTATCTCTGATTATAGCGGCATTAACTTTTTTAAGGTTAATGCACACTCGCAATTTCCCATTCTTCTTGGGCACCACCACAATGGGGGACACCCATTCAGTGTGCTCAATCTCATAGACGAATCCAGCTTCAATCAGCCTGTCAATTTCCTCCTTTATTTTGGCTGCATAATTGTCATTATATGTGTAGGGCTTTTGTTTGGTGGGCTTGGCATCCGCGGTTATCGGAATCGTATGAGAGCAAATCTTTGGTTCTACTCCTTTCAAGTCTCTATAGTGCCATGCGAACACATCCCTATATTCCCTTAATAGAGCTACAAGCTCTGCTTCTTCTTTTGCACTTAGGTCATCTCCTATGTACGTACATCGTTCTTCGTTCCCTTCAATGGTCACTACAATTTTTTTGGTCTTTTCTTTATTGTCATATGCTTCTCCTATAATGGCCTCTCTCTTAGGCATCCGTACCAAAATTTTTCGATCTTCCACTTCATATTTCTTGAAATTTTCTGGTACTTCAAACAATGATTCTTCCTCTTCTTGTTCCACTGCTTTTCTTTTCTTTTTCTTTTGACCTCCTTCACTTTTTTCCTTTGAATTTATCGTTTTAATACTCGTGAGGGGTTCTTCTTCTTTTTGGGTTAACACCCCTATGTCTTCTAAATAGTGTTCCTCTGAGTCAAAGTAAGTATCCATCACAATGGATTCTAGATCATCGTCATTCTCTTCTTCTTCTATGAACTCACTAGAATCACATTCTTCCAACAGGGGCTGACACATGAACACTGAAATATCATAACCCTCCTCATCACAATGAGGTGTCCATTGTTCTTCATTGACTGCTATGTCCATGGTAGCTAAGATTTCTGCCCAACCATGAGGCTCAAATTCCTCATCTGGAAATATCATCGGTGTATAGGCTGGGTCTTTTATTGGTCTATCTCCTGGGGGAGTTCCTTCTTCTCTCGCTTTTAGGCGCTTTTCCTCTTCCTCTGCGACCTTGCATATCCACAAGTGAGTATCTTCATGCAGCCAGGATGGATCAGGTGAACTTCCAGAATGCACAGAGATTGAATCTTCTTTTGCTTTGTGGATAGGATTCCACTGTAGGGGTGGTACATCTCTGAAGGTGTAATCCTTCAGATTGACCTTGGTTGTGACCCCTAAGTGTTGTAAGTACAAGGAGTTGGTTCCCCAATCCTGTACTATTTGCAATTGTCGTAGGAAGGGTCTTCCTAGGATCATCTCATAGACATTATTTTTCTCAAAGTCACATATAGCAAATGTATGTTCAAACTCTACACCACAAGTGGTTAGAGTTATCCCTTCAAGCAATCCTAGAGGTCTTTCAAAATGACCATCTGCCATTTGAAGCTTCATTCTTGTTGGTCTTAATGTGGGTTTGCCCCATCGCTTCCCAGGAAGTGGTTGCAATAGCAACACCAGCACCCGAATCTACAATTGCTTTGGTTGTGTAACCTTGATAGGTGATCGGAAGATAAGTGTTACCTTCTTCACCTTCGCTCATGTCTCCTATCTTGTCGAGAGGTATCTCTGGAACTTTTTGCTTAGAGCCTACTTTTGGCATATTGGATTCAAGTTCTGGAACCTGATCCTTCACATGATTCCAGAGCTCAGGTTTTGCTTTGAGAAGCTCTTCCACAGTGAGATGACATTGAACCTTAGTGTTCTTCACAACATCAGTGTTTCTTGGAATCACTGAGTCTTCATTTCTTACCAATATTGTGAGAGCTCTGATCTGGAGAGATTCAGATTCCCATGGGCCTGTGAAATGAGGCAACTCTTGTAAAGAATTAGATTCAAAATCTAATCTCTCATCCTCTAGTTGCTCTGCTTGATCTCCATAGATAGACGGGATATCTTGGGGAAATTGATCATGAAGATCATCAATCTCAGGAATAGGAGGGGAGTTACCCTTCTCCTTGGCCCATTTCTCTTCTTGTATTTCCCGCAAGAACTCTTGAGAGTACTGTTGAATTGAAGGAGGTATTCCAGCATCCGTGGAATTAGGAACATAAGCTCCCATTGGTGGTGAGCTTCCTCTCTCAGTAACTGGTTGAGCCTGTGGAGGTAAAGAAACTTGTGGTTTGTTTACCAACTGCTCTAATCTTTCTAGTAAGCCCTGGAAATGCAAATCCGGTTTGACAGAGTTTGTCTGATTGAACTTTTGACTAGTCTCAAGTATAGCTTGAGCTTGTTCTACCATTTTCATGCACATTTTCATCCGTTCAATCTCTAAATCTGCTCTAGGGTAACTCTTGTCCAAGTTTGTAGTTGTTGTCCCTTCTTGAAGACGAGCCTGGTAGGCCTTGAACATCATGTCCAAGCCTTCTGGGGTTGGATCTGCAAGAACAGACCCTGGTTGTGGGTTATTTACAATGGGTGGTGGGGTGGAATGAGGTGGAGTGGATGGAGCTTCGGCATGCGAGGGGCTTTGAGATGCAATGTCTTCTATTTTTGTTTTGGTATCCCTTAGGCTTTCTTCTAGCTCGGATAGCTTTTTGTTCCACTTGCGATTAGCCTTCTCTCTGGTATCCTTCCATGTTCTTGGTTTCCTCTTACTAGGTTCTCCTGCCTCACTTGACTCCGATTGCTCAGATGGTTTTGCTTGTTGTGCAGCCTGTGCCCTAGTAACTACCTGTACAGGAGCCACATTACTGCTACTTGAACTTGAATCTGCCACTAAGCCCACCACGTTGATGGGTGTGACCTTGGGTGCACTAGAGGGATTCCTGGGACACTCTCTAGGAAGATGTTCCCTGCCGCACTCAGGACAAAAGCCTTGTATTGTGATGTTTTGTCCTAGTCCCAGAGCTGGTTGGTGGGGACATTCACGAATGAAATGATCGCCCTGACATCTAAAGCATGGTCCTCTAGGGGCTTGTGGTCTTACTTGTCTCACTTGGGGCCTAGTATTTGGACTCGTATACATGACATTGGAGTATCCTGGCTCCCAATTTTGTTCCATAGGTGGTGTCTCATATTGACACTGAGAAGGCTCACTTTGCTCAGGTGACTCTATATAATAAGCATGTGGACTATCTTCATGGAAGTAGTCTGAACCATGAGCGTGAGAATCATTTTCTGAGACCAATGGGGTTAGTGGCACCAATGCTATATTATGGTTCTCCTCCGCCATCGTATATTTAACTGGGATCACATTGGTAGGAGCTGGCGGTTGGTTTCCTAGGACTGGTTATGGCCTATATGGTGCCTGATATTGCTGCTGGTATTGAGGTTGATATTGTTGTGGCCTATAATATGGCTGTTGGTACTGATTCTGATACCTACCCTGCTGGTAAGGTTGCTGATAATTTTGTCTAACAGCCTGCCTGTTATAGGGACAATCTTGGGTCGTATGATTTGTACATTTCCTCTCAATGGTGCAATATAGAGCATTAGGGTTTCCTTGGGGTTGAGTCATCAACGGACAAACATTAGCCATGTGATCTCCTCCACATGTATAACATCGCTTCACTGAGGTAACCCTTGGCATTTGTCTATTTTGGACTCCTAGCTTTTTGGCCACTTGCTCAGCTATCTCATCTATCTCAGTGGAGGTTCTAGAGGTATGACTTGTAGAACTATCAGAGTCCTTATAGAGTTTGGATAGTCCTAACTGTTGGGAGTGATGGTTGGATGCACTCAGAAGATTGAGTTGGTACTGCTAATCCTGCTTTGCACCAGCCCTCTATGATCCTTTTCTCTGATTCTACTCCTTGATGCTGTGACGAAGACTGAGTCTTGCGGAAATTGCCACGCCAAGAAGAGATAAGTTATAGTGATTCAGAAATTCTCTATAATCAATCAATAACTTAACAAAGTCTAGTGCTCAACATATGCTCTAACTTTACTGGAAAAATTTCACAGAAATTTCACCGGACTGCCACTGGATTGACACCGTAATCGTACCGGAATTGTATCGGAATGAACTTTAATTCTGTTTATAATTACTTCAAGTGGACATACATGAAGTAAGGAAGTGACACAAAAGCTTCCTTAACTTACTGAACACTTTCTGATGTTTAAGGAAAAACTTCTCTAGTTCAGACAGCCTCTTTTCGGTCAGACTTTGTACTGTGTGTAGATATCTTTTTCACCGGAAAAATTGATCAACTAAAAGTAGAGATGTCTAGCTATAGAGTGAGCTATTTCTCATACAAAGCTTTGCATTACTCTGCGAGATCTATTTTGTTCTTCTACCGGAAAATTACTCGTTTACTATAAGAATTGCAACAGTGAGCACTTTGACTGTAATTTCTTGATTTCTCGAAATTGGCTGGACCAAGTTGCTTCAACTTTGTATGCTTGTGGTATGCTTTGAGTTGAATCTATCAAGCTTTGAATCACTTGATTTGGTTCAGTAGATCCTGAGATATACTTCTTCAAGGTTGACAGACTTGAAGATGATGACTCAGAGAATCACATAGTAGATGAATGTAAGTATTTGTATTAGATCATGTAAATGTACATTCTCACTGGCATGATAAACATAGCTCAATGGTACTCAGAGGTGTAGGCTATAAAGTAGACCTCACACACTCAGTGATTGATACAGTAATGCCTCGGGACGAGTGAAGAACCCCCCGCGACATTTTTCCTTGTAGCTTTTATAGGAATTGAGTGATGACTTGAATTAGAATTCAAATCAATCTCCTAAAATCTTTCACCTAAAAAAGTGATTGAGATATTCTCTCGATCAATCAACCGCCTTTTCACGACTTTCAATCAATTAGGCGTGATTGCATAATGCGCCAAGTCATTTATATTTTTATAAGAGATAAAATGGTAAGAAATCATAGGCATAAGTTCCTATGATCTTCGCTTCATGTATAGTCTTCAAAGTAGATATCCAAGCCAAATGTGAAGGCTTGTGTTGCACCAACAGCTCCCCCTCAAGCCAAACATTTTTGCTCAAGTCTTCAGCTTCATTCTTCAATCACATCCTGCAATCCAATCATGGATTTGAATCTGCATAACCTAGTTCCATCCAAAGCTTTAGTGAGTAAATCTGCACATTGCATATTAGTGGACACATAAGTCAACTGAATGTCTTTACTAAGCAACTTCTCTCTCACATAGTGGTAATGAACCTCTATGTGTTTTGTCCTAGCATGATATATTGGATTAGCTGCAAGGTGAAGAGAACTTGTATTATCTCCAAAGATAATTGGTGGTCTAGTATATAAGCCTAACTCTGTATACAAAAGCTTCAACCAGATAGCTTCTTGAGTGGCATTTGCTAGTCCTCTATACTCTGCTTCAGTAGATGACAAAGCTACTGTAGGTTGTTTCTTGGCTGACCAAGAAATAGGTTTATCACCTGCAAAACATATGTATCCTGATGTGCTCCTCCTATCATCCTTGCAACCTGCCCAATCTGCATCTGAATACACTTTAATATCAATGTCTGATGTATAAGGAAAGTACAAACCATGGTTCTGAGTTCCCTTTAGATACTTCAAGATCTTCTTGGCTGCTTCTAGGTGAGGTACCCTTGGTTTGTGCATGAATTGGCTAAGCACACTTACACCATATGCTATGTCAATTCTAGTCAAGGTAGCATAGTTCAAACTACCTACCATACTTTGGTATCCTGTGATGTCTTGGACTTCTTCTCCTTCATGAGCACTTAGCTTTAGGTTGACCTCCATAGGAGTAGTTGAGACTTTAGCATCCTGCAAGCCAAACTTCTTGACCATATCCTGTACATACTTCTTTTGAGTGATATATATACCTGAGTTGGTGTAGACTAACTCAAGACCTAAGAAATACTTTAATAATCCAAGATCATTGATCTTGAATTCCTTCATCATCTGTCCTTTGATATGTCTAATTCCCTGAACATCATTGCCTGTAATAATGATGTCATCAACATAGACACATAAATATATTACCTCTGTACTACTTCTCTTTATAAACAGAGAAGTGTCTGCTTTACTCATCACAAATCCTTGATCTTGGAGGTAGGTTGTCAACCTGTAATTCCATGCTCTAGATGCCTGCTTTAAACCATACAGAGCCTTCTTCAATTTACAAACATGATTTACCTTATTGGGTTCTTCATAGCCAGGTGGTTGTGACATGTAGACTTCTTCAGATATCCATCCATTCAAGAATGCATTCTTCACATCCAATTGGTACATGTTCCAGTTCTTGGATGCAGCTACACTCACCAATATTCTGATTGTTGGCATCTTTGCCACAGGAGAAAATGTCTCCTCATAATCAATGCCTTGGGTTTGTGCAAAACCCTTGGCTATCAACCTAGCTTTATACCTGTTTATTGTACCATCTGAATTCCTTTTGAGTTTGTAGATCCATCTGGATCCTATCACCTTCATGGAGTCCTTCTTGGGTACCAAGTCCCAAGTATCACTCTCTTTGAGAGCCTGCATTTCTTCATCCATTGCTTCCTTCCATTCTGGTTTAGTGATTGCTTCTTCAAATGAACCTGGTTCTTCATTCAATAGATCCTTTGCAAGGTATACAGAATGTTTAGTTACAAGTGATGTGTCATACCCAAATCTGATAGGCTTCTTCTTTTCTCTCTGAGATCTCCTCATTGCTTGAGTTGAGGATTCTGGTATATTCTCTAGCCTCTTCATCTTCATCTTTCCTTTGGATTTCCAAGCCTTGAACTCCTCAAGATCTATTGTAACATCATCATCTGAACTTGAGTCTTCTTTCTGGACTGGTTCCTCCTTGGTAGGCTTTGGGAAGTCTTCTTCTATATCATAAGGTAGACTAACCTTCCTGCACTCATTCTCATACCATGAGTCATTCTCATCAAAGATAACATCTCTGCTTACCTTGAAACCTTTGTTTGAGGTGTTGTAGAATCTGTACCCTTTCTGGTTCAAGTCATAACCAATGAAGATACATTTTTCAGCTTTAGGATCTAGCTTTCCTCTTACTTGTGAAGGTATATGCACATATGCAATACAACCAAAGATTTTGCAATGATCCAAAGATGGTCTCTTACCATGCCAAGCTTCATAAGGTGTCATTCCATCAAGTGTCTTTGATGGCAACCTGTTAATGAGATATGTGGCAGTAGATACACTCTCTGCCCAAAGATAATTTGGCAACTTCTTTTCATTAAGCATAGACCTCACTGTTTCTACAATGAGTCTATTCCTTCTTTCAGCTACCCCATTTTGTTCAGGTGAGTACCTTGTAGTGATCTCCCTTTTGATGCCTCTTTCCTGCAAGAAGTCTTCAAACTCATTTGAGAAGTATTCTCCTCCTCCATCTGACCTTAGCTTCTTCAAGTTTCTTCCTGTTTGGTTTTCAACCAGTGCAAGATACTTCTTGAAACAATTAAACACTTCATCTTTATGTTTCATGTAGTATAAGACAGTCCACCTGCTATAGTCATCAATGAAGGACACATAGTACCTCGATCCAGATATGGATGGTTCCTTGCTTGGTCCCCAAACATCTGTATGCACTAATTCTAGATAATCTTTATGCATGAAACCTTTCTTGGTATAAGGCATTCTGTGTGACTTACCAAATTGACAAGCTCCACACTTGTATATCATGTGTTGCTTGGATATATTAGGTATCCCAAGCACACATTGATCCCTGCACATTTGCTTTAAGGTCCTTTCACCAATGTGACCTAACCTCTTGTGCCAAATTTCCAATTCTGATAGCGTTTGATCCTTATAATTGTACAGAGCAATGTTTTTGGTGTCTTCAAGCTCAAAAGTAAATAACCTACCTGATTTTTCTCCCTTGGCTATTCTTCTGAATCCATGTCTTGGGTCCTCCACATATGCTCCATGTTGTGTGAATCTGACCTGCAAACCTTTTTCCACAATCTGACCTACACTCATTAGATTCTTGGTGATGGTTGGTACATAGAGTACCCTGCTCAGTAGATTCTGATTACCATCACATGTTTTAACATTGCCTACTTTAACAACTGAATGTTTAGTGTCATCACCTGTCTGCACTTGATGTTTGCCCGTGGGTTCTTCCAAATCAGAGAGTAGTGCCACATTACCAGCTACATGGTTAGAACAACCTGAATCAATATAGAATAAGTGATCATCATTGATACCTGACTTAGAAGTCATATTCATGATCAATAAGGAGTCATCTTGCTCCTCTGCATAGTTGTTGTAATCTCTTCTATTTCTGAATCCACCTTGGTAATTTCCATTGTGGTTGTTGTTGTAATTATTGTTGTATCCATTGTAGCTTTGATGTTGATTGAATTTGCCTCTACCTTGAGAGTATCCTCCTCTAGAGTAGCCTCTTCCTCTCTGATTCTTATAATTTCTGTAGCACTCATCTGTGGTATGGTTAGACAATCCACAAATGTTGCATGGTGATGAGTTGTAGGGTCTCCCCCTACCTTGCTTACTTCCTCTGCCTCTACCTCTTGAAGATCTACCTCTCCCTGCATAGTTTGCTTGGGAGGTAGAGCCTTCTTCATCAACCTTCTTACTTTTACCTTTATCTTTAACCTTTTTATCAGTGTATAAGGCAGAGGAGTTGTTACCTTTTGATTGTTCTCCATTCTTTGTAAGCTTTGCTTCATGTGTGAAGAGTTGACCAATCAGGGTTGTTAGATCAGGTGCTTGGATGTCCATGTATAAGTCCATTGCTGTGGTAAAGCTCTCCCATTTGTCATCAGCCTTTAGTCCATTGATTACCTGCCTTACTATTTGTTCCTCTTCAATCTCTTCTCCAATACTTGCCAGTTGGTCTGCAATGTCTTTGACCCTAGTGACAAAATCTGAAACTGATTGCTTTGATTGTTTCCTAAGAGTGGTGAATTCAATCCATAGTTGATTCTTCCTGGCCCTTGTGTTGGAAGAAAAATAATTTGACAAGATTTCCCAAGTCTCTTGGGAAGTCTTACAATTCCTTACATGAGGTAAAAGAAAATCAGATATAGAGTTAAGAAGGTAAGACCTTGCCAAAGCATCTTTTGCGCACCATTGGTTGAGTCTCTCATGTTCATCCTTTGTGGGTAGTCCTCTAGTCTTGAATGAGGGCAATTCCTCATCTCCTGATATGTATCCAAATAAGCTTCTCCCTTGTAGATAAGTCTTCATTCTCAATGACCACGCCTGGTAATTATTTCTGTCCAATTTGTCAATGAATGAAGGGAAACCATCACCCATGATTTCCTTCTTTGCTCTGATACCACTGTTGGGAGTGATGGTTGGATGCACTCAGAAGATTGAGTTGGTACTGCTAATCCTGCTTTGCACCAGCCCTCTATGATCCTTTTCTCTGATTCTACTCCTTGATGCTGTGACGAAGACTGAGTCTTGCGAAAATTGCCACGCCAAGAAGAGATAAGTTATAGTGATTCAGAAATTCTCTATAATCAATCAATAACTTAACAAAGTCTAGTGCTCAACATATGCTCTAACTTTACTGGAAAAATTTCACAGAAATTTCACCGGACTGCCACTGGATTGACACCGTAATCGTACCGGAATTGTACCGGAATGAACTTTAATTCTGTTTATAATTACTTCAAGTGGACATACATGAAGTAAGGAAGTGACACAAAAGCTTCCTTAACTTACTGAACACTTTCTGATGTTTAAGGAAAAGCTTCTCTAGTTCAGACAGCCTCTTTTCGGTCAGACTTTGTACTGTGTGTAGATATCTTTTTCACCGGAAAAATTGATCAACTAAAAGTAGAGATGTCTAGCTATAGAGTGAGCTATTTCTCATACAAATCTTTGCATTACTCTGCGAGATCTATTTTGTTCTTCTACCGGAAAATTACTCGTTTACTATAAGAATTGCAACAGTGAGCACTTTGACTGTAATTTCTTGATTTCTCGAAATTGGCTGGACCAAGTTGCTTCAACTTTGTATGCTTGTGGTATGCTTTGAGTTGAATCTATCAAGCTTTGAATCACTTGATTTGGTTCAGTAGATCCTGAGATATACTTCTTCAAGGTTGACAGACTTGAAGATGATGACTCAGAGAATCACAGAGTAGATGAATGTAAGTATTTGTATTAGATCATGTAAATGTACATTCCCACTGGCATGATAAACATAGCTCAATGGTACTCAGAGGTGTAGGCTATAAAGTAGACCTCACACACTCAGTGATTGATACAGTAATGCCTCGGGACGAGTGAAGAACCCCCCGCGACATTTTTCCTTGTAGCTTTTATAGGAATTGAGTGATGACTTGAATTAGAATTCAAATCAATCTCCTAAAATCTTTCACCTAAAAAAGTGATTGAGATATTCTCTCGATCAATCAACCGCCTTTTCACGACTTTCAATCAATTAGGCGTGATTGCATAATGCGCCAAGTCATTTATATTTTTATAAGAGATAAAATGGTAAGAAATCATAGGCATAAGTTCCTATGATCTTCGCTTCATGTATAGTCTTCAAAGTAGATATCCAAGCCAAATGTGAAGGCTTGTGTTGCACCAACACTAACTCCTCACCCAAGTTGTCTTCTATGTCAATGCATATCTGTACACACTCTTCTATGGATCTAGGCTCTTTCAAGTATACATATGACCTTAATTTTGTGCTCAATAGGCCATCTAAAAACAGTGCCACCTGTTTGGCTGATGTGGGTAATTCTGGTACAGGGCATCTTTCCAAGTACTGTCTAAACCTTCTTCCTGCAAGTCGCACTGTTTCTTGGGGTGTCTGCTTGAAGCTGTGGATCAAGGATGATGTGTTATGCCTGATACCGCTTTTGGAAAATTCCACAATGAATTCTTCTAGCAGCTGACCTATCTCTCTATAGTTGCGACTGTTTAGAGGTTGAAACCAAGCTAAGGCAGTACCCTTAAGAGTCAAACCAAATGCCTCAAACTGGGTGAATAAGTCTTCAACCTGTTCAGCTCTTAGCACTTGTTTGAACTCCGCCACATGATCATAAGGATCTCCAAATCCATCAAAATAGTTCTTCATTGTCTTAACCACTTGAGAGGGTCTAAGGGTTCTTGAGTGTTCTCGTGGTCTAGGCAATGGGAAATCATGATCATCTCTTTGATGCCTATGAACTCTATGTCTCTCCCTTTCAAGTCTTTCCGTTCCATATCCTGATCTGCGTCTACCTACAGTGTCTACAAAGCTTACCTCCGATCTCTCTCTAGTTCTTTCCCTCTGGGTTTCATGAGCCTTGGATGATCCGGCTCCCTGGAGGCCCTAGGAAACATTAGATCTTGGTGGAGGGAAAATTGATTCACCTTGCCAGGTGTAAGCATGTCTGTCATGATCTGATACTAAGAATAAGTTTTGAGATGTGGGATCTAGATAGACAACTTTCCCTGGTGTCTCTGGATCCTTGAATTCATAGATGGTGACTACTGGGCTGGGTTGATCTGGCCTAAATCTCCGAAAGGCTTCCTCCGTTTCTCTATTCAAAAATAATTCTATGCTTTTGTTATCTTGAGGAATCCATTCGGGAGTGAGCACTCTAGTCAAGACTGACTTACCTCTAGGGGTCTTGGGTTCTCCTCCTAGGTTCCCTTTCTCTAGGTCTCCTATCTCATTCTCAGGAATGATATTTCCAAACTCATCTGTCCTATCTGGTAAGTTGGTAACCACATACATTGTTCCTTCCTTATCACTGGGTGTTCAAGTCCAAAGGGTTGGTCAGGATTCTTGAGTTGAACCACTGATCGTCTTAGACCATCCTCATAGATGCGAGCACCTAATTGGTTGGTCCTGATATACTCCAATTGGGTCTTATAGGGACCTTCTGGTGTCTGTAAACAGGCAGTGCCTGAGCTACGTGTGGGTATTTCCATGCTAAAAGACATTTCCGAGTCACTGGTTTCTGAACTTCGTGTGTAAGGATAACCACTAAGCTGTTGAGCCCAAGACTTGGCTGTATGGTTGACACTAGCCTCAGATGACCTAATGCTTTGTCTATCCTTGCCTAAGTGTCTGCCAGATCTCAGGTTCATAAGCCTTGGCTTCTAGTCCCAAAGTTCTCTTATATTGCTCAAAATCCTTTGGAACTCCTTGGTTTTCTAGTTTCCTTGAGGGTCAACTTCAAAATACCCTTCAAAATACCCCACGAGCTTTCCAACAAAACCAAAATCACAGCAAACGGATTTCGTATGAGAAAGTTATGCCAGTTCAGGGTTCTGGGGGTTGAAACAGGGAAACAGGGTCTCTCAAGAAATGCTTCAAAACAGGCGATACACGATAGTTGTAGGACACGATGTTGGATGTGATGGCTGGGTACAATCAGAAGATCAAGTTGGTGCTGCTAGACCTGCTTCACACCTGCCCTCTTTTCTCTTCAGATATGGTTAGGAGACTCCTTGAGCTTCCAAATGACATCAAGAAACTATATAGGTGCTTTACAAAGTGATTGAGTAATGACCAAATCAAAACAGATGATTTTGAACCTTCACAACTCCAAAAACTTTCTATTCCTGTAATGATACCTGCTCAGTACTAAGCTCAGTGTGACCAGCACACTTGCAATTGGTTTAATTCCTTCTGGGAGAATTAAATTAACTTAACAAGCTACCATTAGCAAGTTAAATCACTCCAATTAACAAACTATACACTGAGCATGATCTTTAGCAAAATCAGAGACACCCCCGACTTTTTAGGAACTACTCAGAAAAATACCAGTGACTGCCTCGACTGAGATTTCTCCCAATTGGCTGAATAGAATGACTTGAAATTTTGTAGTGTTGTAGAATGCTTTGAGCTGGTTCCAATGAGCTTTGAATCATCCAACTTGGTTCAGTAGATCTTGAGATATGCCCTGTTGAAGTTGACAGACTTAAAGATGATCACTAAGAGAAAACACAGAGATAATGACTATGAGTATATGTATTGAATCTATCAAATGTACATTCCCATTGGCATGTAGAGTGATGCCCAATGGTACTCAGAGGTGTAGGCTCAATAGCAACTCTCACACACTCAATGTATTGCTTGGAATTACCTCGGGAAGTGAGCTCCTTGACCCGCGACTTTTTCCATAGTCTTTTATAGGAGTTTGAAAAGAGTTTGAATTTCAAATTCAAATGTAGGCTCCCTCAAATCTCTCATCTAATCACATGGAGATATTCTCTCCATTCATACCTTTCAATTTCCACGACTTTTGAAGGTAGGTGTGATTACAAGAAGTCATATTGACTTTTTACATAAAGTAAAATGTAACTAAGCATAGGCATGTGTTCCTATGGTCTTCCTTCAAATGAAGTCTTCATGAATTACTCCAAGCTTTTGTAAAACCTTCAAGGTTGATATCCAATGCTCTTCAAGGTACAAGACAAAGCCAAGTGTTAAGGCTTGTTTGCACCAACAGCTCCCCCTCAAGCCAAACACTTGCTTGAGTCTTCATCTTTAGTCTTCAATGATATCCTGTAATCCTATCATGGATTTAAACTTGCATAGCTTGCTCCCATCCAAAGCTTTTGTAAGCAAATCTGCACATTGTATATTAGTAGACACATATGATAATTGGATTTCCTTGCTAAGTAATTTCTCCCTCACATAGTGGTAATGAACCTCTATGTGTGTTGTCCTAGCATGATACACAGGATTAGCTGCTAGGTGAAGTGAACTTGTGTTATCACCAAATATGATAGGTGGCCTTGTGTATAGGCCCAATTCTGAATATAGTAGCTTCAACCATATTGCTTCTTGAGTGGCATTGGCTAGCCCTCTGTATTCTGCCTCAGTAGATGATAGAGCCACTGTGGGTTGTTTCTTGGATGACCAAGAAATTGGTTTATCACCTGCAAAGCATATGTAACCAGATGTACTCCTCCTGTCATCCTTGCAACCTGCCCAATCTGCATCTGAGTATACTTTGATATCAATGTCTGATGAATATGGAAAGTATAACCCATGATTTTGTGTTCCCTTTAGATACTTTACTATCTTCTTGGCTGCCTCCAAATGTGGTACTCTTGGCTTATGCATAAATTGGCTAAGTACACTAACACCATATGATATATCAATTCTGGTTAAGGTAGCATAATTAAGACTACCTACCAAACTTTGGTAACCTGTTATATCTTTGAGTTCTTCTCCTTCATGTGCACTGAGTTTGTGGTTGACCTCCATAGGTATGTTTGAGACTTTAGCTTCCTGCAAATTAAACTTCTTGACCATGTCCTGAATGTACTTCTTCTGAGTAATGAATATACCTGAATTTGTGTAGACCAATTCAAGTCCTAGGAAGTACTTCAATAATCCAAGATCATTGATCTTGAATTCCTTCATCATTTGACCTTTGATGTGTCTAATTCCTTGAACATCATTTCCTGTAATAATGATGTCATCAACATAGACACACAAGTATATTACCTCTGAATTGTTCTTCTTTATAAACAATGAAGTATCTGCTTTACTCATCACAAATCCTTGATCCAAGAGATAAGTTGTCAACCTGTAATTCCATGCTCTAGGTGCCTGCTTCAATCCATACAGAGCCTTCTTCAATTTGCAAACATGATTTACCTTATTGTGATCTTCATAGCCAGGTGGTTGTGACATGTAGACCTCTTCAGATATCCATCCATTCAAGAATGCATTCTTCACATCCAATTGGTACATGTTCCAATTCTTGGATGCAGCTACACTCACCATGATTCTGATAGTTGGCATCTTGGCCACAGGAGAAAATGTCTCCTCATAATCAATGCCTTGGGTTTGTGCAAAACCCTTGGCTACCAACCTAGCTTTATACCTGTTTATTGTACCATCTGAGTTCCTCTTGAGTTTGTAGATCCATCTGGATCCTATCACTTTCATGGAGTCCTTCTTGGGTACCAAGTCCCAAGTATCACTCTCCTTGAGAGCCTCCATTTCTTCATCCATTGCTTCTTTCCATTCTGGTTTAGTAATAGCTTCCTCAAATGTACCTGGTTCTTCATTCAAGATATCCTTTGCAAGATATACAGAGTGCTTGGTTACAAGTGAAGTATCATATCCATACCTAATTGGTTTCTTCTTTTCTCTTTGAGATCTCCTCATAGCTTGAGTTGAGGATTCTGGATTGTCTTCAAGTTGCTTCATCTTCATCTTCCCTTTGGATTTCCAAGCCTTGAATTCTTCAATGTTGATGGTGTCTTCATCATCTGAGCTTATGTCCTCCTTCTGAGTTGGTTCTTGCCTGACAAGCTTTGGAAAGTCTTCTTCCATATCATAAGGTAGGTTAACTTTCCTGCACTCATTTTCATACCATGAATCATTTTCATCAAATATGACATCTCTGCTTACCTTGAAGCCTTTGTTTGAGGGATTATAGAACCTGTATCCTTTCTGATTCAAATCATAACCAATAAAGATACACTTTTCAGCCTTAGGGTCTAGCTTTCCCCTTACCTGTGAGGGAATGCACATATGCAACACACCCAAAGATCTTGCAATGATCCAGAGATGGTCTCTTACCATGCCAAGCCTCATAGGGTGTCATTCCATCAAGTGTCTTTGATGGCAACCTGTTGATTAAGTATGTGGCAGTAGATACACTCTCTGCCCAAAGATAATTTGGTAGTTTTTTCTCATTAAGCATGGACCTAGCTGTCTCCACAATGAGTCTATTCCTCCTTTCAGCTACTCCATTTTGTTCAGGTGAGTACCTTGTGGTAATCTCCCTCTTGATGCCTCTTTCCTGCAAGAATTCTTCAAAGTCATTGGAGAAGTATTCTCCACCACCATCTGACCTTAGTCTCTTCAAATGTCTACCTGTTTGATTCTCAACTAATGCAAGATAATTTTTGAAACAATTAAATACTTCATCTTTATGTTTCATGAAGTACAAAACAGTCCATCTGCTATAGTCATCAATAAAAGATACATAGTACCTTGATCCAGATATGGATGACTCCTTGCTTGGTCCCCAAACATCTGTATGCACCAATTCCAAGTAGTCTTCATGCATAAAACCCTTTTTGGTATATGGCAATCTGTGTGACTTACCAAACTGACAAGCCCCACACTTGTATATCATGTGTTGCTTGGATACATTAGGTATCCCAAGCACACATTGATCTCTGCTCATTTGTTTTATGGTCCTCTCTCCAATGTGACCTAATCTCTTGTGCCACATCTCCAATTCTGATAGGGTTTGGTCCTTATAGTTGTACAAGGCAATATTTTTAGTATCCTCAAGTTCAAAGGTAAATAATCTACCTGACTTCTCTCCCTTGGCTATCCTTCTGAATCCATGTCTTGGATCCTCCACATAAGCACCATGTTGAGTGAACCTGACCTGTAGACCTTTTTCAACAATCTGACCTACACTCATCAGATTCTTGGTGATTGTTGGAACATACAATACTCTGCTTAGTAAATTCTGATTACCATCACTTGTTTTGACATTGCCTACTTTAACCACTGAATGTTTAGTGTCATCACCTGTCTGCACTTGGTGCTTGCCTTTAGGTTCTTCCAAATCAGAGAGTAAGGCAACATTCCCAGCTACATGGTTAGAGCAACCTGAATCAATATAGAACAAATGATCATCATTGATACCTGATTTAGATGTCATGTTCATAATCAACAAGGAATCATCTTGATCCTCTGCATAATTGTTGTAATCCTTTCTGTTCCTGTATCCACCTTGATAATTGCTATTGTGATTGTAGCTATTGTTGTAGTTATTGTTGTAGCCATGGTAACCTTGAGATTGATTGAATCTGCCTCTGCCTTGGGAGTATCCTCCTCTTTGGTGACCTCTTCCTCTTTGGTTCTTGTAGTTCTTGTAGCATTCATCTGTAGTATGGTTAGACAAGCCACAAATATTGCATGGAGATTGGTTATAGGGTCTCCCCCTACCTGACTTACCTCCTCTGCCCCTACCTCTAGATGATCTACCTCTCCCTGCATAGTTTGCTTGGGAGGTGGATCCTTCTTCATCAACCTTCTTGCTTTTACCCTTGTCTTTAGACTTCTTATCAGTATATAGGGCAGAGGGATTGTTACCTTTTGATTGCTCTCCATTCTTTGTGATCTTTGCTTCATGTGTAAAGAGTTGTCCAATCAGAGTTGTTAGATCAGGTGCTTGGATGTCCATGTATAAGTCCATTGCAGTGGTAAAGCTCTCCCACTTGTCATCTGCCTTTAGTCCATTGATCACTTGTCTGACTATTTGCTCTTCTTCAATTTCTTCTCCAACACTTGCAAGTTGATCTGCAATGTCTTTGACTTTTGTGACAAAATCTGAGACACATTGTTTTGATTGCTTCCTAAGAGTTGTAAACTCAATCCATAGCTGATTCTTTCTGGCCCTTGTGCTTGATGAAAAGTATGTTGACAAGGTTTCCCAAGTCTCTTGGGAAGTCTTACAGTTCCTTACATGAGGTAGAAGGAAATCAGAGATAGAGTTTAGAAGATATGACCTTGCCAAAGCATCTTTAGCACACCATTGGTTGAGCCTCTCATGTTCATCCTTTGTAGGTAGGCCTCTGGTTTTGAATGAGGGCAATTCCTCATCTCCTGATATGTATCCATACAAGCTTCTCCCTTGTAGATAGGTCTTCATTCTCAATGACCAAGCCTAGTAGTTATTTCTATCCAATTTGTCAATGAAGGAAGGGAAACCATCACCCATAATTACCTTGTTTGCTCTGATACCACTGTTGGATGTGATGGCTGGGTACAATCAGAAGATCAAGTTGGTGCTGCTAGACCTGCTTCACACCTGCCCTCTTTTCTCTTCAGATATGGTTAGGAGACTCCTTGAGCTTCCAAATGACATCAAGAAACTATATAGGTGCTTTACAAAGTGATTGAGTAATGACCAAATCAAAACAGATGATTTTGAACCTTCACAACTCCAAAAACTTTCTATTCCTGTAATGATACCTGCTCAGTACTAAGCTCAGTGTGACCAGCACACTTGCAATTGGTTTAATTCCTTATGGGAGAATTAAATTAACTTAACAAGCTACCATTAGCAAGTTAAATCACTCCAATTAACAAACTATACACTGAGCATGATCTTTAGCAAAATCAGAGACACCCCCGACTTTTTAGGAACTACTCAGAAAAATACCAGTGACTGCCTCGACTGAGATTTCTCCCAATTGGCTGAATAGAATGACTTGAAATTTTGTAGTGTTGTAGAATGCTTTGAGCTGGTTCCAATGAGCTTTGAATCATCCAATTTGGTTCAGTAGATCTTGAGATACGCCCTGTTGAAGTTGACAGACTTAAAGATGATCACTAAGAGAAAACACAGAGATAATGACTATGAGTATATGTATTGAATCTATCAAATGTACATTCCCATTGGCATGTAGAGTGATGCCCAATGGTACTCAGAGGTGTAGGCTCAATAGTAGCTCTCACACACTCAATGTATTGCTTGGAATTACCTCGGGAAGTGAGCTCCTTGACCCGCGACTTTTTCCATAGTCTTTTATAGGAGTTTGAAAAGAGTTTGAATTTCAAATTCAAATGTAGGCTCCCTCAAATCTCTCATCTAATCACATGGAGATATTCTCTCCATTCATACCTTTCAATTTCCACGACTTTTGAAGGTAGGTGTGATTACAAGAAGTCATATTGACTTTTTACATAAAGTAAAATGTAACTAAGCATAGGCATGTGTTCCTATGGTCTTCCTTCAAATGAAGTCTTCATGAATTACTCCAAGCTTTTGTAAAACCTTCAAGGTTGATATCCAATGCTCTTCAAGGTACAAGACAAAGCCAAGTGTTAAGGCTTGTTTGCACCAACACACGATACTTGATACTTGAGGATCTCGATACACGATATTTGGTATGTATCGCGATACATGAAGTAGGCGATACACGATCTTCAACAAGTATCGCGAGCAAACTCCACGATACACGACCTTTGATAGGTATCGCGATCGCTGTATAACGATACACGATACTTGACTATCACGATACTCGGGCAAAACGATACTTAACTCAAGATGATACTCGATATTTGGAAGAAAACCATACACGATCTCTGACTTAGGCGATACCCGATCTCTGATAAATATTGCGATCTCTGATAAACGATACCGATCTTCGACCGAAACGATACCGATCTCTCATGCAAACGATACAGGACCTATGAACCAAACGATACACGATCGCTGGTGAATATCGCGATCTTTGATTGAAACGATCTTTGGCACCAACGATACTCGATACTTGGCTCAAAACGATCAACGATACCTGAACAAAATGATACGCGATCTTTGGTAAGTATCGCGATCTCTGAGAAGCGATACACGATACTTAAGCCAAATGATACACGATCTTTGATCCAGACGATACACGATCGCTGGTGAATATCGCGATCTTTGATCAAAACGAT
>CM035414.1:17605427-17607927 GCA_020310875.1 Ceratopteris richardii | reverse complement strand
GAACATTTGGCAATCCAAGCACCACCTGATTCTTTGACATTTCCTTTATAGCTCTCTCATTGAAATGACCTAGCCTTTTATGCCATAGGTCTAATTCAGACACCTTTTGACTTCCATAAGTAAATAATGCATGTCCCACATTACCTTGGACTTTGAGAGTGAACAATCTTCCTTCCTTTTTTCCTGCAATTATGTTTCTATATCCCTGATTTGGATCTTGCACATAAACACCATCATTTGTGAATCTTACCTCATATCCTTTCTCCACAATTTGCCCTACACTTATCAAATTTTTAGGAATAGTAGGAACATAAAGTACCTTGCTCAAAAGTGTACTTCCACTCTTTGTCTTCACTGATCCAATGCTCTCCACTTTATGTTTGGTATTATCACCTGTTTGAACTGTATGTCCATTCACCTTTGCTTCCATATCAATCATCAAGGATAGATTCCCACTCAGATGATTGCTACATCCTGAGTCAATATAAAATACTCTTTGATCTTCTCCCACTGATTCATGAGTTGCATTCAAGATAAGAGTCATATCATCCTTCTGATCTGATGCATAATTATAATAATTGTTGTTGTAGGACTGAGATTGGAAGTTTCTTCCACCTCCTCTAGCATATGATGTCCTACCACCTCTTCCTCTGAAGTTGCCTCTTTGGTTTCTGCCTCCTCTACCTCTTTGATTAAAATTCTGATTATTGCTTCCACCATTTTGATTGTTATACCAACAATCATTTGCCAAATGATTGGTTCTGCCACAAATCCAACAAGCTTTAGCATTATCTTTGTTCTTACCTCCTCTTCCTTTACCTCTGAAATTCATCTTTCCTTTTGTGAAGTTAGCTTGACTTGAATTCCCTTCATCATCAGTCGATTGCTTTCCCTTGCCATTCTTTTCTTGTCCTTGGAGTACATAGCTTGACTTGCACTTCTATCATTGTCTCCTTTAATATCCTGCTCAAAAGTTAGCATGTGTCCTAGCAATTGATTAAGATCAGGAGTAAAGTGATCAAGTGACAACTCTATGGACAATATGAAAGGCTTCCACTTCTCATCTCCTCTCAGACCTGTAAGTATTTGTCTTACCAACTTATCCTCTTCAATGTCTTCATCCACTGCTCCCAAGCTATCTGCAATATCCTTCATCCTTGCCACATAATTAGAAATTGATTGTGAGCTCTTCTTCTTGAAGGTTGTGAACTCAGCCCATAGTGAGGACTTCCTTGACTTGGTTGTATTTTGGAAATGCTCTTCCAAAGCATTCCAAACATCTGCTGCACTTTCCAATCCTCTAATGTGAGGTAGAAGATAATCATTTACAGCCATGTAAATGATACTCCTTGCTTGAGCATCCTTTCTCATCCAAGTCTTCAAAATTGCAAGTTCTTCCCTAGTTGGAATACTAGGATCTGCAAATTCAGGCTTTTCTTCATCTCCTGTAATGAATGCCATCAAATCTTTACTCATGAGGTGTGCCTCCATCCTCATGGACCAAGCTCGATAGTTCTCCCTATCTAGCTTATCAATCTGCAAGCTTTCTCCCATCCTTGACCTTCTGTATCTGCAATTACTATGGTTTATGAGGATAAAGTGTACCTTTGATATGAGCTTTGTCCTTCTTGATTCTTTTCGAACTCGTGCTTTGAACTTCTGCAGGTTATCTTCAATAATTTGTCTTTGTCCTCCTTTGATTTGGAAGAACTTCAATATCTGCACCAATCGGAACTTCAATTGTCTTTTCTTCTCTTGTATTGCACCTTCAGCTCTGATACCACTGTTGGAGACCTCTTAATCTCCAAAGCTTTGATCATTACTGACTTAAGAACACTTCTATGTCAGTTATAAACCAAACTTTACACAAATATTGTTCTTCTTTACCAAAACTTTCATCAACACTTCTCTGAGTGAAGAAGTGTTTACTTCAGAAAGTCTGCTTCAGAAATCAACTTCATTACCTGCACATAACTTCAAATTTCTTCAAGTAAATGATGCACAAGTATTCGCAATACCTTTGCGCAATCATACTAATCATTAGTTCTCAAAACTAAAATTTGATTCTTAAGATCAAAGGTATGTCATAACTGTCTTCCAGAGGTAGCGCCTTCGACATGGTCAACTTCTTAAGTTGATTCCTCACAGTACAAAACCCGTTTTGCTAAATGCTTTTAGCCATAGCTTCCTTATCTCCTAACTTAGATTTTAAGTGCTCACTCATCAAAAACTTTACAGTATACACTGAGATCTAAGCAAAACACTGAGAAGGAAAAGTGCGCTACTCTCAGACTTCAGTTTCCATTTCTACATACAGATCATTGTCACAGAAGGAGAGGAATTAGATCATGAAACTCTGAACATAGCTTCATTAGCTTCTCAATTAGATGTGTACAAAAAGAATCTTGATCCACATGATCAGACAGAGAGCACTCAGAGAAAAACCCGTCGCGATTTTCTGGGAAAAAACTCTCTACACATCTCTAAGACATTTGTCATC
>CM035414.1:17597927-17600427 GCA_020310875.1 Ceratopteris richardii | reverse complement strand
GTCTCCTAATGCAAGCAAGGTATGCTTTGTTATGATTGGTAATCAAAGGATTGCTGAACTTGACCTTTGGCACAAGAGAATAGGCCATGTCAACATTCCTAAGCTAAGGAATATGAGCAAGGAAGAGCTTGTAAGAGGGCTGCCCATGTTTGAGAACAAAGAGCTTCATGAATTTTGTGATGCATGTCAACTAGGGAAGCAAGCAAGACAACCATTCCAAAGGAGCACACATAGGGCTGCAAATCTCTTGGACCTCATCCATACTGATGTATGGGGACCTTCCAAAGAGTCATCCTTGGGAGGATCAAGGTATTTTGTTACATTTATTGATGATTATTCTAGAAAAGTTTGGATATACATCATTAAAGAAAAATCAGATGTGTTCTCTATGTTCAAGAGGTTCAAACAAGAGGTTGAGAAGGAGACAGGTAAATATATCAAAGCCCTAAGGTCTGATGGAGGGGGAGAATACTTCTCCAAAGAATTCAGCTCTTATTTGTATGAGAATGGTATTAAAAGGCAATTTACATGCAGGTATACCCCCCAACAAAATGGGGTGGCTGAAAGGAAAAATAGGCACATTGTTGAAATTGCAAGGTGTATGATTAATGAAGCACACATGCCATTATTTTATTGGGCTGAGGCTGTTTATACTTCAGTTTATTTGATGAATAGGGTACCTACAAGTGGTGTGCATGAGTTGACTCCAAATGAGGCCTACTATGGTAAGAAACCAAGTGTGGAACATCTCAAGGTTTTTGGATGTACTTGCTATGTGCACATTCCACAAGAGGTAAGATCTAAACTTGATGCAAAATCTGAAAAATGTGTTTTCATTGGCTATTCTACTGAGCAAAAGGGGTACAAATGCTATAACCCTTACACCAAGAAGTTGTATGTATCAAGAGATGTGGTATTTAATGAATTGAAACCTTGGTATGTAGACAAGGGAAAAGAAAAGGTAATAGATGATAACTTGGATGATGTATCAGTTTGTGGTAAAGGTGATATGCAGGTTGAATCAACTCAAATGAGTGGGCCTGAGGCTTCAACATCAAGATCAGCTACCCAAGGACACATGGGAGAAAGAAGAAGTCTATCAGAATCACCAACATCCAGGTATAAGTCTCTTAGTGACTCTCATGATGATCATAAAGGTGATAGTGAGTCACAGGATGAAGAAGACTATGAAGAAGTGGTTACACCACAAGTAAAGCTTTCAAGGTTAAGGAAGCAATTCCCTAAAGGGAATGAGAGGAGATCCTCAAGGCTCAAGAAGCCAATACAAAGGTTAAGTTATGACTCTTTCATTGCCAAGCACTATGCCTATATGATGCAGGTTATTGGAGATAATGATCCTCAAATGTATGAGGAGGCATCAACAAAGGAGGAATGGAAGAGAGCAATGGATGAAGAGATGAAAGCACTCAAGGACAATGAGACTTGGGAATTAGTGCCTAAAACACCAGGTATGAAAGTGGTTCAAAACAAATGGGTGTATAAGACTAAAAGGAATGCCGATGGTTCACTAGCTAGACACAAAGCTAGGTTGGTTGCAAAGGGGTTCACACAAACTTTTGGTGTGGATTATGAAGAGACATTCAGCCCCGTGGCTAACAAAACAACAATAAGGACCTTAATAGCTGTATGTGCAGGTAGAAGATGGCCTATATATCAGCTTGATATAAAAAAATGCATTCTTGAATGGTGAGCTAAAAGAAGAGGTATACATGGCACAACCTATTGGATATGAAGATGTGGATCATCCTGATTTTGTTTGTAGGTTGAAGAAGGCCTTGTATGGTCTTAAGCAAGCACCAAGGGCCTGGAATCAAAGGCTTATGGAATACCTTGAAAAGTGTGGGTACATTCAAAGCAAATCTGATCCCTCACTCTACATAAAGAAAGAAGGGAGTAAGGTGGTATTTATTTGCATATATGTGGATGATCTTATCATAACAGGTAGTGACCATGAAGGAATTAAAGACATCAAGAGGAGCCTTGGAAAGGAGTTCAAGGTATCTGATTTGGGTGAGTTAAAGTACTTTCTAGGTATTGAAGTTGTTTATGCAATGGATGGCATATACCTTTTGCAAAGGAAATACCTATTGGATGTACTTTACAAGTATGGTATGGCTGAATGTAAGGTACTCACTCAACCTATTGATGCAAATACAAAGGTAAGCATGTTGGATGGTAGGAAACTTCATGATTTGACATTATATAGAAGCTTGGTTGGCTCTTTAATATATGCAACAATGACTAGACCTGATCTTTCTTATGTGGTAGGCGTACTTGCCCAATTTATGCATGTTGCTACTCAAGAGCACTTAAATACAGCCAAAAGAGTGCTTCGGTATGTTAAGTATACAATCAATAATGGATTGTTTTATAGGTATGGAGAAGAGCTAACTCTTAGAGGATGGAGTGATGCTGATTGGGCTGGTTCTATTGATGATAGAAGATCCACTTCGGGGTATGTATTCATGCTTGGAACAAA
>CM035414.1:17580427-17585427 GCA_020310875.1 Ceratopteris richardii | reverse complement strand
ATCTATCTATCTATCTATCTATCTATCTATCTATCTATCTATCTATCTATCTATCTATCTATCTATCTATCTATCTATCTATCTATCTATCTATCTATCTATCTATCTATCTATCTATCTATCTATCTATCTATCTATCTATCTATCTATCTATCTATCTATCTATCTATCTATCTATCTATCTATCTATCTCTCGATCTATCTATCTCTCGATCTATCTATCTATCTATTTATCTATCTATCTATCTATCTATATTGTTGGTGCAAATCAAGCCTTCACACTTGGCATTGTTTTGTACCTTGAAGACTCAACATAAGGCTTGGACAATTGGAACCTTGGAAGGCTAAAGATTGAACCCTAGAAGGATATATTTGAACCATAGAAACCAATGCTTAATTGGTCATTACTTTTTATCCAATGTAAAAGTCAATATGACTTAATCACTTATGCAATTACACCTACTAGACTAGAGTCGTGGAAAAGGTAGATGATTTAGTTGAGGGAATATCTCCCTAAGTCTAGAGGAGAGATTCAAGGGAGCTTTAATTTGAATTCAAATTCAAATTCCTTCAAAACTCTTATAAAAAGGCTATGTAAAAAGTCGCGAGTCAGTTGCTCACTTCCCGAGGCAATTCTGAGCAAATTATTGAGTGTGTGTGAGCTATACTTTAGCCTACACCTCTGAGTACCATTGAGCATCACACTACATGCCAATGGGAATGTACAATCATTATAGTTAATCAATATACATACATTCATAGTCTCTGTTTTCTATGAGTGACTACCTCCAAGTCTGTCAACTTCAACAGGCCATATCTCAAGATCTACTGAACCAAATTGGATGATTCAAAGCGCATTGGAACCAGCTCAAAGCATTTTACAACACTACAAAGTTTCAAGGTATTCCATTCAGCCAATTGGGAGAAATCACGGTCGAAGCAGTCTCTGGTATTTTTCTGTGTAGATCCTAAAAAGTCGGGGGTGTCTCTGATTTTGCTAAAGATCATTCTCAGTGTATAGTTTATCAATTGGAGTGATTTAACTTGCTAATGGTAGCTTGTTAAGTTAGTTTAATACTCCCAGAAGGAATTAATCCAATTGTAAGTGTGCTGGTCACACTGAGCTTAAGACTGAGCAGGTATCATTACAGGAATAGAAAGTTTTTTGGACTTGTGAAGGTTCAAAATCATCTGTTTTGATTTGGTTAGTACACAATTATTTTGTAAAGCACATATATAGTTTCTTGGTGTCATTTGGAAGTTCAAGGAGTCTCCTAAGCATATCTGAAGAGAAAGGAGGGCAGGTGTGAAGCAGGTCTAGCAGCACCAACTTGATCTCCTGAGTGCTTCCAGCCATCACATCCAACACTGGTATCAGAGCAAATAAGGTAATTATGGGTGATGGTTTCCCTTCCTTCATTGACAAATTGGATAGAAATAATTACCAGGCTTGGTCATTGAGAATGAAGACCTATCTACAAGGGAGAAGCTTGTATGGATACATATCAGGAGATGAGGAATTGCCCTCATTCAAAACCAGAGGCCTACCTACAAAGGATGAACATGAGAGGCTCAACCAATGGTGTGCTAAAGATGCTTTGGCAAGGTCATATCTTCTAAACTCTATTTTTGATTTCCTTCTACCTCATGTAAGGAATTGTAAGACTTCCCAAGAGACTTGGGAAACCTTGTCAACATACTTTTCATCAAGCACAAGGGCCAGAAAGAATCAGCTATGGATTGAGTTTACAACTCTTAGGAAGCAATCAAAACAATGTGTCTCAGATTTTGTCACCAAAGTCAAAGACATTGCAGATCAACTTGCAAGTGTTGGAGAAGAAATTGAGGAAGAGCAAATAGTCAGACAAGTGATCAATGGACTAAAGGCAGATGACAAGTGGGAGAGCTTTACCACAGCAATGGACTTGTACATGGACATCCAAGCACTTGATCTAACAACTCTGATTGGACAACTCTTTACACATGAAGCAAAGATCACAAAGAATGGAGAGCAATCAAAAGGTAACAATCCCTCTACCCTATATACTGATAAGAAGACTAAAGACAAGGGTAAAAGCAAGAAGGTTGATGAAGAAGGCTCTACCTCCCAAGCAAACTATGCAGGGAGAGGTAGATCATCTAGAGGTAGGGGCAGAGGAGGTAAGTCAGGTAGGGGGAGACCCTACAATCAATCTCCATGCAATATTTGTGGCTTGTCTAACCATACTACAGATGAATGCTACAAAAACTACAAGAACCAAAGAGGAAGAGGTCACCAAAGAGGAGGATACTCTCAAGGCAGAGGCAGATTCAATCAATCTCAAGGCTACCATGGCT
Source organism: Ceratopteris richardii (assembly GCA_020310875.1). NCBI lineage: Eukaryota > Viridiplantae > Streptophyta > Polypodiopsida > Polypodiales > Pteridaceae > Ceratopteris > Ceratopteris richardii. The sequence goes on along the minus strand of CM035414.1, from coordinate 17,583,090 downwards.
ACAACAATAATTACAACAATAGCTATAATCACAATGGCAATTATCAAGGTGGATACAGGAACAGAAAGGATTACAACAATTATGCAGAGGATCAAGATGATTCCTTGTTGATTATGAACATGACATCTAAATCAGGTATCAATGATGATCATTTGTTCTATATTGATTCAGGTTGCTCTAACCATGTAGCTGGGAATGTTGCCTTACTCTCTGATTTGGAAGAACCCAAAGGCAAGCACCAAGTGCAGACAGGTGATGACACTAAACATTCAGTTGTTAAAGTAGGCAATGTCAAAACAAGTGATGGTAATCAGAATTTACTAAGCAGAGTGTTGTATGTTCCAACAATCACCAAGAATCTGATGAGTGTAGGTCAGATTGTTGAAAAAGGTCTACAGGTCAGGTTCACTCAACATGGTGCATATGTGGAGGATCCAAGACATGGATTCAGAAGGATAGCCAAGGGAGAGAAATCAGGTAGATTGTTTACCTTTGAACTAGAAGACACTAAGAATATTGCTTTGTACAACTATAAAGACCAAACCCTATCAGAATTGGAGATGTGGCACAAGAGATTAGGTCACATTGGAGAGAGAACCATAAAACAAATGAGCAGGGATCAATGTGTGCTTGGGATACCTAATGTATCCAAGCAACACATGATATACAAGTGTGGGGCTTGTCAATTTGGTAAGTCACACAGATTGCCATATACCAAGAAAGGTTTTATGCATGAAGATTACTTGGAATTGGTGCATACAGATGTTTGGGGACCAAGCAAGGAGCCATCCATATCTGGATCAAGGTACTATGTGTCCTTTATTGATGAATATAGCAGATGGATTGTCTTGTACTTCATGAAACATAAAGATGAAGTATTTAATTGTTTCAAAAGGTATCTTGCATTAGTTGAGAATCAAACAGGTAGACATTTGAAGAGGCTAAGGTCAGATGGTGGTGGAGAATACTTCTCCAATGACTTTGAAGATTTCTTGCAGGAAAGAGGCATCAAGAGGGAGATTACTACAAGGTACTCACCTGAACAAAATGGGGTAGCTGAAAGGAGGAATAGACTCATTGTAGAGACAGCCAGGTCTATGCTTAATGAGAAAAAACTACCAAATTATCTTTGGGCAGAGAGTGTATCTACTGCCACATACTTAATCAACAGGTTGCCATCAAAGACACTTGATGGAATGACACCCTATGAGGCTTGGCATGGTAAGAGACCATCTCTGGATCATTGCAAAATCTTTGGGTGTGTTGCATATGTGCATATTCCCTCACAGGTAAGGGGAAAGCTAGACCCTAAGGCTGAAAAGTGTATCTTCATTGGTTATGATTTGAATCAGAAAGGATACAGGTTCTATAACCCCTTAAACAAAGGCTTCAAGGTAAGCAGAGATGTCATATTTGATGAAAATGATTCATGGTATGAAAATGAGTGCAGGAAAGTTAGCCTACCTTATGATATGGAAGAAGACTTTCCAAAGCTTATCAGGCAAGAACCAACTCAGAAAGAGGACACAAGCTCAGATGATGAAGACACCATCAACATTGAAGAATTCAAGGCTTGGAAATCCAAAGGGAAGATGAAGATGAAGCAACTAGAAGACAATCCAGAATCCTCAACTCAAGCTATGAGGAGATCTCAAAGAGAAAAGAAGAAACCAATTAGGTATGGGTATGATACTTCACTTGTAACCAAGCACTCTGTATATCTTGCAAAGGATATCTTGAATGAAGAACCAGGTACATTTGAAGAAGCAATTACTAAACCAGAATGGAAGGAAGCAATGGATGAAGAAATGGAGGCTCTCAAGGAGAGTGATACTTGGGACTTGGTACCCAAGAAGGACTCCATGAAGGTGATAGGATCCAGATGGATCTACAAACTCAAGAGGAACTCAGATGGTACAATAAACAGGTATAAAGCTAGGTTGGTAGCCAAGGGTTTTGCACAAACCCAAGGCATTGATTATGAGGAGACATTTTCTCCTGTGGCCAAGATGCCAACTATCAGAGTTATGGTGAGTGTAGCTGCATCCAAGAATTGGAACATGTACCAATTGGATGTGAAGAATGCATTCTTGAATGGATGGATATCTGAAGAGGTCTACATGTCACAACCACCTGGCTATGAGGATCCTAATAAGGTAAATCATGTTTGTAAATTGAAGAAGGCTCTGTATGGATTGAAGCAGGCACCTAGAGCATGGAATTACAGGTTGACAACCTATCTCCTAGATCAAGGATTTGTGATGAGTAAAGCAGATACTTCATTGTTTATAAAGAAGAACAATTCAGAGGTAATGTACTTGTGTGTCTATGTTGATGACATCATTATTACAGGAAATGATGTTCAGGGAATAAGACACATCAAAGGACAAATGATGAAGGAATTCAAGATCAATGATCTTGGATTATTGAAGTACTTCCTAGGACTTGAATTGGTCTACACAAATTCAGGTATATTTATTACTCAGAAGAAGTACATTCAGGACATGATCAAGAAGTTTAATTTGCAGGAAGCTAAAGTCTCAAACATTCCTATGGAGGTCAACCACAAACTCAGTGCACATGAAGGAGAAGAACTCAAGGATATTACAGGTTACCAAAGTTTGGTAGGTAGTCTTAATTATGCTACCTTAACCAGGATTGAT
>CM035414.1:17547927-17565427 GCA_020310875.1 Ceratopteris richardii | reverse complement strand
AGTGTGGGGCTTGTCAATTTGGTAAGTCACACAGATTGCCTTATAACAAGAAAGGTTTTATGCATGAGGATTATCTGGAATTAGTGCATACAGATGTTTGGGGACCTAGCAAAGAACCATCCATATCTGGATCAAGGTACTATGTGTCCTTCATTGATGACTATAGCAGGTGGACTGTCTTATACTACATGAAGCATAAAGATGAAGTATTTAATTGTTTCAAAAAATATCTTGCACTAGTTGAAAATCAAACAGGTAGACATTTGAAGAAGCTACGGTCAGATGGTGGAGGAGAATACTTCTCCAATGAGTTTGAAGATTTCTTGCAGGAAAGAGGCATCAAAAGGGAGATTACTACAAGGTACTCATCTGAACAAAATGGAGTAGCTGAAAGGAGGAATAGACTTATTGTAGAAACAGCTAGGTCTATGCTTAATGAGAAAAAGCTGCCAAATTATCTTTGGGCAGAAGGTGTATCCACTGCCACCTATCTCATCAACAGGTTGCCATCCAAATCACTTGATGGCATGACACCATATGAAGCTTGGCATGGTAAGAGACCTTCTCTGGATCATTGCAAAATTTTTGGTTGTGTAGCATATGTGCATATTCCCTCACAGGTAAGGGGAAAGCTAGACCCTAAGGCTGAAAAATGTATCTTCATTGGTTATGATTTGAACCAAAAAGGATACAGATTCTACAACCCAACAAACAAAGGCTTCAAGGTAAGCAGAGATGTAATCTTTGATGAGAATGACTCATGGTATGAGAATGAGTGCAGGAAAGTTAGTCTACCCTATGATATGGAAGAAGATTTCCCAAAGCTCACCAAGGAGAAATCAATTCAAAAAGAAGACTCAAGCTCAGATGATGATGATACAATAGATCTTGAGGAGTTCAAAGCTTGGAAATCCAAAGGGAAGATGAAGATGAAGCAACTAGAAGATAATCCAGAATCCTCAACTCAAGCTATGAGGAGATCTCAGAGAGAAAGTAAGAAGCCTATTAGGTATGGGTATGATACTTCCCTTGTAACCAAGCATTCTGTATATCTTGCAAAGGATCTATTGAATGAAGAACCAGGTTCATTTGAAGAAGCAATCACTAAACCAGAATGGAAGGAAGCAATGGATGAAGAAATGCAGGCTCTCAAAGAAAGTGACACTTGGGACTTAGTACCCAAGAAAGAATCTATGAAAGTGATAGGATCCAGATGGATCTACAAACTAAAGAAGAACTCAGATGGTACAATAAACAGGTATAAAGCTAGGTTGGTAGCCAAGGGTTTTGCACAAACCCAAGGCATTGATTATGAGGAGACATTTTCTCCTGTGGCAAAGATGCCAACAATCAGAATATTGGTGAGTGTAGCTGCATCCAAGAATTGGAACATGTATCAATTGGATGTGAAGAATGCATTCTTGAATGGATGGATATCTGAAGAAGTCTACATGTCACAACCACCTGGCTATGAAGAACCCAAGAAGGTAAATTATGTTTGTAAATTGAAGAAGGCTCTATATGGACTAAAGCAGGCACCTAGAGCATGGAATTACAGGTTGACAACCTATCTCCTAGACCAAGGATTTGTGATGAGTAAAGCAGACACTTCTCTGTTTATAAAGAGAAGTAGTACAGAGGTAATATATTTATGTGTCTATGTTGATGACATCATTATTACAGGAAATGATGTTCAGGGAATTAGACATATCAAAGGACAGATGATGAAGGAATTCAAGATAAATGATCTTGGATTGTTGAAGTACTTCCTAGGGCTTGAATTGGTCTACACAAATTCAGGTATCTTTATTACCCAGAAGAAGTACATTCAGGATATAGTCAAGAAGTTTAATTTGCAGGATGCTAAAGTCTCAAGCACTCCTATGGAGGTCAACCATAAACTCAGTGCTCATGAAGGAGAAGAACTTCAAGATATTACAGGTTACCAAAGTATGGTAGGTAGTCTTAATTATGCTACCTTAACCAGGATTGATATAGCATATGGTGTTAGTGTGCTTAGCCAATTCATGCACAAACCAAGAACACCTCATCTAGAGGCAGCAAAGAAAATCTTGAAGTACCTAAAGGGAACTCAAAATCATGGTTTGTACTTTCCCTATACATCAGACATTGATATTAAAATATATTCAGATGCAGATTGGGCAGGTTGCAAGGATGACAGGAGAAGCACATCTGGTTACATTTGTTTTGCAGGAGATAAGCCTATCTCTTGGTCAGCCAAGAAGCAACCTACAGTGGCATTGTCATCCACTGAGGCAGAGTATAGAGGGCTAGCAAATGCCACTCAAGAAGCTATCTGGTTGAAGCTGTTATATACAGAGTTAGGCTTATATACAAGATCACCAATTATCTTTGGAGATAATACAAGTTCTCTTCACCTTGCAGCTAATCCAATATATCATGCTAGGACAAAACACATAGAGGTTCATTACCACTATGTGAGAGAGAAGTTGCTTAGTAAAGACATTCAGTTGACTTATGTGTCCACTAATATGCAATGTGCACATTTACTCACTAAAGCGTTGGATGGAACTAAGTTATGCAGATTCAAATCCATGATTGGATTGCAGGATGTGATTGAAGGATGAAGCTAAAGACTTGAGCCAAAATGTTTGGCTTGAGGGGGAGCTGTTGGTGCAACACAAGCCTTCACATTTGGCTTGGACATCTATTTTTGAAGACTATACATGAAGCAAGAAGCATAGGAACACTAGCTTATGAGTTATTACTTTTTTTACCCATTGTAAACATCTATATGACTTGGCGCATTATGCAATCACGCCTAATTGATTGAAAGTCGTGAAAAGGTGGTTGATTGATCGAGAGAATATCTCAATCAATTTTTTAGGTGAAAGATTTTAGGAGATTGATTTGAATTCTAATTCAAGTCATCACTCAATTCCTATAAAAGCTACAAGGAAAAAATGTCACGTGCGGTTCTCAAATCACCCCGAAGTATTACTGTATCAATCATTGAGTGTGTGAGGTCTACTTTATAGCCTACACCTCTGAGTACCATTGAGCTATGTTCATCACGCCAATGGGAATGTACATTTACATGATCTAATACAAATACTTACATTCATCTACTCTGTGATTCTCTGAGTCATCATCTTCAAGTCTGTCAACCTTGAAGAAGTATATCTCAGGATTTACTGAACCAAATCAAGTGATTCAAAGCTTGATAGATTCAGCTCAAAGTATACTACAAACATACAAAGTTTGAAGTATCTTGGTTCAGCCAATTTCGAGAAATAAAAATTACAGTCAAAGTGCTCACTATTGCAGTTTTTATAGTAAACGAGTAATTTTCCGATAGAAGAACAAAATAGATCTCGCAGAGTAATGCAAAGCTTTGTATGAGAAATAGCTCACTCTATAGCTAGACATATCTACTTTTAGTTGATCAATCTTTCCGGTGGAAAAGATATCTATACACAGTACAAAGTCTGACCGGAAAGAGGCTGTCTGAACTAGAGGAGTTTTTTTTTTTTAAACATCAGAAAGTGTTCAGTAAATTAAGAAAGCTTCTGTGTCACTTCCTTACTTCATGTATGTTCACTTGAAGTAATTATAAACAAAATTGAAGTTCATTCCGGTACAATTTCGGTACGATTACGGTGTCAGTCCAGTGGCAGTCCAGTGAAATTTCGGTGAATTTTTTTTTTTTTTTTTTTCAAGTAAAGTTAGAGCACAGTCTTATATCAGTTTCCGCAAGACTCAGTCTTCGTTGCATTATCAAGGAGTAGAATCAGAGAAAAGGATCATAGAGGGCTGGTGCAAAGCAGGATTAGCAGTACCAACTCAATCTTCTGAGTGCATCCAACCATCACTCCCAACATATCTATCTATCTATCTATCTATCTATCTATCTATCTATCTATCTATCTATCTATCTATCTATCTATCTATCTATCTATCTATCTATCTATCTATCTATCTATCTATCTATCTATCTATCTATCTATCTATCTATCTATCTATCTATCTATCTATCTGTCTGTCTATATTTCTATCTGTCTATCTGTCTATGTGTCTATCTGTACATCTGTCTATCTGTCTATTTGTCTATCTGTCTATCTGTATATCTGTCTATCTGTCTATCTGTCCATCTGTCCATCTGTCTATCTATCTATCTATCTATGTATCTATGTATCTATGTATCTATGTATCTATGTATCTATCTATCTATCTATCTATCTATCTATCTATCTATCTATCTATCTATCTATCTATCTATCTATCTATCTATCTATCTATCTATCTATCTATCTATCTATCTATCTATCTATCTATCTATCTATCTATCTATCTATCTATGTATCTATCTATCTATGTATCTATCTATCTATCTTTCTATCTATATATCTATCTATCTACCTATCTATCTATCTATCTATCTATCTATCTATCTATCTATCTATCTATCTATCTATCTATCTATCTATCTATCTATCTATCTATCTATTAATGGAGAGTGTTAATCTCCAAAAGAACAACCTACTCTTGAATTTAGAACACCTCTTTATCAAGAGTAAGTCAAAACCTTCACTAAATTAGAGGTCCAATCTCCAAATTATCAAAAGTTAAAAAATCTGTGAAGAAGATAAAACACAGAAAGTCTGCTGCACAATTTCTTCTCATTGACCTATCAAACATGTAAAGTTTTCTATGAAATTTTGTATGGAGTGTTGCCTAGAGATTGCGCACCTCCTCCAAGTTAAAGTTCTTCAAAAGGTTTAGTATAACTTGAGAAATCAACTTCACAAGTTACCTATGTCTGAATCTGCACTTCTGAGAAGTTGATTTAGACACCCCTAACTTCTTAACTTCAATTCTCTCAGTACAAAACCCCTTTAAGCAAATGCTTCTAGCCACGAGTAGATTACCTTCCAACTTAAAGATTAAGTCCTTGCTTGCACAAAACTTTAAACTATGGAGTGAGAACTGACCAAAAGTTTAAGATCAAAATTTGCGCCTGTTTCAGAGAACTGTGAACACTCAATACATATGAATGTTCCTACTAACAATTCTCTTAGCCTGTTTGCAATTAGACTCTGAAACTCAGGTCACAGGCTCATTAACTAGCAACTTAGATATCCTCAAAAGGATTTCACAATTGATCAAACACAGACGGAGCAGACACGAAAAGATCGGGCGCAATATTTCTTCATTAACTCAGAAAGTTACAGTTGAGTGATAAGAGGAAACTCAACTAACTTTTCACATGTCTCATAACATCTATCTTCATCATTCTTGACTTCTATCTATTCTCACATATACTCTCATATCACGCCTCGACATTTTCAAGGTATTTATAGATAAATTTGTACAAGTCTATGACTAATCAAAGATCTAAGTGACCTATGTACATATGTATACATTCCTCACATATTCTGAATGTGTCTTCCTTCCAAGCTTCAAGAATTGATTTCATCCTTCATTCTTTAGTCTTCAAACATTCAATTGGTGATTGAACTGCACCAACAACTCCCCCTCAATCATCAATTGAGGTTTCTCCTTTCTTCTTAATACCTGACATGTCTTTAAACTTCTGTAGCTTTGGTCCATCCAAACTCTTTGTAAGCATATCAGCTATCTGATCTTTTGTTGAAGTATGTATGACTTCAATCTCCTTATCTATCACTTTCTCCCTTAGAAAGTGATACTGTATCTCAATGTGTTTGGTCCTGGCATGAAAAACAGGATTAGCAGCTAAATACAATGAACTCATGTTATCTCCATATATAATTGGTACCCCATGCACAATTTCAAAACTCTTCATCAAAGTCTTGAGCCAAATTACTTCCTTTGCAGCTTCAACCATGCCTTTATACTCTGCTTCTGTAGAAGATAAAGCAACTGTATGTTGCTTATTGGAACACCATGAGATAAGTTTATCTCCCACATAACACATGTATCCAAAAGTTGACCTTCTATCATCTGGATTACCTGCCCAATCTGCATCACTATAAATTTTGATATTTGTATCTGAGGTAAACCCATAATACAAACCTTCATTGAGTGTACCCTTAATGTACCTCAACACTCTTTGACCTGCAATCCAATGTTCTTTCCTTGGGCAATGCATGAATTGAGACAAAACCCCTACTGCATATGATAAATCAGGTCTAGTTAAAGTAGCATAGATAAGACTACCAACTAAACTCTGATATTGTCTCATGTCCTTGAATTCTTCACCTCCAAACTTACTCAATTTGTGATTCACCTCCATTGGTGTAGGTGCTACCCTGCAATCATCCATTTTAAACTTGATTAACAAGTTCTTCAAATACCTTTCTTGGGTCACAAATACTCCATGTTGAGTATATGTAATCTCCATGCCCAAGAAGTATGACAAGTCTCCCAAGTCACTTATCTTGAACTCTTTTTCCATTTGCTTCTTGAGTCTTTGTATTCCTTCTTCATCTGTACCTGTAAGAATTATATCATCAACATATATGCACATGTATATGTAACCATTATCACTTGCTTTGAGAAGCAAGCTACTATCTGCTTTAGACACCTGAAATCCAAGTTCCTTTAGGAACTTCACAAGTCTATAGTTCCATGCCCTTGGGGCCTGCTTCAAGCCATATAAAGCTCTCTTGAGCTTGCACACATGATCTGGATACCTTTTATCTCTGAACCCTTGAGGTTGCTCCATGAATACATCATCTGAAATATAACCATTCAAAAAAGCATTTTTCACATCAAGTTGACATAACTTCCAACCTTTACATGCAGCAATAGCTATAAGTGTCCTGATGGTTGTCATCTTTGCAACAGGACTATAAGTCTCATCATAATCAACACCATAAGTCTGAGCAAACCCTTTGACAACAAGTCTAGCTTTGTATCTAGACACACTTCCATCTGCAAACCTCTTGGTTTTATAAACCCACTTGCATCCAATGATCTTCTGACTATTTGGTTTTGGAACCAAATCCCATGTTTGATTCTCCAATAGTGCATCAAATTCTTCCTGCATAGCTTTCTCCCATTTTTCCTTACCTTTTGCCTCTTCATATGTAGAAGGGTCTTCATCTGTTTTCATCATATAAGCATAGTCTTTTGTGGCCAAAAAAGAAGTATCATAGCTATACCTTGTAGGTTGCCATTTATTCCTTGTAGACCTCCTAAGTTCTCCACTTCTTGAGGTTTCTGGTTCTTCATATTCAGGATCAAATCTTGGTGTTTCTTCCACTTCAACCTGCACTTCATTGTTCTCTTGTTCATCAAATATTTGAACCTTTGATTTACCTTTCCTTTGATTCACTTTTTCTTCATCACCTGTATTGATATTGATTGTACCTGCATACCAAGTACTTTGCTCATCAAATGTAACATCTTTAGAAACCATGAATTGTTTTGTAGATGGACTCCACAATCTATAGCCCATCTGCTTATCATCATAACCAATGAAAACATATTTTTCAGCTTTAGGCTCCAACTTGTGCCTTAATTGTGATGGCACATATGCATATGCCACACATCCAAAAACTCTGCAATGATCCAAGGTAGGTCTCTTACCCCACCAAGCCTCATATGGTGTCATACCCTGCAAGGCTTTACATGGTAACCTATTGACCAAATAAGTGGCTGTATTTACAGCCTCAGCCCACAAATAATTAGGGCAATTCTTCTCCTTCATCATGGATCTTGCAAACTCAACAAGTGTTCTATTTCTCCTTTCTGCAACACCATTTTGTTGAGGAGAGTACCTACAAGTAACTTCCCTTTTTATACCTGCATTCCATAAGTAATCACTGAACTCATTAGAGAAATACTCTCCCCCTCCATCTGACCTTAATCTCTTCAACTTATGACCTGTAATTCTTTCTGCATATGCATGATAGTGTTTAAATGTATTAAACACTTCTGACTTCTCTTTGATCACATAGATAGTGATCCATCTAGTAGCATCATCAACATAAATCACATAATACCTTGACCCATTTATACTGAAATCCTTTGATGGTCCCCACACATCTGTGTGTACCAATTCAAGCTTCTCTGAGTACATAAAACCATGCTTGGAGTAAGAATTCTTATGAGCCTTACCTAATTGACATGCCTCACATTTGTATGTCATATGTTGACCTGTAACATTAGGCAATCCAAGCACTGAACCATTGTTAACCATATCTTTAATACCTCTTTCATTGAAATGTCCAAGCCTCTTGTGCCAAAGATCTAACTCAGAGATCTTATGTCCTCCATATGTGAACATAGCATGACCAATATTGCCTTGAATCTTCAATGTAAATAATCTTCCTTCCTTTTTTCCTGAAACAATCTGTTTATACCCTTGGCTAGGGTCTTCCACATATACTCCATCATTAGTGAACCTTACTTCATATCCCTTTTCAACAATTTGTCCTACACTTATCAAATTTTTAGGAATTGTAGGAACATACAAGACCTTACTCAATAAGGTGCTACCATCCTTGGCCTTCACTGATCCAATTGACTTCACATTGTGCTTTGTGTTGTCACCTGTTTGAACAACATGATTAAAAACATTATTCTCCAAATCAGTCATCAAGGATATATTACCACTCAGGTGATTGCTACACCCTGAGTCAATGTAGAAAACTCTTTGATCTTCATTCTGCCTTTCACAAGTTGCATTCATTATCAATGTTGAATCCTCCTTTTGATCTGAAGCATAATTGTAGTAGGTGTTGTTATAATGTTGACTTTGGAATCCTCTACCTGCATTTCTTCCAAAGTAACTCCTACCACCTCTGCCTCTGAAATTACCTCTTTGATTTCTGCCACCTCTTCCTCTTGCATTATAATTTTGATTATATCCATTATTACTCTGAGTATTATGCCAACAATCATTAGCTAAGTGATTTGTCTTACCACAAATCCAGCAAGCTTTGCCTATATCTTTGTTATTTCTGCCTCTTCCTCTACCTTTGCCACCTCCTCTTCCTCTTAGGAAGTTGGCTTGAGTAGTTGTTCCTTCATCTTCACCTGCTTGTTGCTTTCCTTTGCTATTCTTCTTCTTATCTTTTGAGTACATTGCATGACCTGCACTCTTGTCACCATCTCCTTTAACATCCTGCTCAAATGTTAGCATATGACCTAGTAACTGATTTAAATCAGGAGTGAAATGGTCAAGTGATAACTCTGTAGATAAAATGAATGGCTTCCATTTGTCATCACCTCTCAAACCTGTAAGGATTTGCCTTACCAATTTGTCCTCCTCAATGTCTTCATCAACAGCTCCTAATGCATCTGCAATGTCTTTCATCCTTGTTACATAGTCTGAAATAGATTGAGAGGCCTTCTTCTTGAAGGTTGTAAACTCTGCCCATAAAGATGCCTTCCTTGACTTAGTAGTATTCTGAAAATGCTCCTCCAAAGCATTCCAAATATCAGTTGCACTTTCAAGACCTCGAATATGAGGTAACAAGTAATCATTGACTGCCATATAGATAATGCTCCTAGCTTGAGCATCTTTCTTCATCCAATTTTTCAAATCTGCTAACTCTTCCCTAGTTGGAACACTAGGATCTCTGAACTGTGGCTTCTCTTCTTCTCCTGTGATGTAAGCAATCAAATCTTTGCTCATAAGATGAGCTTCCATCCTCATTGACCATGCATGATAGTTTTCCCTATCCAATTTCTCTATCTGTAGAGAATCTCCCATCTTGTGTCTACCTGAGTATTCAAATCTTCAAGCTTTATGAACAATATATGTACCTTTACTTCGAATTAGACTTCTTTTGTCCTTCTTGATGTCGTATGGTCTCCTCCTCTTGCTTTGCCTTCAACCTTTCACCTTTTAGTTCTTCAAATGTTGAATTTCTTGAATCTGCAGAAGTTGGGACCCTCCTTTCCTTGATTTGATGTCTCCTGCTCTGATACCACTAATGGAGAGTGTTAATCTCCAAAAGAACAACCTACTCTTGAATTTAGAACACCTCTATATCAAGAGTGTTGGTGCAAGACAAGCCTACACACATTGGCTTGGACCCTTGAACTTATGGAAGATTAGCATGGACAAAGGATTATCTAGACTTCAATTGAAGGAAGACTCATGAGAACATATGCTTATGTGTTTCTACTTGTTTACCCCTTGTAAAAGTCTAAGTGACTTATCATTTGTTTGTAATTACTTTAAGTCATCCACCTACCACTAGAGTCGTGGAAATTTGAATGTAGAGATGGAGAGAATATCTCCCTACTTTTAGAGGAGAGATTCAAGGGAGCCTAAGTTTGAATTTAAAATTCAAATGAAGATCAAACTCCTATAAATGATGTAGTGAAAAAGTCGCGGGTTACACTCTCACTTCAGCTCACTCCCCGAGGCAAAATCTCATTGTAACTCATTGTGTGTGAAGGCTACTCTATTGCCAACACCACAATACCTCATTTAGCTGTGCTTAGCAAGCTAATGAGATTGTACAAACACATATATCAATAGAAGTATACATTCATCATCTCTGTTTTGTCTGAGTCACCTACTCCAAGTCTGTCAACTTCATCAGGGCATTTCTCTGGATCTACTGAACCAAATCAAGTGTTCTATAGCTCATTGGAACCAGCTCAAAGTCTACTACAAGCATACAAAATTTCCAAGGATTCCATTCAGCCATTTGGGAGAAAATCGAGTCGAGGTGCACACTGGTATTTGTCTGTAGAGTTCCTGAAAAGTCGGGGGTGATTATAATTTTGCTAAACTTATTTCTCAGTGCATAGTTTATCAATTGAAGTGATTCCACTTGTGATTTGTAGCTTACTAAGGTACATTAATACTCCCAAAAGGAATTGTGCCAATTTTAAGTGTGCTGGACACACTGAGTAAAAGTCTGAGCAGGTATCATTACAAGAATAGAAGGTTTTGCTTGATTTGTGAAGTACCAACTTATCTGTTTTGGTTTGATCATTACCCAAACCATTTACAAAGTACATATAAGGTTTCTTTATGTCATTTGGAAGCTAAGCTAGTGTACTAAGCATATCTGAAAAGAAAAGAGGGCAGGTGTGAAGCAGGTTTTGCAGCACCAACTGATTTCCTGAGTGCATCCATCCATCACTCTCAACAGTGGTATCAGAGCAAAACAAGGTAATCATGGGTGATGGTTTCCCTTCCTTCATTGACAAATTGGACAGAAACAACTATCAAGCTTGGTCATTGAGAATGAAGACCTATCTACAAGGGAGAAGTCTATTTGGATACATATCAGGAGATGAGGAGTTGCCCTCATTCAAGACTAGAGGACTACCTACAAAGGATGAGCATGAAAGACTCAATCAATGGTGTGCAAAGGATGCTTTGGCAAGGTCTTATCTCTTAAACTCTATATCTGACTTTCTTTTACCTCATGTAAGGAACTGTAAGACTTCCCAAGAGACTTGGGAAACCTTGTCAAATTACTTTTCTTCCAACACAAGGGCTAGGAAGAATCAATTATGGATAGAGTTCACAACACTCAGGAAGCAGCCCAAGCAATCAGTCTCAGATTATGTGACAAAGATCAAAGATGTGGCAGACCAACTAGCAAGCATTGGAGAGGAAATTGAAGAGGAGCAAATAGTCAGGCAAGTGACAAATGGACTCAAGGCAGATGATAAGTGGGAAAGTTTCACCACTGCAATGGACCTCTACATGGACATGCATACCCCTGATCTCACAACACTCATGGGCCAACTATCCACACATGAAGGAAAGTTCACCAAAGCTGGAGATCAATCAAAAGGTAATAACCCCTCTGCTCTCTTTACTGATAAGAAAGTTAAAGATAAAGGCAAGAAGAAACAGGATGAAGAAGGCTCTACCTCTCAAGCCAATTATGCAGGGAGAGGTAGGTCATCTAGAGGAAGAGGCAGAGGAGGTAAGTCAGGTAGGGGGAGACCCTACAACTCATCACCTTGCAACATCTGTGGGTTGTCCAATCATACCACAGATGAATGCTACAAGAACTACAAAAATCAGAGAGGAAGAGGCTACTCAAGAGGTGGATACTCTCAAGGAAGAGGCAGATTCAACCAACATCAAAGCTACAATGGGTACAACAACCAATACAACAACAATTACAACAACAACCACAATGGAAGCTACCAAGGTGGATTCAGAAACAGAAGAGACTACAACAACTACACAGAGGAGCAAGATGACTCCTTATTGATCATGAACATGACCTCCAAGATAGGTACAAATGATGATCATTTATTCTACATTGACTCAGGATGTTCTAACCATGTAGCTGGCAATGTGGCATTACTTTCTGATTTGGAAGAGCCCAAGGGCAAACATCAGGTACAAACAGGTGATGACACTAAGCACTCTGTTGTCAAAATTGGAAATGTGAAGACATGTGATGGTAATCAAAACCTATTAAGCAGCGTACTCTATGTACCAACAATAACTAAGAATTTAATGAGTGTTGGGCAGATTGTGGAGAAAGGTTTGCAGGTCAGATTCACACAACATGGAGCATATGTGGAGGACCCAAAACAAGGATTCAGAAGGATAGCCAAAGGGGAGAAATCAGGTAGATTATTTACATTTGAGCTAGAAGATACAAAAAACATTGCTTTGTATAATTATAAGGATCAGACACTTTCAGAGTTAGAGATATGGCATAAAAGACTAGGGCACATAGGTGAAAGGACTCTCAAGCAAATGTGCAGGGATCAATGTGTGCTTGGGATACCTAATGTATCCAAGCAACACATGATTTACAAATGTGGATCATGTCAATTTGGTAAGTCTCACAGATTACCCTACTCAAGGAAAGGTTTCATGCATGAAGACTACCTAGACTTGGTACACACAGATGTTTGGGGACCTAGCAAGGACCCTTCCATTTCTGGTTCAAGATATTATGTGTCTTTTATTGATGACTATAGCAGGTGGACCATTTTATACTTTATGAAGCATAAAGATGAAGTGTTTAATTGTTTCAAGAGGTATCTTGCACTTGTTGAGAATCAAACAGGTAGAAGCTTGAAGAGGCTAAGGTCAGATGGTGGAGGAGAGTACTTCTCCAATGAGTTTGAAGATTTCTTGCAGGAAAGAGGCATCAAGAGGGAGATCACTACAAGGTACTCACCTGAACAAAATGGGGTAGCAGAAAGAAGGAATAGACTTATAGTGGAAACAGCTAGGACTATGCTCAATGAGAAAAAGTTGCCAAATTACCTATGGGCAGAGAGTGTGTCCACTGCCACTTACCTCATCAATAGGTTGCCATCCAAATCACTTGATGGCATGACACCATATGAAGCATGGCATGGTAAGAGACCCTCTCTAGATCATTGCAAAATCTTTGGATGTATAGCATATGTGCATATTCCCTCACAGGTAAGAGGAAAGCTAGACCCAAAGGCAGAGAAATGTATCTTCATTGGTTATGATTTGAACCAAAAGGGATACAGATTCTACAACCCCACAAACAAAGGGTTCAAGGTAAGCAGAGATGTCATATTTGATGAGAATGACTCATGGTATGAGAATGAATGCAGGAAAGTGAGTCTACCCTATGACATGGAGGAAGATTTTCCAAAGCTTACCAAGGAAGAGCCAACTCAGCAAGAAGACTCAAGCTCAGATGATGATACCATCAACCTTGAAGAGTTCAAGGCTTGGAAATCCAAAGGAAAGATGAAGATGAAGCAATTGGAGGACAAGGCAGAAACCTCTACTCAAGCTATGAGAAGATCTCAGAGAGAGAAGAAGAAACCTATCAGATTTGGGTATGACACATCACTTGTAACTAAACATTCTGTATATCTTGCAAAAGACTTGTTGAATGAAGAACCAGGTACCTATGAAGAAGCAATTACAAAGCCAGAATGGAGAGAAGCCATGGATGAAGAGATAGAAGCCCTCAAAGAGAGTGATACTTGGGACTTGGTACCAAAGAAGGAGTCTATGAAGGTAATAGGATCCAGATGGATCTACAAATTGAAGAAGAATTCAGATGGAACAATTAACAGGTACAAAGCTAGGTTGGTAGCCAAGGGTTTTGCACAAACCCAAGGCATTGATTATGAGGAGACATTTTCTCCTGTGGCCAAGATGCCAACTATCAGAGTTTTGGTGAGTGTAGCTGCATCCAAGAATTGGAACATGTACCAATTGGATGTGAAGAATGCATTCCTAAATGGATGGATATCTGAAGAAGTCTACATGTCAAAACCACCTGGCTATGAAGATCGAAGAAAGGTTCATTATGTTTGTAAATTGAAGAAGGCTCTGTATGGATTGAAGCAGGCACCTAGAGCATGGAACTACAGATTGACCACCTACCTTCAAGACCAAGGATTTGTGATGAGCAAAGCAGACACTTCTCTATTCATAAAGAGAAGTAGTACAGAGGTAATTTACTTATGTGTTTATGTTGATGACATCATCATTACAGGTAATGATGTCAATGGGATTAGACACATCAAAGGACAGATGATGAAAGAATTCAAGATTAGTGATCTTGGATTACTAAAATATTTTCTAGGTCTTGAATTGATCTACACAAACTCAGGTATCTACATCACTCAAAGGAAGTATGTACAGGATATGGTCAAGAAGTTTGGTTTGCAGGATGCTAAGGTATCTACTACTCCAATGGAGGTTAACCAAAAGCTAAGTGCTCATGAAGGAGAAGAAATCAAAGACATTACAGGATATCAAAGTATGGTGGGTAGTTTAAACTATGCTACCTTGACAAGAATTGACATAGCTTATGGTGTAAGTGTGCTTAGTCAATTCATGCACAAACCTAGAGTACCTCATCTAGAGGCAGCTAAGAAGATCCTGAAGTACCTCAAGGGAACTCAAAGTCATGGTTTGTATTTTCCTTACACATCAGATATTGACATAAAAGTTTACTCAGATGCAGATTGGGCAGGATGCAAGGATGATAGGAGGAGCACCTCAGGGTACATTTGTTTTGCAGGAGACAAGCCTATCTCTTGGTCAGCTAAGAAGCAACCTACAGTGGCATTATCATCCACTGAAGCAGAATATAGAGGACTTGCAAATGCTACTCAAGAAGCTATCTGGTTGAAGCTTCTTTATACAGAGTTAGGACTACATACAAGACCACCTATTATCTTTGGAGACAATACTAGCTCTCTTCATCTTGCAGCAAACCCAATTTATCATGCCAGAACAAAACACATAGAGGTTCATTACCACTATGTGAGAGAGAAATTGCTAAGTAAAGAGATTCAATTGACATATATTTCTACTAATATGCAATGTGCAGATTTACTTACCAAGGCATTGGATGGAAACAAGCTAGGCAGATTCAAATCTATGATTGGATTGCAGGAAGTGATTGAAGAATGAAAGAGAAGACTTAAGCCAAAGTGTTTGGCTTGAGGGGGAGCTGTTGGTGCAAGACAAGCCTACACACATTGGCTTGGACCCTTGAACTTATGGAAGATTAGCATGGACAAAGGATTATCTAGACTTCAATTGAAGGAAGACTCATGAGAACATATGCTTATGTGTTTCTACTTGTTTACCCCTTGTAAAAGTCTAAGTGACTTATCATTTGTTTGTAATTACTTTAAGTCATCCACCTACCACTAGAGTTGTGGAAATTTGAATGTAGAGATGGAGAGAATATCTCCCTACTTTTAGAGGAGAGATTCAAGGGAGCCTAAGTTTGAATTTAAAATTCAAATGAAGATCAAACTCCTATAAATGATGTAGTGAAAAAGTCGCGGGTTACACTCTCACTTCAGCTCACTCCCCGAGGCAAAATCTCATTGTAACTCATTGTGTGTGAAGGCTACTCTATTGCCAACACCACAATACCTCATTTAGCTGTGCTTAGCAAGCTAATGAGATTGTACAAACACATATATCAATAGAAGTATACATTCATCATCTCTGTTTTGTCTGAGTCACCTACTCCAAGTCTATCAACTTCATCAGGGCATTTCTCTGGATCTACTAAACCAAATCAAGTGTTCTATAGCTCATTGGAACCAGCTCAAAGTCTACTACAAGCATACAAAATTTCAAAGGATTCCATTCAGCCATTTGGGAGAAAATCGAGTCGAGGTGCACACTGGTATTTGTCTGCAGAGTTCCTGAAAAGTCGGGGGTGATTATAATTTTGCTAAACTTATTTCTCAGTGCATAGTTTATCAATTGAAGTGATTCCACTTGTGATTGGTAGCTTACTAAGGTACATTAATACTCCCAAAAGGAATTGTGCCAATTTTAAGTGTGCTGGACACACTGAGTAAAAGTCTGAGCAGGTATCATTACAAGAATAGAAGGTTTTGCTTGATTTGTGAAGTACCAACTTATCTGTTTTGGTTTGATCATTACCCAAACCATTTCCAAAGTACATATAAGGTTTCTTTATGTCATTTGGAAGCTAAGCTAGTGTACTAAGCATATCTGAAAAGAAAAGAGGGCAGGTGTGAAGCAGGTTTTGCAGCACCAACTGATTTCCTGAGTGCATCCATCCATCACTCTCAACAAAGAGTAAGTCAAAACCTTCACTAAATTAGAGGTCCAATCTCCAAATTATCAAAAGTTAAAAAATCTGTGAAGAAGATAAAACACAGAAAGTCTGCTGCACAATTTCTTCTCATTGACCTATCAAACATGTAAAGTTTTCTATGAAATTTTGTATGGAGTGTCGCCTAAAGATTGCGCACCTCCTCCAAGTTAAAGTTCTTCAAAAGGTTTAGTATAACTTGAGAAATCAACTTCACAAGTTACCTATGTCTGAATCTGCACTTCTGAGAAGTCGATTTAGACACCCCTAACTTCTTAACTTCAATTCTCTCAGTACAAAACCTGTTTAAGCAAATGCTTCTAGCCACGAGTAGATTACCTTCCAACTTAAAGATTAAGTCCTTGCTTGCACAAAACTTTAAACTATGGAGTGAGAACTGACCAAAAGATTAAGATCGAAATTTGCGCGTGTTTCAGAGAACTGTGAACACTCAATACATATGAATGTTCCTACTAACAATTCTCTTAGCCTGTTTGCAATTAGACTCTGAAACTCAGGTCACAGGCTCATTAACTACCAACTTAGATATCCTCAAAAGGATTTCACAATTGATCAAACACACACGGAGCAGACACGAAAAGATCGGGCGCAATATTTCTTCATTAACTCAGAAAATTACAGTTGAGTGATGAGAGGAAACTCAACTAACTTTTCACATGTCTCATAACATCTATCTTCATCATTCTTGACTTCTATCTATTCTCACATATACTCTCATATCACGCCTCGACATTTTCAAGGTATTTATAGATAAATTTGTACAAGTCTATGACTAATCAAAGATCTAAGTGACCTATGTACATATGTATACATTCCTCACATATTCTGAATGTGTCTTCCTTCCAAGCTTCAAGAATTGATTTCATCCTTCATTCTTTAGTCTTCAAACATTCAATTGGTGATTGAACTGCACCAACATCTATCTATCTATCTATCTATCTATCTATCTATCTATCTATCTATCTATCTATCTATCT
>CM035414.1:17520427-17540427 GCA_020310875.1 Ceratopteris richardii | reverse complement strand
CATCGAGAAGGGAGTAGTCTTCACTCCATAAAGCAATTTGAAGGGGGGCTCAGAGAGGTGTGGAATCTAGAGGTTGATGCCTTATTTGGTTCTAGATGTGGCCAATTGTATGTGAAATGTGGACTATTTGAAGAGTATTCCATGTGAGAAGATGGTTGAATACAGTCGAGAGATGAGCTAGTATTGCAAAATTCTTGCTCGACACTTGCCAAGATAACTTTAGGGATCCTTACTAAACTCCTTTAGCTTCCCAAATATGCATTTAAATCCACTATGTGCTTTGGAACAACATTTCCAAAAGTTTGTACCAAAATAGATAACATGCACGTAGAACTCAAGGGCTTAGCTAACTATTCCAAGTTATTTCATGAATGTAGAGTGGGTGTAATCTGAGAAATGAGTTTAAGAACATAGGGGGTCTAAACTCGACTTTTCAAGAGCAAGGAAGTGTGCAGACATAGTAGGCTTGTTCACTTCATGACTCAAGATTCAATGAACCATATGTAATAAAATTGGATATCCAGATAGTAGACCAATTACTCTAACTATACTGAGTTAAAGTGAAGCAAATGATGAAGTACACAGATTGAAATCATTCAAGCAAGATCATTCAACTAAAGAGTTTGTCGCAAAGAACAATAACCAAAAGTAATCTTGAAATAATGTATCCAATTATATGTGCTAATGAATGTATAATAAAAAGGAAATGTAGTGGACGTACTCATACATAAGTGAGCTCAGGATATGCTCAACCATGAGGCTCATGACTCTGGACTATGACACATATCCCATAGCTAAAAGCCACCTCTATATATACACATTGGTTGAATTTGAAATTTGAATTTCTCTCACCTAAAGTGTTCCTACACTTTAGGAGATGATTGATTTAGTCTCAACCACCAAGTGAGTCTTGGTTCTTGGCTCCTAACTTCACAAATTTTCTTATTTCTTCTTCTTTTATTTTTGTTGGTACAAGTCAAGCCTTCACATTTGGCTTGGACATCTACTTTGAAGACTCTACATGAAGCAAGGAGCATAGGAACACTAGCTTATGAGTTATTACCTTTTTACCCATTGTAAAAGTCTATATGACTTGGCGCATTATGCAATCACGCCTAATTGATTGAAAGTCGCGGAAAAGGTTGTTGATTGATTGAGAGAATATCTCAATCAACTCTTTTTAGGTGAAAGATTTTAGGAGATTGATTTGAATTCTAATTCAAGCTCTCACTCAACTCCTATAAAAACTACAAGTCAAAAGTCGTAGTTGTTCTTCACTCATCCCGAGGCATTATTGTATCAATCATTGAGTGTGTGAGGTCTACTCTATAGCCTACACCTCTGAGTACCATTGAGCTTTGTTTATCATGTCAATGGGAATGTACATTTACATGATCTAATACAAATATTTACATTCATCATCTCTGTTATTCTCTGAGTGTACCACTTCAACTACTGTCAACTTCAAAGAGACATATCTCAGTGTCTACTAAACCAAATCAAGTGATTCAAAGCTTGATAGATTCAGCTCAAAGCATACCACAAGCATACAAAGTTTGAACCAACTTGGTTCAGCCAATTTCAAGAAATCGTGGTCGAAGTGCTCACTGTTGCAGTTCTTACAGTAAACGAGTAATTTCCGGTAGAAGAACAAAGTTGATCTCGTAGAGTAATGCGAAGCTTTGTATGAGAGATAGCTCACTCTATAGCTAGACATCTCTACTTTTAGTTGATCAATCTTTCCAGTGAAAAAGATATCTACACACAGTACAAAGTCTGACCGGAAAGAGACTGTCTGAACTAGAGGAGTTTTTTTTTTTACTTCAAAAAGAGTTCAGTAAGTTAAGAAAGTTCACGCGTCACTTCCTTACTTCATGTATGTTCACTTGAAGTAATTATAGACAAAATTGAAGTTCATTCCGGTACAATTCCGATACGATTACGGTGTCAATCCAGTGGCAGTCCGGTGAAATTTCGGTGAAATTTTTCCATTAAAGTTAGAGCACAGTCTTATATGTTGAGCGCTAGACTTTGCTAAGTTATTGATTGATTACAGAGAATTTCTGAATCACTCTAACTTAGTTCTTCTTGGCATGGCGGTTTCCGCAAGGCTCAGTCTTTGTCGAGTCATCAAGGAGTAGAATCGGAGAAAAGGATCAAAGAGGGCTGGTGCAAAGCAGGATTAGCAGTACCAACTCAATCTTCTGAGTGCATCCAACCATCTCTCCCAACAGTGGTATCAGAGCAAATAAGGTAACATGGGAGATAGTTTTCCTTCATTCATTGACAAATTGGACAGGAACAATTACCAAGCTTGGTCTCTAAGGATGAAGACCTATCTACAAGGAAGAAGCTTATTTGGATTCATATCAGGAGATGAGGAATTGCCCTCATTCAAAGCTAGAGGCCTACCCACCAAAGATGAACAAGAAAGGCTCAACACATGGTGTGCAAAAGATGCTTTGGCAAGGTCTTATCTTCTTAACTCTATATTTGATTTCCTTTTACCTCACATAAGGAATTGCAAGACTTCCCAAGAGACTTGGGAAACCTTGTCAACATATTTTTCATCAAGTACAAGGGCCAGAAAGAATCAACTATGGATTGAATTCACTACTCTTAGGAAGCAATCAAAGCAATCAGTTTCAGATTTTGTCACTAGGGTCAAAGACATTGCAGACCAACTGGCAAGTATTGGAGAGGAGATTGAAGAGGAACAAATAGTAAGGCAGGTAATCAATGGACTAAAGGCAGATGACAAATGGGAGAGCTTTACCACAGCAATGGACCTATACATGGACATACATGCTCCTGATCTAACAACCCTGATTGGTAAACTCTTCACACATGAAGCAAAGCTTACAAAGAATGGAGAACAATCAAAAGGTAACAACTCCTCTGCTTTATACACTGATAAGAAGGTTAAAGATAAAGGTAAAAGTAAGAAGGTTGATGAAGAAGGCTCTACCTCCCAAGCAAACTATGCAGGGAGAGGTAGATCTTCAAGAGGTAGAGGCAAAGGAAGTAAGCAAGGTAGGGGGAGACCCTACAACTCATCACCATGCAACATTTGTGGATTGTCTAACCATACCACAGATGAGTGCTACATAAATTATAAGAATCAGAGAGGAAGAGGCTATCAAAGAGGTGGATACTCTCAAGGTAGAGGCAGATTCAACCAACACCAAGGCTACAATGGATACAACAATCAGTACAACAACAATTACAACCACAACCACAATAGTAACTACCAAGGTGGATTCAGAAATAGAAGGGATTACAACAACTACACAGAGGAGCAAGATGACTCCCTATTGATCATGAATATGACCTCCAAGGAAGGTACAAATGATGATCATTTATTTTATATTGATTCAGGGTGTTCTAACCATGTAGCTGGTAATGTGGCACTACTCTCTGATTTGGAAGAACCCAAGGGCAAACATCAGGTACAGACAGGTGATGATACTAAGCATTCTGTTGTAAAGGTTGGTAATGTAAAGACTAGTGATGGTAATCAGAACTTATTGAGCAGAGTACTTTATGTTCCAACTATTACCAAGAATCTAATGAGTGTTGGTCAGATTGTGGAGAAAGGTTTACAGGTCAGGTTCAATCAACATGGAGCATATGTGGAGGACCCAAGACATAGATTCAGAAGAATAGCCAAGGGAGAAAAATCAGGTAGATTATTTACTTTTGAGCTTGAAGACACCAAAAACATTGCTTTATACAATTACAAGGATCAAACACTTTCAGAATTAGAAATATGGCACAAGAGGTTAGGTCACATTGGTGAAAGGACCTTAAAGCAAATGTGCAGGGATCAATGTGTGCTTGGGATACCTAATGTATCCAAGCAACACATGATATACAAGTGTGGAGCTTGTCAGTTTGGTAAGTCACACAGATTGCCCTATTCAAAGAAAGGTTTTATGCATGGAGACTACCTTGACTTGGTGCACACAGATGTTTGGGGACCTAGCAAGGACCCTTCCATTTCAGGATCAAGGTATTATGTGTCCATTGATGACTATAGCAGATGGACTGTGTTATACTTTATGAAGCATAAGAATGAAGTGTTTAATTGTTTCAAGAAGTATCTTGCACTGGTTGAAAACCAAACAGGAAGAAACTTAAAAAGGCTAAGGTCAGATGGAGGAGGAGAATACTTCTCAAATGAGTTTGAAGACTTCTTGCAGGAAAGAGGCATCAAGAGGGAGATAACCACAAGGTACTCACCTGAACAAAATGGGGTAGCTGAAAGAAGAAATAGACTCATTGTAGAAACAGCAAGGTCTATGCTTAATGAAAAGAAGTTGCCAAATTATCTTTGGGCAGAGAGTGTATCTACTGCCACATATCTCATTAACAGGTTGCCATCAAAGACACTTGATGGAATGACACCTTATGAAGCTTGGCATGGTAAGAGACCGTCTTTGGATCATTGCAAAATCTTTGGTTGTATTGCATATGTGCATATTCCTTCACAGGTAAGGGGAAAGCTAGACCCTAAAGCTGAAAAATGTATCTTCATTGGTTATGACTTGAACCAGAAAGGGTACAGATTCTACAACCCCTCAAACAAAGGTTTCAAGGTAAGCAGAGATGTCATCTTTGATGAGAATGACTCTTGGTATGAGAATGAATGCAGGAAGATTAGTCTACCTTATGACATGGAAGAAGACTTCCCAAAGCTCACCAAGGAGGAACCAATCCAGAAAGAAGACTCAAGCTCAGATGATGATGATACAATTAACCTTGAGGAGTTCAAGGCATGGAAGTCCAAAGGAAAGATGAAGATGAAGAAGCTAGAGGATATACCAGAATCTTCAGCTCAAGCAATGAGGAGATCTCAGAGAGAAAGTAAGAAGCCTATCAGATATGGGTATGACACTTCTCTTGTAACTAAGCATTCTGTATATCTTGCAAAGGATTTGTTAAATGAAGAACCAGGTTCATATGAGGAGGCAATCACCAAAGCAGAATGGAAAGAAGCTATGGATGAAGAAATAGAAGCTCTCAAGGAGAGTGACACTTGGGACTTGGTACCCAAGAAGGATTCTATGAAGGTGATAGGATCCAGATGGATCTACAAACTAAAGAGAAACTCTGATGGAACCATCAACAGGTACAAAGCTAGGTTGGTAGCCAAGGGTTTTGCACAAACCCAAGGCATTGATTATGAGGAGACATTTTCTCCTGTGGCAAAGATGCCAACAATCAGAGTATTGGTGAGTGTAGCTGCATCCAAGAATTGGAACATGTATCAATTAGATGTCAAGAATGCTTTCTTGACTGGATGGATATCTGAAGAAGTCTACATGTCACAACCACCTGGCTATGAAGATCCCAAGAAGGTAAATTATGTTTGCAAATTGAAGAAGGCTCTATATGGATTAAAGCAAGCACCTAGAGCATGGAATTACAGATTGACAACATATCTCCAAGACCAAGGATTTGTGATGAGTAAAGCAGACACTTCTCTATTTATAAAGAGGAGTAGTACAGAGGTAATCTACTTGTGTGTTTATGTTGATGACATCATCATTACAGGCAATGATGTCAGTGGGATTAGACACATCAAAGGACAGATGATGAGGGAATTCAAGATCAATGACCTTGGATTATTGAAGTACTTCTTAGGTCTTGAGTTAATCTACACTAATTCAGGTATATATATCACTCAAAAGAAGTATGTACAAGATATGGTCAAGAAATTTAATTTGCAGGAAGCTAAAATCTCAATCACTCCAATGGAGGTTAATCTAAAGCTAAGTGCTCATGAAGGGGATGAAGTCCAAGACATTACAGGATATCAAAGTATGGTAGGTAGTCTGAATTATGCTACCTTGACTAGAATTGACATAGCATATGGTGTAAGTGTGCTTAGCCAATTCATGCACAAACCAAGGGTACCTCACCTAGAAGCAGCAAAGAAGATCTTGAAGTATTTAAAGGGAACTCAGAACCATGGTTTGTATTTTCCTTATACATCAGATATTGATATTAAAGTATATTCAAATGCAGATTGGGCAGGATGCAAGGATGATAGGAGAAGCACATCAGGATACATATGTTTTGCAGGTGATAAACCAATTTCTTGGTCAGCCAAGAAGCAACCTACAGTAGCATTGTCATCTACTGAAGCAGAGTATAGAGGGCTAGCAAATGCCACTCAAGAAGCTATCTGGTTGAAGCTTTTGTATGCAGAGTTAGGCTTATATACAAGATCACCAATTATCTTTGGAGATAATACAAGTTCTCTTCACCTTGCAGCAAATCCAATATATCATGCTAGGACAAAACACATAGAGGTTCATTACCACTATGTGAGAGAGAAGTTGCTTAGTAAAGACACTCAGTTGACTTATGTGTCCACTAATATGCAATGTGCAGATTTACTCACTAAAGCTTTGGATGGAACTAAGTTATGTAGATTCAAATCCATGATTGGATTGCAGGATGTGATTGAAGAATGAAGCTGAAGACTTGAGCCAAAATGTTTGGCTTGAGGGGGAGCTGTTGGTACAAGTCAAGCCTTCACATTTGGCTTGGACATCTACTTTGAAGACTCTACATGAAGCAAGGAGCAAAGGAACACTAGCTTATGAGTTATTACCTTTTTACCCATTGTAAAAGTCTATATGACTTGGCACATTATGCAATCACCCCTAATTGATTGAAAGTCGCAGAAAAGGTTGTTGATTGATTGAGAGAATATCTCAATCAACTCTTTTTAGGTGAAAGATTTTAGGAGATTGATTTGAATTCTAATTCAAGCTCTCACTCAACTCCTATAAAAACTACAAGTCAAAAGTCGCAGTTGTTCTTCACTCATCCCGAGGCATTACTGTATCAATCATTGAGTGTGTGAGGTCTACTCTATAGCCTACACCTCTGAGTACCATTGAGCTATGTTTATCATGTCAATGGGAATGTACATTTACATGATCTATGTTGGAGACCTCTTAATCTCCAAAGGTTTGATCTACACTGACTTAAGAACACTTCTATGTCAGTTATAAATCAAACTTTACACAAACAATGTTCTTCTTTACCAAAACTTCAAGCAACACTTCTCTGTGTGAAGAAGTGTCAACTTCAGAAAGTCTGCTTCAGATATCAACTTCTTTACCTGCACAAATCTTCAAATTTCTTCAAGTAAATGATGCACAAGTATTAGCAATACCTTTGCGCAATCATACTAGCCATTAGTTCTCAAAACTAATCATCAAAAATTTAATTTGATCATTAAGATCAAATGTATGTCAGAAAATGACTCTCAGAAGTTGCGCCTTCGACATAGCCAACTTCTTAACTTGATTTCTCTCAATCTGAAACCCGTTTTGCTAAATGCTTTTAGCCATAGCTTCCTTATCTTCTAACTTAAATTTTAAGTGCTCACTCATCAAAAACTTTACAGTATACACTCAGATCTGGTCAAAACACTGAGACGGAAAAGTGCGCTACTTTCAGGCTTCAGTTCTCACATTCTACATATGAATGTTCCTAATGATCATTCTCACAGTAGGAGAGAAATTAGATTCTGAAACTTTAGACATAGCTTCATTAGCTTCTCAATTAGATGTGTACAAAAGGATTTCTGATCCACATGATCAGACAGAGAGCACTCAGAGAAAAACCCGTCACTATTTCCTGGGAAAAAACTCTCTACACATCTTCCTGAAAGTTGTCATCTACAAAATGACTCTATTACTTTCTCTCATACATTTCTTGTCATAATTATCTTATATATACACGACTTTAGACTCATCTCGCGTCCATGACTCTACTCCTTATCATCCTAAGGATTTTAACTATGGTAGCTTACAAGATTCTTCACTTATATATACATATGTGTACAAGACATCATCCTGAATTCTTCTTCACTTTACAAGTGTCTTTCTTTGCTTCATTCTGACCATAAGCATTCTCCAAGATCTGTATAATCACCAATTTGTGATTGGTTTGCTCCAACAGCTCCCCCTCAATCACTAATTGTGATTATTCTATTCTCCTTCACTCCTGCCATCTCCTTGAATCTCTGTAGCTTAGGTCCATCCAAACTTTTTGTCATCATATCTGCCACCTGTTCTTTTGTTGGAGTATACATCACTTCAATCTCTTTATCAAGTACCTTTTCCCTCAAGAAATGATACTGAATCTCTATATGCTTAGTCCTGGCATGAAAAACAGGGTTAGCTGCCAAATACAAAGAACTCATATTATCTCCAAAAATTATTGGAGTACTATGATCAGTCTCAAAACTTTTCATCAATGTCTTCAACCATATGACTTCTTTTGCAGCTTCTACCATTCCCTTATACTCAGCTTCTGTGGATGATAAAGCAACTGTATGTTGCTTCTTTGAACACCAAGAAACTAACTTATCTCCAACATAACATAGATATCCATGAGTAGACCTTCTATCATCTGAGTCACCTGCCCAATCTGCATCACTAAACACTTTAATTCTTGTGTCAGAAGTGAAACCATAGTACAAACCTTCACTTAGGGTTCCCTTGATATATCTGAGTACCCTTTGGGCTGCAATCCAATGAGTCTTCTTTGGACAATGCATGAATTGTGACAACACACCTACTGCATATGATAGATCTGGCCTTGTCAAGGTAGCATATATTAAACTACCTACCAAACTCTGATATTTCTTCATGTCATTGAATTCTTCACCTCCATACCTGCTTAATTTATGATTTACCTCCAATGGAGTGGTTGAGGTCTTGCAATCTTCCATGTTAAACTTGACTAGGAGATTCCTCAAATATCTCTCTTGTGAAACATATACTCCATGTTGAGTATATACAATCTGCATTCCTAGAAAATAAGATAAGTTTCCCAAGTCACTTATCTTAAACTCCTTCTCTATTTGCTTCTTGAGTTCATTGATTCCTTGAGCATCTGTTCCTGTAACAATAATATCATCAACATAAATGCACATGTAAATGTATCCATTTTCACTTGCCTTCACTAGCAAGCTACTATCTGCCTTTGATGCTTGAAATCCACATTCATTCAAGAACTTGACCAATCTGTAATTCCAAGCCCTTGGGGCTTGCTTCAACCCATATAAAGCTCTCTTGAGCTTACACACATAATCTGATCCAATTGATTCCATAAAGCCTTCTGGTTGCTCCATATATACTTCATCTGCAATGTAACCATTAAGAAATGCATTCTTCACATCCAATTGTGATAATTTCCATCCCTTGCAAGTAGCAATAGCAATCAATGTCCTAATTGTAGACATCTTAGCAACAGGACTAAAGGTTTCATCATAATCTACCCCATAAGTTTGGGCATAACCTTTAACCACTAGTCTAGCCTTATATCTAGACACCTTACCATCTGCAAACCTCTTTGTTTTATATACCCACTTGCATCCAATGACTTTCTGATTCTTTGGTCTTGGTACTAATTCCCAAGTTTCATTTTCAAGTAGAGCATCATACTCTTCTTGCATTGCCTTCTCCCAATTCTGTTTACCTTTGGCTTCTTCATAAGTAGTTGGATCTTCTTCTGTTTTCACAATGTAGGCATAATCTTTTGTTGTCAGGAAAGATGTATCATAACTATACCTTATAGGCTCTTTCCTTTCTCTTGTAGATCTCCTGATTTCTGCACTTCTTGAAGTTTCAGCCTCATTTGATTCTGGATCAAATCTTGGCCCTTCTTCCACATGATCCTGCACTCTACATCTAGAGTCAACTTCATCAACAATTTCTTCACAAACTTTTACCTTTGCCTTTCCTTTTCTTTGAATTTCTTCAACACCTGTATACTCATTTGGTGATCCTGAATACCACACATTCTGCTCATCAAACGTCACATCTTTAGTAACAAGAAATTGCTTTGTGGATGGACTCCACAACCTGTAACCCATTTGTCTATCATCATATCCAATAAACACATACTTCTCTGCTTTTGGTTCTAGCTTATGTCTTAATTGTGAAGGAACATAAGCATATGCAATACATCCAAATACTTTACAATGATCAAGACTAGGCTTCTTACCCCACCATGCTTCATAAGGGGTTCCTCCATCCAAAGCTTTGCAAGGCAACCTATTCACAAGGTATGTTGCAGTGTTAATGGCCTCTGCCCATAAGTAATTTGGACAATTCTTTTCCTTCATCATGGCTCTTGCAAACTCTACAAGAGTCCTATTCCTCCTTTCTGCTACTCCATTTTGTTGAGGGGAGTACCTGCAAGTCACTTCTCTTTTGATACCTGCATTCCACAAATAATCATCAAACTCTTTTGAGAAATACTCTCCCCCTCCATCTGATCTTAACCTCTTTAGCTTTTGTCCTGTGATCCTTTCTGCATAAGCATGAAAGTGTTTGAATGTCTTGAAGACTTCTGATTTGTCCTTGATTACATACAAAGTAATCCACCTGGTTGCATCATCAACAAATAACACATAATATCTGGATCCATTTATGCTATAGTCCCTTGAGGGACCCCATACATCTGTATGAACCAATTCAAGCATATTTGAATACTTGTACCCTGATTTGTTATAAGAACTCTTATGTGCTTTACCTAGTTGACAAGCTTCACACTTGTACACCATATGTTGCCCTTCAATGTTTGGCAATCCAAGCACCACCTGATTCTTTGACATCTCCTTTATAGCTCTCTCATTGAAATGACCTAGCCTCTTATGCCATAGGTCTAATTCAGATACCTTTTGACCTCCATAGGTAAACAATGCATGTCCCACATTACCTTGGACTTTGAGAGTGAACAATCTTCCTTCCTTTTTACCTGCAATTATGGTTCTATATCCCTGATTTGGATCTTGTACATAGACACCATCATTTGTGAATCTTACCTCATATCCTTTCTCCACAATTTGCCCTACACTTATCAAATTTTTAGGAATAGTAGGAACATAAAGTACCTTACTCAGAAGTGTACTTCCACTCTTTGTCTTCACTGATCCAATGCTCTCCACTTTATGTTTGGTATTGTCACCTGTTTGAACTGTATGTCCATTCACCCTTGCTTCCATATCAGTCATCAAGGATAGATTCCCACTCAGATGGTTGCTACACCCTGAGTCAATATAAAACACTCTTTGATCTTCTCCCATTGATTCATGAGTTGCATTCAAAATAAGAGTCATGTCATCCTTCTGATCTGATGCATAATTGTAATAATTATTGTTGTAGGACTGAGATTGGAAGTTTCTTCCACCTCCTCTACCATATGATGTCCTACCTCCTCTTCCTCTGAAATAGCCTCTTTGGTTTCTGCCTCCTCTACCTCTTTGACCATAATTCTGATTATTGCTTCCACCATTTTGATTGTTATACCAACAATCATTTGCCAAATGATTTGTTCTGCCACAAATCCAACAAGCTTTAGCATTATCTTTGTTCTTACCTCCTCTTCCTTTACCTCTGAAATTTGTCTTCCCTTTTGTAAAGTTAGCTTGATTTGAATTCCCTTCATCATCATTTGATTGCTTTCCCTTGCCATTCTTTTTCTTGTCCTTGGAGTACATAGCTTGACTTGTACTTCTATCATTGTCTCCTTTAAGATCCTGCTCAAAGGTTAGCATGTGTCCTAGCAATTGATTAAGATCAGGAGTAAAGTGATCAAGTGACAACTCTATAGACAATATGAAAGGCTTCCACTTCTCATCACCTCTTAGACCTGTAAGTATTTGTCTTACCAACTTTTCCTCTTCAATGTCTTCATCCACTGCTCCCAAGCTATCTGCAATATCTTTCATCCTTGCCACATAATCTGAAATTGATTGTGAGCTCTTCTTCTTGAAGGTTGTGAACTCAGCCCATAGTGAGGACTTCCTTGACTTAGTAGTATTTTGGAAATGCTCTTCCAAGGCATTCCAAACATCTGTAGCACTTTCCAAACCTCTGATGTGAGGTAAAAGATAATCATTTACAGCCATGTAGATGATACTCCTTGCTTGAGCATCCTTTCTCATCCAAGTCTTCAACATTGCAAGCTCTTCCCTAGTAGGAATGCTTGGATCTGCAAACTCAGGTTTTTCTTCATCTCCTGTAATAAATGCTATAAGGTCTTTGCTCATGAGGTGTGCTTCCATCCTCATGGACCAAGCTGGATAGTTCTCCCTATCTAGCTTATCAATCTGCAAGCTTTCTCCCATCCTTGACTTTCTGTATCTGCAATTACTATGGTTTATGAAGAGAAAGTGTACCTTTGATATATTCTTTGTCCTTCTTGATTCTTTCGAACTTGTACTATGAACTTCTGCAAGTTATCTTCAATAATTTGTCCTTATCCTCCTTTGATTTGGAAGATCTTCAATATCTGCACCAGTTGGAACTTCGATTATCTTTTCTTCTCTTGTACTTCACCTTTTGCTCTGATACCACTGTTGGAGACCTCTTAATCTCCAAAGGTTTGATCTACACTGACTTAAGAACACTTCTATGTCAGTTATAAATCAAACTTTACACAAACAATGTTCTTCTTTACCAAAACTTCAAGCAACACTTCTCTGTGTGAAGAAGTGTCAACTTCAGAAAGTCTGCTTCAGATATCAACTTCTTTACCTGCACAAATCTTCAAATTTCTTCAAGTAAATGATGCACAAGTATTAGCAATACCTTTTCGCAATCATACTAGCCATTAGTTCTCAAAACTAATCATCAAAAATTTAATTTGATCATTAAGATCAAATGTATGTCAGAAAATGACTCTCAGAAGTTGCGCCTTCGACATAGCCAACTTCTTAACTTGATTTCTCTCAATCTGAAACCCGTTTTGCTAAATGCTTTTAGCCATAGCTTCCTTATCTTCTAACTTAAATTTTAAGTGCTCACTCATCAAAAACTTTACAGTATACACTCAGATCTGGTCAAAACACTGAGACGGAAAAGTGCGCTACTTTCAGGCTTCAGTTCTCACATTCTACATATGAATGTTCCTAATGATCATTCTCACAGTAGGAGAGAAATTAGATTCTGAAACTTTAGACATAGCTTCATTAGCTTCTCAATTAGATGTGTACAAAAGGATTTCTGATCCACATGATCAGACAGAGAGCACTCAGAGAAAAACCCGTCACTATTTCCTGGGAAAAAACTCTCTACACATCTTCCTGAAAGTTGTCATCTACAAAATGACTCTATTACTTTCTCTCATACATTTCTTGTCATAATTATCTTATATATACACGACTTTAGACTCATCTCGCGTCCATGACTCTACTCCTTATCATCCTAAGGATTTTAACTATGGTAGCTTACAAGATTCTTCACTTATATATACATATGTGTACAAGACATCATCCTGAATTCTTCTTCACTTTACAAGTGTCTTTCTTTGCTTCATTCTGACCATAAGCATTCTCCAAGATCTGTATAATCACCAATTTGTGATTGGTTTGCTCCAACAATCTAATACAAATATTTACATTCATCATCTCTGTTATTCTCTGAGTGTACCACTTCAACTACTGTCAACTTCAAAGAGACATATCTCAGTGTCTACTGAACCAAATCAAGTGATTCAAAGCTTGATAGATTCAGCTCAAAGCATACCACAAGCATACAAAGTTTGAAGCAACTTGGTTCAGCCAATTTCAAGAAATCGTGGTCGAAGTGCTCACTGTTGCAGTTCTTACAGTAAACGAGTAATTTCCGGTAGAAGAATGAAGTTGATCTCGTAGAGTAATGCGAAGCTTTGTATGAGAGATAGCTCACTCTATAGCTAGACATCTCTACTTTAGTTGATCAATCTTTCCGGTGAAAAAGATATCTACACACAGTACAAAGTCTGACCGGAAAGAGACTGTCTGAACTAGAGGAGTTTTTTTTTTTACTTCAGAAAGAGTTTAGTAAGTTAAGAAAGTTCACGCGTCACTTCCTTACTTCATGTATGTTCACTTGAAGTAATTATAAACAAAATTGAAGTTCATTCCGGTACAATTCCGGTACGATTACGGTGTCAATCCAGTGGCAGTCCGGTGAAATTTCGGTGAAATTTTTCCATTAAAGTTAGAGTACAGTCTTATATGTTGAGCGCTAGACTTTGCTAAGTTATTGATTGATTACAGAGAATTTCTGAATCACTCTAACTTAGTTCTTCTTGGCGTGGCGGTTTCCGCAAGGCTCAGTCTTCGTCGAGTCATCAAGGAGTAGAATCGGAGAAAAGGATCAAAGAGGGCTGGTGCAAAGCAGGATTAGCAGTACCAACTCAATCTTCTAAGTGCATCCAACCATCTCTCCCAACAATTTTTATCCAAGGAGGTAAAGTACATAGCTTTTATAAGAGGTTTTCATATGCAAGTCATTTTTGAGCCCAATGTAAATATGAGAAGTCTTGATCATTTGCTCAAGCATCTGGGCTTGCCAAATGTTTAAGCTGCTCCCCTTCAAGCCTAGGATGCTTGACTCTTCAATTCTTTAGTATTTCCTACAATTCAATCAGATATTTAAATGTGTTTAATTTGCTTCCATCAAATGATTTGGTTATCATATCTGCACATTGCATATGAATATACATAGGAGAGTTGTATATCCTTGCCCACAATTTTTTCCCTAACAAAATGATAATGAAATTCTATATGCTTAGTCTTGGCATGAAATATAGGATTAGCAGCTAGATGAAGTGAACTCATATTATCTCCAAATATGTATGAATTGTCAAAATCCAACCCTAAATTTGTGTATAAGGTGTTGATCCACATAGCTTGTTGTGTTGCAATCGCTAACCCTCGGTATTCAGCTTCAATTGAGGAAAGGGCAATTGTTGTTGATATATTTAGGTAGTGATGTGTGTGAAGACACTAGGATCGTCGGGGCACTTCTTTCCCTCTTTAGGAGGTTTTTTCCCCCCGGCTTGTATATACGCCTATTTCCCTAATGGGCTACTTATCTTTGTAGATTCTCTAGTAATACATTCAATATTGTGTGTTGTGCTCCAAGCTTCTTCTTCTTCCTTGTGCTATTCACGTGCTTCCATAGACGACTAACTCTAACAATTGGTATCAGAGCAGGTCACTGCTTCATCTAGGGCATCATCGACATCTCTCCTGTTGTAGTCTCAGAATCACACGAATTTTGGTGAGCATACTCAGCATGTTTTCGAGATCAAAACAGCTTTGCTATGTAGTGCCGAAATCGCGATCTGAGCTCGTTTCGGCCTCCGAACGCACTATCGTAGCGCTTGTGTAGGCTATTTCATCTTTTTGTGCCAAAGGTATATAGCAGTTTCTGTTCGCCAGTTTAAGTGTCTCGAAGTACGCTACAGGTCTAGTAGAATTTGTCTCGAAAGTTTTGTTCAACGTTTTGAGATACAATCAATTTTCTGCATCAAGGTATTTTAGTCACTGACCATGGCTGAAAGTAGTGATGTATTCTATATGTTGGCTGTTGAGGATAAGTTGGATGGTACCAACTACCCATTATGGGCTTATATGATGCGACATGTATTGGTTGCAAAAGGGCTGTGGAACATTGTTCAGGGTGTTGAAAAATGTCCTATCACACCTGCAACTGTTACAACTACAAGTACTGAAGTTGATATAGAAGGTGTCGAAGATGATGATATTCTGCATATTCTTGTTTGTGCTGTAGTTTTTGCTGCACCTACTGTAGAGTAGATTTGTTGGGATGGTAGAGATGCTCAGGCACATGCATTGATAGCTTTGTCTCTCAAGCGTGCCATTATTCCTCACATTCGCTCTTGCAGAACAACTAAGGATGCTTGGGATATACTTACCACATTGTACCAAGCTAGGAATGAGGATCGTATTGCTTACCTCCGAAAACAGTTGGAGAGTGAGCACATGAATGAAGGTGATTCTATGGACAATCTTCCTGATTCATAATCAGAGTTTTGCTTCTACTCTTCGGTTGATGATGAAAGGCAATCCAAATGCCTTGTCATCTGAGGAGTTAGTCTCTGTTCTGTTGCAGGAAGATCAGTCCAGGCAGAACATGTTCATTATGCGAGTTGCAGATCAAGCATTCCTGGCTAGTCAGAAGGGCAAAGGAAAATGGTGCTCTTCAACTAGTAAGCAGAAATCTGCTAATTCTGCACAATCCAAGAGGGAAGACAAAGATGAAAAGAAATCAGAAAAGCAGAAATTGTTCTGCAAGTACTGTAAAGGAAATGATCATATCATAAAGAACTATCCAAAACTGGTTGCTAAAGAGGCAAAGAAGAAAGAGGCTAGAATGGTTGTTGCAGAGGCCTCTACACCAAAAACAGAATTTGCTAATCTTGTACAGGAAGAAGAATGGGCGTTTACTAATGTTTGCACTTTTGACCCATCTTCTCATGAGCAGTGCATGTCTGCAATAGACTCACATGTTTGGTACTTTGACACTGGGGCGACCAAACATATACCTCGCAGCACAGTTTCTTCTCTTCACTCGAGCCTGCCCCTACAGGGAATACTGTTACATGCGCCAACAACTCCTCTTAGCCTGTTATGGGAGTTGGTAAGATCATTTTGACTATTGTTGATGGTAGTTCTTTCACTTTGTCAGATGCTTTATTTATGCCACGGATCAAAAAGAACGTGTTATCAGTTTTTGCATTAGCCAAGATTGGTTTGGTTGTGAAATTTATTGATGACAGGTGTAGAGTTCATGATCTGTCAAATAGCGATGTGATTATTGCTTCTGGCATTTTATGCTGTGGGCTGTATAAGCTCATAGACTATGAACGATCTGTGAATGATTCGGCATGTGCAGTACATGATTCTCAGGCTATGTTAGATGCAAAGCTTTGGCATGCACGCTTTGGTCATCTGAGTTTTGCTAGTTTGCTATGCCTGCAGAAATCTGAAATGGTGTCCTGTTTGCCCAAACTTGAGGCACCTGGAAAACATGTTTGTGAAAGATGTATTTTGGGCAAAATGCAGCATTCCTCATTTCCAAAAGATGGTTTAGTTCGGGCTACTCAGAAATTGCAGCTTGTACATAGTGATTTATGTGGTCCTATGTAGACACCTTCTTTTGGAAATTATCTTTACTTCGTGACTTTCATTGATGATTTTTCCAGGCATGCATGGGTATATCCATTGAAGGCAAAGTCCAAAGTGTTCATGTGCTTCAAATAGTTTTTGGTTTTGGTTGAAAATCTGTTAGCATGTAAAATGGGCACCCTCCGTTCTGATCAGGGGGGAATATAAGTCTTCTGATTTTAATGCATTTCTGGCTGAACGTGGGATAAAACACCAGCGTACAATTCCATATACACCTCAGTAGAATGGAGTTGCTGAACAGAAGAACAGGCCACTCATGGAGATGGCGAGGTGTATGGTCAAGAGTCAGGCTTTACCACATAGTTTCTCACTTGAGGCTGTCATGTGTGCAGCATATGTACTTAACAGGTGTTCCACTAAAGCACTGCAGTCTATCACTCCATATGAGGCTTGGCATGATCGCAAGCCATCTATTGCTCATCTGCGTGTTTTTGGTTGTTTGGCATATGCATTAGTGCTCAAACAACATCGCAGAAAATTGGATGATAAAGTAGTAAAATGTATTTTTGTTGGGTACAATTCTAAAAGTAAAGGCTATCGTCTGTATCATCCACAGACTAAACACATTCTGGTTAGCCGTGATGTTTTTTTGTGGAAGATGCTATTCAGCCATTGCTATCATGTACTAAGGAGACATCTGTTAGCTCCAAAGACATGTATGATACTTTGCTTCCTCTTTTTACACGTGGGGAGTCTAGTGCTGGTCCTAATGAGGCAACTTCTCAACCTTTGCAGGTTTCATGTGATGATGGAGATCATCCCATTTCTAATGCAGATTTACATGATGCACTTGTTGATGAGAGAGCTGATATTGAGGAGGCAAAAACTATGCCGAAATGGCTGGTGCAGACTTTGCGTGATAGCAAATTAGATGCACCTCATATTGCACTCGATCAAGCTCTCATAGTGCCTCTTTTGCATCATATTGGTATGCTATGGCTGCATCTAGTCTCGATGATGGGACTGAGTCTGTTTTGTTTGATGAAGCACAAAATTCAAAAAATTGGATGGCTGCTATGCAATCTAAATATGATGCTATAATGAAGAATGGTACTTGTTCTTTATGTGACTTGCCTCCTGGCAAGAAGGCCATTGGCACTCAGTGGGTATACAAGCTGAAGCGTAAAACTGATGGTACAGTTGGCAGGTACTATCTGATTGCACATGGTTTTGAGAACATTCCAACTAAAGAACCTTATATGTTAAGCGTGCTAATGATGTACTTCTGATCATTGTGGTTTATGTTGATGACATGCTGCTCACTGGTCCTCATGAGAGGCATATTGCTGATGTTAAGGCTGATTTGCATGCCTCATTTGAGATGTCTCATTTGGGGCATTTGCATCATTATTTGGGCATTCACTTTATGCACGTTGATGGTGGATTGGATTTCTGTCAAATGAAATATATTGACACATTATTGCAGCGTTTGGGCCTTGAAAATTGTAAACCTATTGCCACTCCTATGGAAACATGTTTACGACTGAGTCTTCATGATGCTCGAGATGCATTTGATGTTGTTCTTTATCAGCAGGCTGCTGGATGCTTGATTTATTTATGCATTACTCGGCCAGATATTCAATTTGTTGTCTCACAGATGAGCAGGTTTATGCATTGCCCAGGAGTCAAGCATTGGCAGGTGGTTAAGCGCATCTTTCACTACTTGAGTGGTACCCGGCTACTTGGTTTGTATTATCCCAAGGGGGGATCACTACCGCCAGATATGCATGCTTTTTCTGACTCTGATTGGGCTAGTTGCTATGACACTCGTGTGTCCACTAGTGGCTTTTGCTTCATGCTTGGTAGCACATGTATATCTTGGTTGAGCAAGAAGCAGCCTATTGTGGCCACTTCCAGTTGTGAGGCTGAGTAGAGGGCAGCTTTCAGAGCTACTGTTGAGTGTGTGTGGCTCAGACGCCTTATGGCTGATTTGGGTTTTGGTTAGTCTTCTGCCACGACCATCTTCACTGACACTCAGAGTGCATTGGCAATTGCGAGGAACCCTGTGTTCCATGCTCGCACTAAGCACATTGAGGTGCATTATCATTATGTCAGGGAGAGGTTCTCTCTTGGGGAGATCAGCTTGGCATATGTGCCCACGGAGCAGAACATTGCAGACCTTTTCATGAAGGCTATGCCTAGGGAGAAGTTTGAAGCTTTTCGCAAAGCTTTGGGCTTACTTCCGTTTGTGGAGTGATTTCCACATAGCTTGGCACTTCCTTATACATGAGTGCTAGCTACTTGTTTACCACATCACTCCCAGGGGGGATTTGTTGATATATTTAGGTAGTGATGTGTGTCAACACACTAGGATCGCCGGGGCAATTTTTTCCCTCTTTAGGAGGTTTTTTACCCTGGCTTGTATATATGCCTATTTCTCGAATGGGCTAGCATATCTTTGATATTCTTCCTTTGTGTAAGGAACATCCCTTGATTTGTATATACTACTTCCAATCCTAGGAAGTAAATAAGCAATCCAAGATCACTTATCTTAAACTCCTCCTTCATTTGGGCTTTGACTTTTTTGATCCCATCAGCATCATCATGTATAAGGATTATATCTACATATACACATAACTATATCACTTTAGATTTACTTTTCTTAATAAAAAGTGAAGGATCTGCTTTGCTTGATTGAAACCTTTGTCCTCTACAAAAAGGAGACTAGTCCATGATTCCAAGCTTTAGGAGCTTGCTTCAATCCATATAGAGCTTTCCTAAGTTTACACACATACTCAGGATGTGATTCATCTTCAAATCCATGAGGCTGTGCCATGTATGTTGGTGTAAATCACAAGGCTACACATTTGGCTTGGAAGACATCATGAAGACTCCACATGCATGAAGAACCACAGGAACATATGCTAGTGGTTTATTACCACTTTACCTCATTGTAAAAGTCTAATTTGACTTAGAGTCTTTTGTAATCAACTACCTAAGTGATTCGTGGAAAAGTAGATCACTTGATTGAGAGAAGATCTCC
>CM035414.1:17505427-17515427 GCA_020310875.1 Ceratopteris richardii | reverse complement strand
TCAGATATAGCTGACTCATACTTTTGATTAGTCATAAGCTTGTATATATTTGCCTATAAATGTTTGTTGAAAAGTCGGGGCAAGTAGAATAGAATGAGAATAGAGAATAGGAAGAGAGAAATGAGT
Organism: Ceratopteris richardii; assembly: GCA_020310875.1. Taxonomy (NCBI): domain Eukaryota; kingdom Viridiplantae; phylum Streptophyta; class Polypodiopsida; order Polypodiales; family Pteridaceae; genus Ceratopteris; species Ceratopteris richardii. The sequence continues at coordinate 17,515,301 of CM035414.1, read as the reverse complement.
AGCAGAGAGTGTCATTAGACACATGAGAAGTGAGTTGAATTCATCAACTTCACTAAATTGTAACTTTCTGAGAAATCAAGAAAAAACTTGCGCCCGATGTTTTGCTGTCTGCTCCTTCTGTGTTTAATCTTTTGAGAAATCCTTCTGCACGTATCTAAGTCCATAGCTAATCTATCTATGGCTAGAATTTGAGAGGCTAATTGCAATAAGGTTGAGAGAATTTAGTTTAGGAACATTCATATGTAATGATGTTCTGAGAGTCGATAAAGCTGGCGCAGATTTCATGTTCAGAGAAATGAACATTACTCAGTGTGTGGTGTAAAGTTTTACACAAGTGAGGGCTCAAAATCTAAGTTGGAAGGTAAGCCATCTATGACTAAAAGATCTTGATCGAACGGGTTCGACATTGGGAGAACTGTAGCTAAGAAGTTGCAGGTGTCAAAGTCGCCATTACAGAGAAGCTATTTCAGACATAGGTAAAGTGTTCCACACATTTCTCAGTGTGTACTGAATCATTTTGAGAAATTTAACTTGGTAAGGTTGTGCAACCTCAAGGCAAAGTATTGTGCAAAGTTTTATTAAAAACTTTACAGGATTGATTAGTCAATGAGTGATTAATCTGTAGCAGACTTTTCTGAGAAGTTGAATTTTTCAGAGTAATCAATTTTCTGATAAGATTGATGAATGTTATCTAAATTTGGTGAAGTCTAAAGTTGATCTTGATATAGAGGTGGTCTAAGATCAAGATCAACTTGTTCTTTTGGAGATTAATCCTCTCCATCACCTACCTATCTATCTATCTATCTATCTATCTATCTATCTATCTATCTATCTATCTATCTATCTATCTATCTATCTATCTATCTATCTATCTATCTATCTATTTATCTATCTATCTATCTATCCATCTATCGATCGATCGATCGATCTATCTATCTATCTATCTATCTATCTATCTATCTATCTATCTATCTATCTATCTATCTATCTATCTATCTATCTATCTATCTACCTACCTACCTACCTACCTACTGTTGGTGCATGTCAATCATCAATTGAAGGCTTATGAAGAAATGAAGTCAAGGAATCAAGAAGAGAACAAATTCAGAAGGTTGAAGGAAGGACATATTCAGAAATTCAAAACTATGTACATATATGTACATTACTTCAGATATAGCTGACTCATACTTTTGATTAGTCATAAGCTTGTATATATTTGCCTATAAATGTTTGTTGAAAAGTCGGGGCAAGTAGAATAGAATGAGAATAGAGAATAGGAAGAGAGAAATGAGTAGTAGAGAGTGTCATTAGACACATGAGAAGTGATTTGAATTCATCAACTTCACTAAATTGTAACTTTCTGAGAAATTAAGAAAAAACTTGCGCCCGATGTTTTGCTGTCTGCTCCTTCTGTGTTTAATCTTTTGAGAAATCCTTCTGCACGTATCTAAGTCCATAGCTAATTTATCTATAGCTAGAATTTGAGAGGCTAATTGCAATCAGGTTGAGAGAATTTAGTTTAGGAACATTCATATGTAATGATGTTCTGAGAGTCGACAAAGCTGGCGCAGATTTCATGTTTAGAGAAATGAACATTACTCAGTGTGTGGTGTAAAGTTTTACTCAAGTCAGGGCTCAAAATCTAAGTTGGAAGGTAAGCCATCTATGACTAAAAGATCTTGATCAAACGGGTTCGACATTGGGAGAACTGTAGCTAAGAAGTTGCAGGTGTCAAAGTCGCCATTACAGAGAAGCTATTTCAGACATAGGTAAAGTGTTCCACACATTTCTCAGTGTGTACTCAATCATTTTGAGAAATTTAACTTGGTAAGGTTGTGCAACCTCAAGGCGAAGTATTGTGCAAAGTTTTATTAAAAACTTTATAGGATTGATTAGTCAATGAGTGATTAATCTGTAGCAGACTTTTCTGAGAAGTTGAATTTTTCAGAGTAATCAATTTTCTGATAAGATTGATGAATGTTATCTAAATTTGGTGAAGTCTAAAGTTGATCTTGATATAGAGGTGGTCTAAATTCAAGATCAACTTGTTCTTTTGGAGATTAATCCTCTCCATCACCTACCTATCTATCTATCTATCTATCTATCTATCTATCTATCTATCTATCTATCTATCTATCTATCTATCTATCTATCTATCTATCTATCTATCTATCTATCTATCTATCTATCTATCTATCTATCTATCTATCTATCTATCTATCTATCTATCTATCTATCTATCTATCTATCTATCTATCTATTTATCTATCTATCTATCTATCCATCTATCGATCGATCTATCTATCTATCTATCTATCTATCTATCTATCTATCTATCTATCTATCTATCTATCTATCTATCTATCTATCTATCTATCTATCTATCTATCTATCTATCTATCTATCTATCTATCTATCTATCTATCTATCTATCTATCTACCTACCTACCTACCTACCTACCTACTGTTGGTGCATGTCAATCATCAATTGAAGGTTTATGAAGAAATGAAGTCAAGGAATCAAGAAGAGAACAAATTCATAAGGTTGAAGGAAGGACATATTCAGAAATTCAAAACTATGTACATATATGTACATTACTTCAGATATAGCTGACTCATACTTTTGATTAGTCATAAGCTTGTATATATTTGCCTATAAATGTTTGTTGAAAAGTCGGGGCAAGTAGAATAGGATGAGAATAGAGAATAGGAAGAGAGAAATGAGTAGTAGAGAGTGTCATTAGACACATGAGAAGTGAGTTGAATTCATCAACTTCACTAAATTGTAACTTTCTGAGAAATCAAGAAAAAACTTGCGCCCGATGTTTTGCTGTCTGCTCCTTCTGTGTTTAATCTTTTGAGAAATCCTTCTGCACGTATCTAAGTCCATAGCTAATCTATCTATGGCTAGAATTTGAGAGGCTAATTGCAATCAGGTTGAGAGAATTTAGTTTAGGAACATTCATATGTAATGATGTTCTGAGAGTTGACAAAGCTGGCGCAGATTTCATGTTCAGAGAAATGAACATTACTCAGTGTGTGGTGTAAAGTTTTACACACGTGAGGGCTCAAAATCTAAGTTGGAAGGTAAGCCATCTATGACTAAAAGATCTTGATCAAACGGGTTCGACATTGGGAGAACTATAGCTAAGAAGTTGCAGGTGTCAAAGTCGCCATTACAGAGAAGCTATTTCAGACATAGGTAAAGTGTTCCACACATTTCTCAGTGTGTACTCAATCATTTTGAGAAATTTAACTTGGTAAGGTTGTGCAACCTCAAGGCGAAGTATTGTGCAAAGTTTTATTAAAAACTTTACAGGATTGATTAGTCAATGAGTGATTAATCTGTAGCAGACTTTTCTGAGAAGTTGAATTTTTCAGAGTAATCAATTTTCTGATAAGATTGATGAATGTTATCTAAATTTGGTGGTCTAAAGTTGATCTTGATATAGAGGTGGTCTAAATTCAAGATCAACTTGTTCTTTTGGAGATTAATCCTCTCCATCACCTACCTATCTATCTATCTATCTATCTATCTATCTATCTATCTATCTATCTATCTATCTATCTATCTATCTATCTATCTATCTATCTATCTATCTATCTATCTATCTATCTATCTATCTATCTATCTATCTATCTATCTATCTATCTATCTATCTATCTATCCATCTATCGATCGATCGATCGATCGATCTATCTATCTATCTATCTATCTATCTATCTATCTATCTATCTATCTATCTATCTATCTATCTATCTATCTATCTATCTATCTATCTATCTATCTATCTATCTATCTACCTACCTACCTACCTACCTACCTACTGTTGGTGCATGTCAATCATCAATTGAAGGTTTATGAAGAAATGAAGTCAAGGAATCAAGAAGAGAACAAATTCAGAAGGTTGAAGGAAGGACATATTCAGAAATTCAAAACTATGTACATATATGTACATTACTTCAGATATAGCTGACTCATACTTTTGATTAGTCATAAGCTTGTATATATTTGCCTATAAATGTTTGTTGAAAAGTCGGGGCAAGTAGAATAGAATGAGAATAGAGAATAGGAAGAGAGAAATGAGTAGTAGAGAGTGTCATTAGACACATGAGAAGTGAGTTAGACACATGAGAAGTGAGTTGAATTCATCAACTTCACTAAATTGTAACTTTCTGAGAAATCAAGAAAAAACTTGCGCCCGATGTTTTGCTGTCTGCTCCTTCTGTGTTTAATCTTTTGAGAAATCCTTCTGCACGTATCTAAGTTTATAGCTAATCTATCTATGGCTAGAATTTGAGAGGCTAATTGCAAACAGGTTGAGAGAATTTAGTTTAGGAACATTCATATGTAATGATGTTCTGAGAGTCGACAAAGCTGGCGCAGATTTCATGTTCAGAGAAATGAACATTACTCAGTGTGTGGTGCAAAGTTTTACACAAGTGAGGGCTCAAAATCTAAGTTGGAAGGTAAGCCATCTATGACTAAAAGATGTTGATCAAACGGGTTCGACATTGGGAGAACTGTAGCTAAGAAGTTGCAGGTGTCAAAGTCGCCATTACAGAGAAGCTATTTCAGACATAGGTAAAGTGTTCCACACATTTCTCAGTGTGTACTCAATCATTTTGAGAAATTTAACTTGGTAAGGTTGTGCAACCTCAAGGCAAAGTATTGTGCAAAGTTTTATTAAAAACTTTACAGGATTGATTAGTCAATGAGTGATTAATCTGTAGCAGACTTTTCTGAGAAGTTGAATTTTTCAGAGTAATCAATTTTCTGATAAGATTGATGAATGTTATCTAAATTTGGTGAAGTCTAAAGTTGATCTTGATATAGAGGTGGTCTAAATTCAAGATCAACTTGTTCTTTTGGAGATTAATCCTCTCCATCACCTACCTATCTATCTATCTATCTATCTATCTATCTATCTATCTATCTATCTATCTATCTATCTATCTATCTATCTATCTATCTATCTATCTATCTATATATCTATCTATCTATTTATCTATCTATCTATCTATCCATCTATCGATCGATCGATCGATCGATCTATCTATCTATCTATCTATCTATCTATCTATCTATCTATCTATCTATCTATCTATCTATCTATCTATCTATCTATCTATCTATCTATCTATCTACCTACCTACCTACCTACCTACCTATCTACTGTTGGTGCATGTCAATCATCAATTGAAGGTTTATGAAGAAATGAAGTCAAGGAATCAAGAAGAGAACAAATTCAGAAGGTTGAAGGAAGGACATATTCAGAAATTCAAAACTATGTACATATATGTACATTACTTCAGATATAGCTGACTCATACTTTTGATTAGTCATAAGCTTGTATATATTTGCCTATAAATGTTTGTTGAAAAGTCGAGGCAAGTAGAATAGAATGAGAATAGAGAATAGGAAGAGAGAAATGAGTAGTAGAGAGTGTCATTAGACACATGAGATGTGAGTTGAATTCATCAACTTCACTAAATTGTAACTTTCTGAGAAATCAAGAAAAAACTTGCGCCCGATGTTTTGCTGTCTGCTCCTTCTGTGTTTAATCTTTTGAGAAATCCTTCTGCACGTATCTAAGTCCATAGCTAATCTATCTATGGCTAGAATTTGAGAGGCTAATTGCAATCAGGTTGAGAGAATTTAGTTTAGGAACATTCATATGTAATGATGTTCTGAGAGTCGACAAAGCTGGCGCAGATTTCATGTTCAGAGAAATGAACATTACTCAGTGTGTGGTGCAAAGTTTTACACAAGTGAGGGCTCAAAATCTAAGTTGGAAGGTAAGCCATCTATGACTAAAAGATCTTGATCAAACGGGTTCGACATTGGGAGAACTGTAGCTAAGAAGTTGCAGGTGTCAAAGTCGCCATTACAGAGAAGCTATTTCAGACATAGGTAAAGTGTTCCACACATTTCTCAGTGTGTACTCAATCATTTTGAGAAATTTAACTTGGTAAGGTTGTGCAACCTCAAGGTGAAGTATTGTGCAAAGTTTTATTAAAAACTTTACAGGATTGATTAGTCAATGAGTGATTAATCTGTAGCAGACTTTTCTGAGAAGTTGAATTTTTCAGAGTAATCAATTTTCTGATAAGATTGATGAATGTTATCTAAATTTGGTGAAGTCTAAAGTTGATCTTGATATAGAGGTGGTCTAAATTCAAGATCAACTTGTTCTTTTGGAGATTAATCCTCTCCATCACCTACCTATCTATCTATCTATCTATCTATCTATCTATCTATCTATCTATCTATCTATCTATCTATCTATCTATCTATCTATCTATCTATCTATCTATCTATCTATCTATCTATCTATCTATCTATCTATCTATCTATCTATCTATCTATTTATCTATCTATCTATCTATCCATCTATCGATCGATCGATCAACCGATCTATCTATCTATCTATCTATCTATCTATCTATCTATCTATCTATCTATCTATCTATCTATCTATCTATCTATCTATCTATCTATCTATCTATCTATCTATCTATCTATCTACCTACCTACCTACCTACCGACCTATCTACTGTTGGTGCATGTCAATCATCAATTGAAGGTTTATGAAGAAATGAAGTCAAGGAATCAAGAAGAGAACAAATTCAAAAGGTTGAAGGAAGGACATATTCAGAAATTCAAAACTATGTACATATATGTACATTACTTCAGATATAGCTGACTCATACTTTTGATTAGTCATAAGCTTGTATATATTTGCCTATAAATGTTTGTTGAAAAGTCGGGGCAAGTAGAATAGAATGAGAATAGAGAATAGGAAGAGAGAAATGAGTAGTAGAGAGTGTCATTAGACACATGAGAAGTGAGTTGAATTCATCAACTTCAATAAATTGTAACTTTCTGAGAAATCAAGAAAAAACTTGCGCCCGATGTTTTGCTGTCTGCTCCTTCTGTGTTTAATCTTTTGAGAAATCCTTCTGCACGTATCTAAGTCCATAGCTAATCTATCTATGGCTAGAATTTGAGAGGCTAATTGCAATCAGGTTGAGAGAATTTAGTTTAGGAACATTCATATGTAATGATGTTCTGAGAGTCGACAAAGCTGGCGCAGATTTCATGTTCAGAGAAATGAACATTACTCAGTGTGTGGTGTAAAGTTTTACACAAGTGAGGGCTCAAAATCTAAGTTGGAAGGTAAGCCATCTATGACTAAAAGATCTTGATCAAACGGGTTCGACATTGGGAGAACTGTAGCTAAGAAGTTGCAGGTGTCAAAGTCGCCATTACATAGAAGCTATTTCACACATAGGTAAAGTGTTCCACACATTTCTCAGTGTGTACTCAATCATTTTGAGAAATCTAACTTGGTAAGGTTGTGCAACCTCAAGGCGAAGTATTATGCAAAGTTTTATTAAAAACTTTACAGGATTGATTAGTCAATGAGTGAGTAATCTGTAGCAGACTTTTCTGAGAAGTTGAATTTTTCAGAGTAATCAATTTTCTGATAAGATTGATGAATGTTATCTAAATTTGGTGAAGTCTAAAGTTGATCTTGATATAGAGGTGGTCTAAATTCAGGATCAACTTGTTCTTTTGGAGATTAATCCTCTCCATCACCTGCCTATCTATCTATCTGTCTATCTATCTATCTATCTATCTATCTATCTATCTATCTATCTATCTATCTATCTATCTATCTATCTATCTATCTATCTATCTATCTATCTATCTATCTATCTATCTATCTATCTATCTATCTATCTATCTATCTATCTATCTATCTATCTATCTATCTATTTATCTATCTATCTATCTATCCATCTATGGATCGATCGATCGATCGATCTATCTATCTATCTATCTATCTATCTATCTATCTATCTATCTATCTATCTATCTATCTATCTATCTATCTATCTATCTATCTATCTATCTATCTATCTATCTATCTATCTATCTATCTATCTATCTATCTATCTATCTATCTATCTATCTATCTACCTACCTACCTACCTACCTACCTACCTACCTACTGTTGGTGCATGTCAATCATCAATTGAAGGTTTATGAAGAAATGAAGTCAAGGAATCAAGAAGAGAACAAATTCAGAAGGTTGAAGGAAGGACATATTCAGAAATTCAAACCTATGTACATATATGTACATTACTTCAGATATAGCTGACTCATACTTTTGATTAGTCATAAGCTTGTATATATTTGCCTATAAATGTTTGTTGAAAAGTCGGGGCAAGTAGAATAGAATGAGAATAGAGAATAGGAAGAGAGAAATGAGTAGTAGAGAGTGTCATTAGACACATGAGAAGTGAGTTGAATTCATCAACTTCACTAAATTGTAACTTTCTGAGAAATCAAGAAAAAACTTGCGCCCGATGTTTTGCTGTCTGCTCCTTCTGTGTTTAATCTTTTGAGAAATCCTTTCGCACGTATCTAAGTCCATAGCTAATCTACCTATGGCTAGAATTTGAGAGGCTAATTGCAATCAGGTTGAGAGAATTTAGTTTAGGAACATTCATATGTAATGAAGTTCTGAGAGTCGACAAAGCTGGCGCAGATTTCATGTTGAGAGAAATGAACATTACTCAGTGTGTGGTGCAAAGTTTTACACAAGTGAGGGCTCAAAATCTAAGTTGGAAGGTAAGCCATCTATGACTAAAAGATCTTGTTCAAACGGGTTCGACATTGGGAGAACTGTAGCTAAGAAGTTGCAGGTGTCAAAGTCGCCATTACAGAGAAGCTATTTCAGACATAGGTGAAGTGTTCCACACATTTCTCAGTGTGTACTCAATCATTTTGAGAAATTTAACTTGGTAAGGTTGTGCAACCTCAAGGCGAAGTATTGTGCAAAGTTTTATTAAAAGCTTTACAGGATTGATTAGTCAATGAGTGATTAATCTGTAGAAGACTTTTCTGAGAAGTTGAATTTTTCAGAGTAATCAATTTTCTGATAAGATTGATGAATGTTATCTAAATTTGGTGAAGTCTAAAGTTGATCTTGATATAGAGGTGGTCTAAATTCAAGATCAACTTGTTCTTTTGGAGATTAATCCTCTCCATCACCTACCTATCTATCTATCTATCTATCTATCTATCTATCTATCTATCTATCTATCTATCTATCTATCTATCTATCTATCTATCTATCTATCTATCTATCTATCTATCTATCTATCTATCTATCTATCTATCTATCTATCTATCTATCTATCTATCTATCTATCTATCTATCTATCTATCTATCTATCTATCTATCTATCTATTTATCTATCTATTTATCTATCCATCTATCGATCGATCGATCGATCGATCTATCTATCTATCTATCTATCTATCTATCTATCTATCTATCTATCTATCTATCTATCTATCTATCTATCTATCTATCTATCTATCTATCTATCTATCTATCTATCTATCTATCTATCTATCTACCTACCTACCTACCTACCTACCTACCTACCTACCTACTGTTGGTGCATGTCAATCATCAATTGAAGGTTTATGAAGAAATGAAGTCAAGGAATCAAGAAGAGAACAAATTCAGAAGGTTGAAGGAACGACATATTCAGAAATTCAAAACTATGTACATATATGTACATTACTTCAGATATAGCTGACTCATACTTTTGATTAGTCATAAGCTTGTATATATTTGCCTATAAATGTTTGTTGAAAAGTCGGGGCAAGTAGAATAGAATGAGAATAGAGAATAGGAAGAGAGAAATGAGTAGTAGAGAGTGTCATTAGACACATGAGAAGTGAGTTGAATTCATCAACTTCACTAAATTGTAACTTTCTGAGAAATCAAGAAAAAACTTGCGCCCGATGTTTTGCTGTCAGCTCCTTCTGTGTTTAATCTTTTGAGAAATC
>CM035414.1:17220427-17500427 GCA_020310875.1 Ceratopteris richardii | reverse complement strand
TCTATCTATCTATCTATCTATCTATCTATCAATCAATCTATCTATCTAGCTAGCTATCTAGCTATCTAGCTATCTAGCTATCTATCTATCTATCTATCTATCTATCTATCTATCTATCTATCTATCTATCTATAGATAGATAGATAGATATATAGAAAGATAGATAGATAGATAGATAGATAGATAGATAGATAGATCGATCGATCCATCGATCGATAGATAGGTAGATAGATAGATAGATAGATAGATAGATAGATAGATAGATAGATAGATAGATAGATAGATAGATAGATAGATAGATAGATAGATAGATAGATAGATAGATAGATAGATAGATAGATAGATAGATAGATAGATAGATAGATAGATAGATAGAGAGATAGATATATAGATAGATAGATAGATAGATAGATAGATAGATAGATAGATAGATAGATAGATAGATAGATAGATAGATAGATAGATAGATAGATAGATAGATAGATAGATAGATAGATAGATAGATAGATAGATAGATAGACAGACACATAGCTAGATAGATAGATAGACAGATAGATAGATTGATAGATAGATAGATAGATAGATAGATAGACAAACACATAGATAGATAGATATATAGAAAGATAGATAGATAGATAGATAGATAGATAGATATATAGATAGATAGATAGATAGATAGATAGATAGATAGATAGATAGATAGATAGATAGATAGATAGATAGATAGATAGATAGATAGATAGATAGATAGATAGACAGATGGATAGATGGATAGATGGATAGATGGATAGATGGATAGATAGATGGATAGATAGGTAGATAGATAGATAGATAGATAGATAGATAGATAGATAGATAGATAGATAGATAGATAGATAGATAGATAGATAGATAGATAGATAGATAGATAGATAGATAGATAGATAGATAGATAGATAGATAGATAGATAGATAGATTCAAGCAAGATCATTCAACTAAAGAGGTTGTCGCAAAGAACAATAACCAAAAGTAATCTTGAAATAATGTATCCAATTATATGTGCTAATGAATGTATAATAAAAAGGAAATGTAGTGGACGTACTCATATATAAGTGAGCTCAGGATATGCTCAAGCATGAGGCTCATGACTCTGGACTTTGACACATATCCCATGGCTAAAAGCCACCTCTATTTATACACATTGGTTGAATTTGAAATTTGAATTTCTCTCACCCAAAGTGTTCCTACACTTTAGGAGATGATTGATTTAGTCTCAACCACCAAGTGAGTCTTGGTTCTTGGCTCCTAACTTCACAAATTTTCTCATTTCTTCTTCTTTTATTTTTATCCAAGGAGGTAAAGTACATAGCTTTTACAAGAGGTTTTCATATGCAAGTCATTTTTGAGCCCAATGTAAATATGAGAAGTCCTCATCATTTGCTCAAGCATCTGGGCTTGCCAAATGTTTCAACTGCTCCCATTCAAGCCTAGGATGCTTGATTCTTCAATTCTTTAGTATTTCCTACAATTCAATCAGATATTTAAATGTGTTTAATTTGCTTCCATCAAATGATTTGGTTATCATATCTGCACATTGCATATGAATATACATAGGAGAGTTGTATATCTTGCCCACAATTTTTTCCCTAACAAATGATAATGAAATTCTATATGCTTAGTCCTGGCATGAAATATAGGATTAGCAGCTAGATGAAGTGAACTCATATTATCTCCAAATATGTATGAATTGTCAAAATCCAACCCTAAATATGTGTATAGGGTCTTGATCCACATAGCTTCTTGTGTTGTAATCGCTAACCCTCTGTATTCAGCTTCAATTGAGGAAAGGGCAATTGTTGTTGATATATTTAGGTAGTGATGTGTGTGAAGACACTAGGATCGTCGGGGCACTTTTTTCCCTCTTTAGGAGGTTTTTTCCCCCCGGCTTGTATATACGCCTATTTCCCTAATGGGCTACTTATCTTTGTACATTCTCTAGTAATACATTCAATATTGTGTGTTGTGCTCCAAGCTTCTTCTTCTTCCTTGTGCTATTCACGTGCTTCCGTAGATGACTAACTCTAACAATTGGTATCAGAGCAGGTCATCGCTTCATCTAGTGCATCATCGACATCTCTCCTGTTGCAGTCTCAGAATCACACGAATTTTGGTGATCATACTCAGCATGTCTTTGAGATCAAAACAGCTTTGCTATGTAGTGCCAAAATCGCGATCTTAGCTCGTTTCGGCCTCCGAACGCACTATCATAGCGCTTGTGCAGGCTATTTCATCTTTTTGTGCCAAAGGTATATAGCAGTTTCTGTTCGCTAGTTTAAGTGTCTTGAAGTACGCTACAGGTCTAGTAGAATTTGTCTCGAAAGTTCTGTTCAAGGTTTTGATATACAATCAATTTTCTGCATCAAGGTATTTTAGTCACCGACCATGGCTGAAAGCAGTGATGTATTCTATATGTTGGCTGTTGAGGATAAGTTGGATGGTACCAACTACCCGTTATGGGCTTATATGATACGACATGTATTGGTTGCAAAAGGGCTGTGGAACATTGTTCAGGGTGTTGAAAAATGTCATATCACACCTGCAACTGTTACAACTACAAGTACTAAAGTTGATATAGAAGGTGTCGAAGATGATGATATTCTGCATATTCCTATTTGTGGTGTAGTTTTTGCTGCACCTACTGTAGAGTAGATTCGTTGGGATGGTAGAGATGCTCAGGCACATGCATTGATAGCTTTGTCTCTCAAGCGTGCCATTATTCCTCACATTCGCTCTTGCAGAACAGCTAAGGATGCTTGGGATATACTTACCACATTGTACCAAGCTAGGAATGAGGATCGTATTGCTTACCTCCGAAAACAGTTGGAGAGTGAGCACATGAATGAAGGTGATTCTATGGACAATCTTCCTGATTCATAATCAGAGTTTTGCTTCTACTCTTCGGTTGATGATGAAAGGCAATCCAAATGCCTTGTCATCTGAGGAGTTAGTCTCTGTTCTGTTGCAGGAAGATCAGTCCAGGCAGAACATGTTCATTATGCGAGCTGCAGATCAAGCATTCCTGGCTAGTCAGAAGGGCAAAGGAAAATGGTGCTCTTCAACTAGTAAGCAGAAATCTGCTAATTCTGCACAATCCAAGAGGGAAGACAAAGATGAAAAGAAATCAGAAAAGCAGAAATTGTTCTGCAAGTACTGTAAAGGAAACGATCATATCATAAAGAACTATCCAAAACTGGTTGCTAAAGAGGCAAAGAAGAAAGAGGCTAGAATGGTTGTTGTAGAGGCCTCTACACCAGAAACAGAATTTGCTAATCTTGTACAGGAAGAAGAATGGGCGTTTACTAATGTTTGCACTTTTGACCCATCTTCTCATGAGCAGTGCATGTCTGCAATAGACTCACATGTTTGGTACTTTGATAGTGGGGTGACCAAACATATTACCTCGCAGCACAGTTTCTTCTCTTCACTCGAGCATGCCCCTACAGGGAATACTGTTACATGCGCCAACAACTCCTCTTATCCTGTTATGGGAGTTGGTAAGATCATTTTGACTACTGTTGATGGTAGTTCTTTCACTTTGTCAGATGCTTTATTTGTGCCACGGATCAAAAAGAACGTGTTATCAGTTTTTGCATTAGCCAAGATTGGTTTGGTTGTGAAATTTATTGATGACAGGTGTAGAGTTCATGATCTGTCAAATGGTGATGTGATTATTGCTTCTGGCATTTTATGTTGTGGGCTGTATAAGCTCATAGACTATGAACGATCTGTGAATGATTCGGCATGTGCAGTACATGATTCTCAGGCTATGTCAGATGCAAAGCTTTGGCATGCACGCTTTGGTCATCTGAGTTTTGCTAGTTTGCTATGCCTACAGAAATCTGAAATGGTGTCCTCTTTGCCCAAACTTGAGGCACCTGGAAAACATGTTTGTGAAGGATGTATTTTGGGCAAAATGCAGCATTCCTCATTTCCAAAAGATGGTTTAGTTCGGGCTACTCAGAAATTGCAGCTTGTACATAGTGATGTCTGTGGTCCTATGTAGACACCTTCTTTTGGAAATTATCTTTACTTCGTGACTTTCATTGATGATTTTTCCAGGCATGCATGGGTATATCCATTGAAGGCAAAGTCCAAAGTGTTCATGTGCTTCAAATAGTTTTTGGTTTTGGTTGAAAATCTGTTAGCATGTAAAATGGGCACCCTCCGTTCTGATCAGGGGGGAATATAAGTCTTCTGATTTTAATGCATTTTTGGCTGAACGTGGGATAAAACACCAGCGTACAATTCCGTATACACCTCAGCAGAATGGAGTTGCTGAACGGAAGAACAGGCCACTCATGGAGATGGCGAGGTGTATGGTCAAGAGTCAGGCTTTACCACATAGTTTCTCGCTTGAGGCTGTCATGTGTGCAGCATATGTACTTAACAGGTGTTCCACTAAAGCACTGCAGTCTATCACTCCATATGAGGCTTGGCATGATCGCAAGCCATCTATTGCTCATCTGCGTGTTTTTGGTTGTTTGGCATATGCATTAGTGCTCAAACAACATCGTAGAAAATTGGATGATAAAGCAGTAAAATGTATTTTTGTTGGGTACAGTTCTAAAAGTAAAGGCTATCGTCTGTATCATCCACAGACTAAACACATTCTGGTTAGCCGTGATGTTTTTTTTGTGGAAGATGCTATTCAGCCATTGCTTTCATGTACTAAGGAGACATCTGTTAGCTCCAAAGACATGTATGATACTTTGCTTCCTCTTTTTACACATGGAGAGTCTAGTGCTGGTCCTAAAGAGGCAACTTCTCAACCTTTGCAGGTTTCATGTGATGATGGAGATCATCCCATTTCTAATGCAGATTTACATGATGCACTTGTTGATGAGAGAGCTGATATTGAGGAGGCAAAAACTATGCCGAAATGGTTGGTGCAGACTTTGCATGATAGCAAATTAGATGCACCTCATATTGCACTCGATCAAGCTCTCATAGTGCCTCTTTTGCATCATATTGCTATGCTATGGCTGCATCTAGTCTCTGTGATGGGACTGAGCCTGTTTTGTTTGATGAAGCACAAAATTCAAAAAATTGGATGGCTGCTATGCAATCTAAATATGATGCTATAATGAAGAATGGTACTTGTTCTTTATGTGACTTGCCTCCTGGCAAGAAGGCCATTGGCACTCAGTGGGTATACAAGCTGAAGCGTAAACCTGATGGTACAGTTGGCAGGTATAAGGCTAGGCTTGTTGCAAAGGGTTATGCACAAGAAAGAGGCATTGATTTTCATACAACCTTTACACCTACATGCAATATGAATACTATTTGGAGGATCTGTGCACTTGCAGCTCATCATGGTTGGAATGTACATCAGTTGGACATTAAAACAACATTTCTGAATGGTGACTTGCATGAAGAAGTGTATGTTTTTCAGCCCCATGGCTTTGTGCAGAGAGGGCATGAATACCACATGTGCAGGTTAAAGAAGGCATTATATGGTTTAAAGCAAGCACCACGTGCTTGGTATGAGAAGATACATGCCTATCTGATTGCACATGGTTTTGAGAACATTCCAACTAAAGAACCTTCTATGTTAAGCGTGCTAATGATGATCTTCTGATCATTGTGGTTTATGTTGATGACGTGTTGCTCACTGGTCCTCTTGAGAGGCATATTGCTGATTTTAAGGCTGATTTGCATGCCTCATTTGAGATGTCTCATTTGGGGCATTTGCATCATTATTTGGGCATTCACTTTATGCACGTTGATGGTGGAATGGATTTCTGTCAAACGAAATATATTGACACATTATTGCAGCGTTTGGGCCTTGAAAATTGTAAACCTATTGCCACTCCTATGGAAACATGTTTACGACTGAGTCTTCATGATGCTCGAGATGCATTTGATGTTGTTCTCTATCAGCAGGTTGCTGGATGCTTGATTTATTTATGCATTACTCGGCCAGATATTCAATTTGTTGTCTCACAGATGAGCAGGTTTATGCATTGCCCAGGAGTCAAGCATTGGCAGGTGGTTAAGCGCATCTTTCACTACTTGAGTGGTACCCGGCTACTTGGTTTGTATTATCCCAAGGGGGGATCACTACCGCCAGATATGCATGCTTTTTCTGACTCTGATTGGGTTAGTTGCTATGACACTCGTGTGTCCACTAGTGGCTTTTGCTTCACGCTTGGTAGCACATGTATATCTTGGTTGAGCAAGAAGCAGCCTATTGTGGCCACTTCCAGTTGTGAGGCTGAGTAGAGGGTAGCTTTCAAAGCTACTGTTGAGTGTGTGTGGCTCAGACGCCTTATGGCTGATTTGGGTTTTGGTTAGTCTTCTACCACCACCATCTTCACTGACACTCAGAGTGCATTGGCAGTTGCGAGGAACCCTGTGTTCCATGCTCGCACTAAGCACATTGAGGTGCATTATCATTATGTCAGGGAGAGGTTCTCTCTTGGGGAGATTAGCTTGGCATATGTGCCCACGTAGGAGAACATTGCAGACCTTTTCACGAACGCTATGCCTAGGGAGAAGTTTGAAGCTTTTCGCAAAGCTTTGGGCGTACTTCCTTTTGTGGAGTGATTTCCACATAGCTTGGCACTTCCTTATACATGAGTGCCAGCTACTTGTTTACCACATCACTCCCAGGGGGGATTTGTTGATATATTTAGGTAGTGATGTGTGTGAACACACTAGGATCGTCGGGGCAATTTTTTCCCTCTTTAGGAGGTTTTTTCCCCTGGCTTGTATATATGCCTATTTCTCGAATGGGCTACTTATCTTTGTACATTCTCTAGTAATACATTCAGTATTGTGTGTTGTGCTTCAAGGTTCTTCTTCTTCCTTGTGTTGTTCATGTGCTTCTGCAGACGTCTAAACTCCAACAATTGTAGGTTACTTCTTTGAAGACCAAGATATGAGCATTGTACCTACAAATGAGAGACATCCTGATGTGTTTCTTCTATCATCTTTGGAACTTGCCCAATCTGCATCAATGAATAACTTTACATTCAAGTCATATGTGTAAGGATAATATAAACCTTCATTTAGTGTTCTTTTCAAATACTTCGATATCCTCACCATGTGAGGCTTGCTTGGGGTGTGCATGAATTGTCTAAGCACACTTACTCCATAGCAAAAATCAACCCTAGTTAGTGTAGCATAGTTCAAACTCCCAACTAGGCTTTGATAGCTTGTGATATCTTCAATGAGCTCTTCTTCATGAGCACTTAATTTGTGATTGAACTCCATGGGGGTACCTACAACTTTAGCTTCTTGCATTTTGAATTTCGCAAGCATATCTTTGATATTCTTCCTTTGTGTAAGGAACATCCCTTGATTTGTATAGACTACTTCCAATCCTAGGAAGTAAATAAGAAATCCAAGATCACTTATCTTAAACTCCTCCTTCATTTGGGCTTTGACTTTTTTTATCCCATCAGCATCATCATGTATAAGGATTATATCTACATATACACATAACTATATCACTTTAGATTTACTTTTCTTAATAAAAAGTGAAGGATCTGCTTTGCTTGATTGAAAACCTTTGTCCTCTACAAAAAGGAGACTAGTCCATGATTCCAAGCTTTAGGAGCTTGCTTCAATCCATATAGAGCTTTCCTGAGTTTACACACATACTCAGGATGTGATTCATCTTCAAATCCATGAGGTTGTGCCATGTATGTTGGTGTAAATCACAAGCCTACACATTTGGCTTGGAAGACATCATGAAGACTCCACATGCATGAAGAACCATAGGAACATATGCTAGTGGTTTATTACCACTTTACCTCATTGTAAAAGTCTAATTTGACTTAGAATCTTTTGTAATCACCTACCTAAGTGATTCGTGGAAAAGTAGATCACTTGATTGAGAGAATATCTCCAAACGTTTAGATGCTTGATCATAGGAAGCCAAAGATTTGAATTTGAATTCAAATCCTAAGTCATTTCCTATAAAATTGGATGTGAAAAAGTCGCGGGCAGATCACTCCATTCCCGAGGCTCATTCTGTTGAGTTTGAGTGTGTGTAAGGACTATACCATAGCCTACATCTCTCTACACCATTTGGCAATGCTATCCATGCCAATGGGATTGTACACAATTGTTAATCAATAGATACATTTACATAATTCATCTTTATGTTCTCTGTTAATCTACTCAAAAGTCTATCAACTTGTCAAGGGCATATCTCAGTCAATACTCCACCAAATTCCGTGATTCAAAGCTTGTTGGATTCAGCTCAAAGTCATCTACACGCTGACAAAGTTTGAAGTGATTTCATTCAGCCACTACAGAGAAATCGTCGTCGAGGTGCTCACTGGTCTATCTCTGCTACAGTCCTAAAAAGTCGGGGGTATACCAAATCTTGCTAAATTAATTTCTCTTAGCATAGTTCATTATTTTACATCATTCCACTTGCAAATGTTAGCTTACTAAGCTAATTGAATACCCCTAGAAGGAATTTTACCAATTTTTACTGTGCTAGTCACACTGAGTGTTAGAGGGCCGCCGAACCAGGACGGATGAACCCAGACAGGTGCCTTAAAAAGTGTTAGACAGCCGCCGGACAAGGATAATTGTACTTAGACAGAGGGCTTTAATGCGCGGTACAGAAAGATTCGCGGAAACCTTGTAACAGACTTCTATTTAAAGCAATGAAAGGAAAGCGGTAAAGACCGGCAGTTTGGGAAGAGCCTCTGCTTTTGTTGGGAGCTGTAGTGTGTGGTTTGATTAAATCTCGAGCCGAGGTGTTTGGGAATTGCAAATATAGCATTGTGTGTGTATGTATTATGTTCCATCTGTTCTACTGAATCCATTTGGGAAACTGCGAGCATCTTGTTTGAGACTGTGTGTGAGGTGTTGATGAGAAAGTTGAGCTCTGTTCTGTTCTGTTCGCATCTAACTATTCTACTATCCTTCCTGTCGTGCCGAGGTCTATTTGGTAAGTGCCGAGTTCTATTCGGTAGTCTTGGGTTGTGAATCTGTTTGGTGATAAGTTATAAGCGGTTCTGGATCTTTTTCCTTTACAGAATAAGTGTGGTTTATCGTCCTTCTATTGAACGAGGGACTGCGTAAGACCGAAGGGAACTAATTACGTGTTAGCATTTTTTTGGTTAAGTAACCAGATTCGATACAATAGTCTGCGTTCACTGGGGATTCCGATCCCAGGAAAGACTCGTATCGGTAAAGGTCTGTACATGAACAGAAGCATTGATAAGTTTGTGATGAACCGACTGTTGGTAGGAACTTGTTGCTTGATTTGGTATACGATAAGTTTGCGAGTATAGCTGTCTGTTGTATTATTGTTCGGTATACCTATTTGTCACACAGAAGCAGCATATTGAGTAGTATCCGATTAATAAAGTTGAGTATTCTACTAGTGATAAGTCAGAACAGGACTTCCGCTCTATTATTATAGCAGGTCCAGTCCAGAAGTTCTAAGTTCCCGCACGCCGGATAATTATCAGTAGTCAGAGTCAAACACTGAGCTAAGACGTGATGGAGTATTTATGAGTGTGTGAAAAGTTGGGAAAATAGTACAGGGCCTCTGTCTAACAGACCCCTACCACTCCCAAGGACCCACGTGGCTAAGAGAACGATCGCGGTTAGAAGATTTGGAACCAAGTGAACGTGAAGCATTTGAATAGGACGCAAAGTAAACCCATAAACAAGTATCCGTTCAAACCATAATCAGTTTAACATTTGGCATTTAACATTTGGCGCCATCTGTGGGAAAGTGGCAACTGTTTAACAGTCTCTGCGGTAAAGTAGCATTTGATTACGAGTCACTTGTGAGAAAGTGGCATTAGAGTGCTAAGCGGTTTGTAAGAAGCAAACATCCAGTAACACTTGATTTGCTGACAGTAGCAACAGACCCAGATTGTTGCAAACTGCTCAGATAGTATCACTGGGCAATGATACATGCCGGTTACTTGGTCTGGTGAAACATATCCTAGGACCCAGACGACGGGAACAAGAAAAGTACAAAAAACAACTCTAGGAGAAGAAGGTATAACGCGACCTGACTCAGTGGTCGAGCAAGTTAAGGACGCTAGAATTAATTCCGGTCATATTCCGATGGAACGATCAGCGCCTTTGGTACATGCTGGTGTCATCTCGACCCAGCCTAACCAAAGTACAGTAATTCCAGGATCTATCAATACGCCGCTGGAGATTAGACAAACTCTAGGAAAAGAAATCAGTAAAAGCGAAAAAACGCTACAGTCTGGTAGACTGTTAGCTCATTCCGGTGATATTCCGGTAATAGAAACACCAACTGGCGGTCAAGGATTAGCATTTGTTGCAGAATCCTCAGCCAGACCCGCGTGTCTGGAAGAAAGATTTCGGATATTAGACATCCAGAAAGAAGGAGACCTATTCGAAGCTGAGATCCGAAGTATCCTGCGCAAAAACAGCACACCGGAAGGCACGCCGTCCGGCGATCCAGATTCTGATAGTTCAACTAATCAACCTCAAGATACAGAAGAAGGACCGAAGACACCCACGATGAACGGACAACAACAACAACAACAGTTAGGTCAACCAAGGCTGCCTCCAACAGGAGTAACCTACACGAAATTTGGTGGATTCCCAAGAGATGACCCGGATGCTCACGTACGCACTTTCGAGATCAGTTATGCGGTCCTCAACCATCCACCGGATCAGGCATACAAAGCCATTGTTTTTCAATCTACTCTGGTCAATGAAGCGGCTAGATGGCTTACGGAATACGACATTAATCATTTCGGTACCTATGATGCAGTATGAGATGCCTTTCTACAACGATTCAGACTAAAGAAGAATCCTGCTGAAATCTTTGAGTATCTATAGAGCAACCGACAGAAGGCAAATCAGACTGTCCAGGAATACGCTACTCTCTTCAGAACACATTTACGGCAGATACCACAGGCACATGCTAATCTACCTGATGACGTCATCACTCAGTGGTTTATCAATGGCTTAAACCCGCAATTGAAGCAGATCATGATTATCAGATGTGTCGGAGCAATGACATTAGATGCAGTCATCGCCATGGCTTTGCAACTGGAATCCAAGGTTGGTGGATTTTCAGAAGACTAGGAATGGTTAAGGACAAACAAAAATATGACTGAAGATATAACCAGGCAAGTATACTACACCACGTGCAAAAATTCAAGGCATACAAGTGCTAACTGTGTGCTAAATCAAACATTCTGCGCTATCTGCAACACTGCCGGACACTCCACCGGAAATTGTGTCTACAATGCCACAATTCAGGGAACAGCAACAGTCAATGCTGTTATTCAAGAACATGGACAGGCAGCGAATCACTATGTACCTCCGCAACTGAGAAACCACCAGCCACAGGGATATCGAAACTACCGAGGACAGAGGAACAATAACTATAATGCAAACCGCTGGCAGAACGGACCACCCCCGGAAAACCTCAATTTACCACCGCCACGCTGTCATTTTTGTGGTGAAATCGGACACATTAGAAGATATTGCAAAGACGTAGCTGAGTATGATCAAAGGAAGAAGGAGCGGCAGAACCCAATGGCCAACATGGTACAAATTACTC
This sequence comes from Ceratopteris richardii, assembly GCA_020310875.1. Lineage (NCBI taxonomy): Eukaryota > Viridiplantae > Streptophyta > Polypodiopsida > Polypodiales > Pteridaceae > Ceratopteris > Ceratopteris richardii. The sequence goes on along the minus strand of CM035414.1, from coordinate 17,488,857 downwards.
CGGTAGAAACGCAAACTGCTACAGTCCAGACCCGATCAGGTAAACAACTGCAACCAATGGCAGAAGTATTTGAACCAGGGATACGAGAACAACATAGGATGTATAACAAGGCTAGTCACTGGACCGCCACAGAACCTCCAGTATTCCCAGAACCCATTCCGGTGACTCAGACCTCGGCAGCAAAGGAAGGAATGCAACAAAAAGAAGCAGCAGCAGAACAACCATCAGCAGAAGACATAACAGCAGATACTTCGGCAACAGTAGAGACTTCAAGTTCAAAAGAGCAGGATAACCAATCTCAGCAGGCCTGGGAGATTTTATCCAAGGCATCTATCACCCTACCTCTCGGCCAACTTTTGACGTTAGTACCTGGAATCCGGCAACAGTTTCAACAACATTTTAGCTCGGCACCCTCTTGCATTCCAGCAACCGCTGCAGTTCAACCAGAATCTGATTCTACGGTTGATCATGCAGTGCCCTTGATTACAATATGGTATAAGAATCAGAAGATCACGCAGGTATTAATTGACGGAGGCTCTGGAGTAAACATTGCAACCGCAGCATTATGTAAAAAGCTAGGCTGGACCGAAATCGAACCAGTTCAATTCTTTGTTAGAATGGCTGATCAATCTAGAGTCCATCCCGTAGGACTTGTACGGAATGTACCCATTACTCTACAAGGTACAACTTTCAAAATGACTTTTGTTATACTAGATCTGCCCGAATCCACCTTGGATTACAACCTTCTTTTCGGCCGACCTTGGCTGAAACATGCAAAGGTAATACAGGACTGGTCTGCGCAAGCGCTCACATTCAAGGATGCCAATCGTAAATATGTGGTAAAACTAGATGCTATACAACCCTGCGAACTTCACGCCAGACCTTATCTCGCTGAACCAGTTCATATGTTAGATGGACTATCAGATGATGAAGAAGAGCAATTTCTGAAGAATAACGCCGATTTGATGTCTCTAGGAACTGTTGATCTACAGTCTGTCATTAATAACTGGAACACTTCAGTTTGTGCAGTAGTAGCTATCACCGAAAATTTTGATCAAGCAGATACTGAATTACAACCACCATTCAAACCAACAGAGGATACAGAGAACCCACAACAATTTTATGTCCCTGAACACCAGCTGATCACGTACAATTTGGGAGACAAGGACCATCCTCGACCTGTAAAAATAAGGCAAAACTTACCGGAAATCTTTCAGGCTAATTTGATTCAGCTCCTTTGCAAATTCTCAGACGTCTTTGCCTGGGATTACAAAGATATGAAAGGATTAGATCCGCGTATATATCAGCACAGAGTCATGCTGAAGCCTGAAGCTAAACCGAATAGGCAGCCAAGCTATCGGATGAATCCCAATTATGCATCTCAAGTAAAAGCCGAACTTGACAGATTATTAAAAGTAGGATTCATCATACCAGTAGAACATGCTGAATGGATTTCACCAATTGTGATTGTGCCAAAGAAAAATAAGCAATTACGAATCTGTGTAGACTACCGGAAATTGAACGCAGCAACAGTACCAGATCCTTTCCCGATCCCCTTTTTGGATACCATGCTTGATAGGGTAGCAGGCCATGAAATGTATTCATTCTCAGACGGATACAGCGGTTACAATCAGGTTAGAATGGCTGAAGAAGATATACCAAAAACTGCTTTCATTACCAATTGGGGTGTCTTCGCCTGCACCGTAATGTGGTTCGGATTAAGAAATGCACCAAGCACATTTCAGCGATGTATGCAGGAGATATTTTCTCCTTATCTCACTTCATTCATGCAAGTATATCTTGACGACTTCTCGATCTTTGGGAAGATGATAGCACATTTAAGTCATTTACGATGTTGTTTTCAGAAATGTAGAGAATATAGACTCTGTCTTAACCCAAACAAATCCGTGTTTGCGGTTTCATGTGGCAAACTACTTGGGCATATTGTATCTGCTCAAGGTATCCGATGTTGGTGCAAGACAAGCCTACACACATTGGCTTGGACCCTTGGAATTATGGAAGATTAGCATGGACAAAGAATTATCTAGGCTTCACCTTAAGGAAGACTCATGGGAACATATGCTTATGTGTTCATACTCTTTTACCACTTGTAAAAGTCTAAGTGACTTATCATTTGTTTGTAATCACTTTAAGTCATCCACCTAACATTAGAGTCGTGGAAATTTGATTGATGAGATAGAGAGAATATCTCCCTACTTTTAGAGGAGAGATTCAAGGGACCTAAGTTTGAATTTCAAATTCAAATGAAGATCAAACTCCTATAAAAGATGTAGTAAAAGGTCGCGGGTTACACACTCACTTCAGCTCACTCCCCGAGGCAAAATCTCATTGTAACTCATTGTGTGTGAAGGTTACTCCATAGCCAACACCACAATACCTCATTTAGCTGTGCTTGGCAAGCTAATGAGATTGTACAAACACATATATCAATAGAAGTATACATTCATCATCTCTGTTTTGTCTGAGTCACCTACTCCAAGTCTGTCAACTTCATCAAGGCATTTCTCTGGATCTACTGAACCAAATCAAGTGTTCTATAGCTCATTGGAACCAGCTCGAAGTCTACTACAAGCATACAAAATTTCAAAGGGTTCCATTCAGCCATTTAGGAGAAAATTGAGTCGAGGTGCACACTGGTACTTGTCTGCAGAGTTCCTGAAAAGTCGGGGGTGATTGTATTTTTGCTAAACTTATTTCTCAGTGCATAGTTTATCAATTGAAGTGATTCCACTTGTGATTGGTAGCTTACTAAGGTACATTAATACTCCCAAAAGGAATTGTTCCAATTTTAAGTGTGCTGGACACACTGAGTAAAAGTCTGAGCAGGTATCATTACAGGAATAGAAAGTTTTGCTTGATTTTTGAAGTACAAAGTTATCTGTTTTGGTTTGATCATTACACAAATCATTTCCAAAGTACATATATGGTTTCTTTGTGTCATTTGGAAGCTAAGCAAGTGTACTAAGCATATCTGAAGAGAAAAGAGGGCAGGTGTGAAGCAGGTTTGGCAGCACCAACTGATTTCCTGAGTGCATCCATCCATCACTCTCAACAGTGGTATCAGAGCATAGAAGGTAATCATGGGTGATGGTTTCCCTTCTTTCATTGACAAATTGGACAGAAACAATTATCAAGCTTGGTCATTAAGAATGAAGACCTATCTACAAGGGAGAAGTCTATTTGGATACATATCAGGAGATGAGGAGTTGCCCTCATTCAAGACTAGAGAACTACCTACAAAGGATGAACATGAAAGGCTCAACCAATGGTGTGCAAAGGATGCTTTGGCAAGGTCTTATCTCTTAAACTCTATATCTGACTTTCTTTTACCTCATGTAAGGAACTGTAAGACTTCTCAAGAGACTTGGGAAACCTTGTCAAACTATTTTTCTTCCAACACAAGGGCTAGGAAGAATCAATTATGGATAGAGTTCACAACACTTAGGAAGCAGCCCAAGCAATCAGTCTCAGAGTATGTGACAAAGATCAAAGATGTGGCAGACCAACTAGCAAGCATTGGAGAGGAAATTGAAGAGGAGCAAATAGTCAGGCAAGTGACAAATGGACTCAAGGCAGATGATAAGTGGGAAAGTTTCACCACTGCAATGGACCTCTACATGGACATGCATACCCCTGATCTCACAACACTCATGGGCCAACTATTTACACATGAAGCAAAGTTCACCAAAGCTGGAGATCAATCAAAAGGTAATAACCCCTCTGCTCTCTTTACTGATAAGAAAGTTAAAGATAAAGGCAAGAAGAAACAGGATGAAGAAGGCTCTACCTCTCAAGCTAATTATGCAGGGAGAGGTAGGTCATCTAGAGGAAGAGGCAGAGGAGGTAAGCCAGGTAGGGGGAGACCCTACAACTCATCACCTTGCAACATCTGTGGATTGTCCAATCATACCACAGATGAATGCTACAAGAACTACAAAAATCAGAGAGGAAGAGGCTACTCAAGAGGTGGATACTCTCAAGGAAGAGGCAGATTCAACCAACATCAAAGCTACAATGGGTACAACAACCAATACAACAACAATTACAACAACAATCACAATGGAAGCTACCAAGGTGGATTCAGAAATAGAAGAGACTACAACAACTATACAGAGGAGCAAGATGACTCCTTATTGATCATGAACATGACCTCCAAGATAGGTACAAATGATGATCATTTATTTTACATTGACTCAGGATGTTCTAACCATGTAGCTGGCAATGTGGCACTACTTTCTGATTTGGAAGAGCCCAAGGGCAAACATCAGGTACAAACAGGTGATGACACTAAGCACTCTGTTGTCAAAATTGGAAATGTGAAGACATGTGATGGTAATCAGAACCTATTAAGCAGGGTACTCTATGTACCAACAATAACTAAGAACTTAATGAGTGTTGGTCAGATTGTGGAGAAAGGTTTGCAGGTCAGATTCACACAACATGGAGCATATGTGGAGGACCCAAAACAAGGATTCAGAAGGATAGCCAAAGGGGAGAAATCAGGTAGATTATTTACATTTGAGCTAGAAGATACAAAAAACATTGCTTTGTATAATTACAAGGATCAGACACTTTCATAGCTAGAGATATGGCATAAGAGATTAGGGCACATAGGTGAAAGGACTCTTAAGCAAATGTGCAGGGATCAATGTGTGCTTGGGATACCTAATGTATCCAAGCAACACATGATTTACAAATGTGGATCATGTCAATTTGGTAAGTCTCACAGATTACCCTACTCAAGGAAAGGTTTCATGCATGAAGACTACCTAGACTTGGTACACACAGATGTTTGGGGACCTAGCAAGGACCCTTCCATTTCTGGATCAAGATATTATGTGTCTTTTATTGATGACTATAGCAGGTGGACCATTTTATATTTTATGAAGCATAAAGATGAAGTGTTTAATTGTTTCAAGAGGTATCTTGCACTTGTTGAGAATCAAACAGGTAGAAGCTTGAAGAGGATAAGATCAGATGGTGGAGGAGAGTATTTCTCCAATGAGTTTGAAGATTTCTTGCAGGAAAGAGGCATCAAGAGGGAGATCACTACAAGGTACTCACCTGAACAAAATGGGGTAGCAGAAAGAAGGAATAGACTTATAGTGGAAACAGCTAGGTCTATGCTCAATGAAAAAAAGTTACCAAATTATCTATGGGCAGAGAGTGTGTCCACTGCCACTTACCTCATCAATAGGTTGCCATCCAAATCACTTGATGGCATGACTCCATATGAAGCTTAGCATGGTAAGAGACCCTCTCTAGATCATTGCAAAATCTTTGGATGTATAGCATATGTGCATATTCCTTCACAGGTAAGAGGAAAGCTAGACCCAAAGGCAGAGAAATGTATCTTCATTGGTTATGATTTAAACCAAAAGGGATACAGATTCTACAACCCCACAAACAAAGGGTTCAAGGTAAGCAGAGATGTCATATTTGATGAGAATGACTCATGGTATGAGAATGAATGCAGGAAAGTGAGTCTACCCTATGACATGGAGGAAGATTTTCCAAAGCTTACCAAGGAAGAGCCAACTCAGCAAGAAGATTCAAGCTCAGATGATGATACAATAAACCTTGAAGAATTCAAAGCATGGAAATCCAAAGGAAAGATGAAGATGAAGCAATTAGAGGATAAGCCAGAAACTTCTACTCAAGCAATGAGGAGATCTCAGAGAGAGAAGAAGAAGCCTATCAGATTTGGGTATGACACATCACTTGTAACTAAACATTCTGTATATCTTGCAAAAGACTTGTTGAATGAAGAACCAGGTACCTATGAAGAAGCAATTACAAAGCCAGAATGGAGAGAAGCCATGGATGAGGAGATAAAAGCCCTCAAAGAGAGTGATACTTGGGACTTGGTACCCAAGAAGGATTCTATGAAGGTAATAGGATCCAGATGGATCTACAAATTGAAGAAGAATTCAGATGGAACAATTAACAGGTACAAAGCTAGGTTGGTAGCCAAGGGTTTTGCACAAACCCAAGGCATTGATTATGAGGAGACATTTTCTCCTGTGGCCAAGATGCCAACTATCAGAGTTTTGGTAAGTATAGCTGCATCCAAGAATTGGAACATGTACCAATTGGATGTGAAGAATGCATTCCTAAATGGATGGATATCTGAAGAAGTCTACATGTCACAACCACCTGGCTATGAAGATCCAAGAAAGGTACATTATGTTTGTAAATTGAAGAAGGCTCTGTATGGTTTGAAGCAGGCACCTAGAGCATGGAACTACAGATTGACCACCTACCTCCAAGACCAAGGATTTGTGATGAGCAAAGCAGAAACTTCTCTATTCATAAAGAGAAGTAATACAGAGGTAATTTACTTATGTGTTTATGTAGATGACATCATCATTACAGGTAATGATGTCAATGGAATTAGACACATCAAAGGACAGATGATGAAAGAATTCAAGATTAGTGATCTTGGATTACTAAAATATTTCCTAGGTCTTGAATTGATCTATACAGATACAGGTATCTACATCACTCAAAAGAAGTATGTACAGGATATGGTCAAGAAGTTTGGTTTGCAGGATGCTAAGGTATCTACTACTCCAATGGAGGTTAACCAAAAACTAAGTGCTCATGAAGGAGAAGAAATCAAAGACATTACAGGATACCAAAGTATGGTGGGTAGTTTGAACTATGCTACCTTGACAAGAATTGACATAGCATATGGAGTAAGTGTACTTAGTCAATTCATGCACAAACCAAGGATACCTCACCTAGAGGCAGCAAAGAAGATCTTGAAGTACCTCAAGGGAACTCAAAGTCATGGTTTGTATTTTCCTTATACATCAGATATTGACATAAAGGTTTACTCAGATGCAGATTGGGCAGGATGCAAAGATGATAGGAGAAGCACCTCAGGATATATTTGTTTTGCAGGAGATAAGCCTATCTCTTGGTCAGCTAAGAAGCAACCTACAGTGGCATTGTCATCCACTGAAGCAGAGTATAGAGGACTTGCAAATGCTACTCAAGAAGCTATCTGGTTGAAGCTTCTATATACAGAGTTAGGTCTACTCACAAGACCACCTATCATATTTGGAGACAACACTAGTTCTCTTCACCTTGCAGCAAACCCAATTTATCATGCCAGAACAAAGCACATAGAGGTTCATTACCACTATGTGAGAGAGAAATTGCTAAGTAAAGATATACAATTGACATATGTATCTACTAATATGCAATGTGCAGATTTACTTACAAAGGCATTGGATGGAAACAAGTTATGCAGATTCAAATCTATGATTGGATTGCAGGAAGTAATTGAAAAATGAAGAAGAAGACTTAAGCCAAAGTGTTTGGCTTGAGGGGGAGCTGTTGGTGCAAGACAAGCCTACACACATTGGCTTGGACCCTTGGACTTATGGAAGATTAGCATGGACAAAGAATTATCTAGGCTTCACCTTAAGGAAGACTCATGGGAACATATGCTTATGTGTTCATACTCTTTTACCACTTGTAAAAGTCTAAGTGACTTATCATTTGTTTGTAATCACTTTAAGTCATCCACCTAACATTAGAGTCGTGGAAATTTGATTGATGAGATAGAGAGAATATCTCCCTACTTTTAGAGGAGAGATTCAAGGGAGCCTAAGTTTGAATTTCAAATTCAAATGAAGATCAAACTCCTATAAAAGATGTAGTAAAAGGTCGCGGGTTACACACTCACTTCAGCTCACTCCCCGAGGCAAAATCTCATTGTAACTCATTATGTGTGAAGGTTACTCCATAGCCAACACCACAATACCTCATTTAGCTGTGCTTGGCAAGCTAATGAGATTGTACAAACACATATATCAATAGAAGTATACATTCATCATCTCTGTTTTGTCTGAGTCACCTACTCCAAGTCTGTCAACTTCATCAAGGCATTTCTCTGGATCTACTGAACCAAATCAAGTGTTCTATAGCTCATTGGAACCAGCTCGAAGTCTACTACAAGCATACAAAATTTCAAAGGGTTCCATTCAGCCATTTAGGAGAAAATCGAGTCGAAGTGCACACTGGTACTTGTCTGCAGAGTTCTTGAAAAGTCGGGGGTGATTGTATTTTTGCTAAACTTATTTCTCAGTGCATAGTTTATCAATTGAAGTGATTCCACTTGTGATTGGTAGCTTACTAAGGTACATTAATACTCCCAAAAGGAATTGTTCCAATTTTAAGTGTGCTGGACACACTGAGTAAAAGTCTGAGCAGGTATCATTACAGGAATAGAAAGTTTTGCTTGATTTTTGAAGTACAAAGTTATCTGTTTTGGTTTGATCATTACACAAATCATTTCCAAAGTACATATATGGTTTCTTTGTGTCATTTGGAAGCTAAGCAAGTGTACTAAGCATATCTGAAGAGAAAAGAGGGCAGGTGTGAAGCAGGTTTGGCAGCACCAACTGATTTCCTGAGTGCATCCATCCATCACTCTCAACATCCGAGTAGACCCAGATAAAATTTCGGCAATTTTAGAAGCTCCGGTACCCGCAACTCCAAAAGAAGTAATGCGTTTTATGGGTCAAATATGGTGGCATGGCAGACACTTACGGTGGCTTGCTCACCTAGCAGTACCACTAAACAGGCTAATCACAAAAACTCCCCGACAATTTGAATGGACTGAAGAATGCCAAACTACATTTGATCGGCTCAAGTATCTCTTGACACAAGCCCCAATTTTACAACCACCGGACTGGGACAATCCGTTCCATGTTTTTGTCGACGCTTCAGATATTGCAATTGGCAGTATTCTGATGCAGCAAACAGATAAGTGGTTTCGCCCTGTTTATTATGCCAGTAGAAGGCTTGCACCGGCAGAAAAGAACTACTCCACTACTGAAAGAGAATGCCTAGGATTGATTTACTCAATCAAAAAGTTCAGACATTATTTATTAGGCCGGAAATTTACCTTTCATGTGGATCATGCTGCCCTTGTTTATCTAGTAAGACAGCAGCATTTAGGTGGACGATTAGCACGATGGGTGCTACTTTTACAAGAATTCGACTATGACGTCATTCACCGACCCGGAAATGCACATGCCCTAGCAGATTTCTTATCTCGCCTGGATTCCGGTGAAGCTCCGGTAGGCATAGATGACACGACTCCTGCGATTTATAATGCTGAACCACTATCCGATGAGACGGCCAACCCACAAGCACCATCTACATACTATGATCAGATTCTAACTTTTCTCACCGAAGGATGCTTCCCATCTGAGACCACCAAGGCAGTTCGAAGGAAATTGGCAGTCTTTAGCCGTCGATTCCGGCTAGTAGCAGGAGAACTATATTATACAGATCATACCGGAATCTTACTTCGCTGTATTCCACCTCATGAGGTTAATTCAGTTATCACTTTGGCGCACTCAATTCCTTTCGGTGGCCATTTTTGATGGAGAGTGTTAATCTCCAAAAGAACAACCTACTCTTGTGATTAGAGCACCTCTATACCAAGAGTAAGTCAAAAATTCCACTAATTTAGAGGATCAATCTCCAACTTATCAAAATTGAGAAAATCTGTGAAGAAGATAAAACACAGAAAAGTCTGCTGCACTATTTCTTCACATTGACCTATCAAACGTGTAAAGTTTTTGATGAAACTTTGTACGAATCATCTCCTAGAGATTGCGCATCTCCTCCAAGTTGAATTACTTCAAAAGCTTCAGTATAACTTGAGAAATCAACTTCACAAGTTACCTATGTCCAAATCTGTACTTCTGAGAAGTCGATTTGACACCCCTAACTTCTTAACTTTGGTTCTCACAATGTCGAACCCGTTTTACAAAATGCTTCTAGCCATAAGTAGCTTATCTTTCAACTTAAAGATTAAGCCCTCACTCATGCAAAACTTTAAACTGTGCTGGGAGAAATGATCAAAACATTAACTTCGAAATCTGCGCCTGTTTTAGGAACCTGTGAACACACTTCACATATGAATGTTCCTACACTTAATTCTCTAAGCCTGATTGCAATTAGAAGCTAAAACTTTGTACAGAGGTCAAGCACCTTCCAACTTAGACTTGTACAAAAGCATTTCATGATTGATCTACTGTAGAAGGAGAACACGCAGAAACATCGGGCGCAAGATTTTCAATTACTCAGAAAAATTTACAACTGAGTGATGAGAGCTAACTCAACTAACTTTTTCTCTATCTCATGACTTCTAACTTCCTCAATCTTGGCTTCTAACTATTGTCACATATGCTCTCATACATGCCCCGACTTTTCTCAAAGTATTTATAGATAATTTGTACAAGATTCTTACTCAAGCAAAGATCTAAGTGAACTATGTACATATGTGTACATTTCTCATATACTCTGAATGTGTCTTTCTTCCAAGCTTCAATAGTTGATCCTTCCTTCATCCTTTAATCTTCCAAGCCTTCAATTGGTGATTGGTCTGCACCAACAGCTCCCCCTCAATCATCAATTGAGGTTTTCTCTGTCTTCTTTACACCTGCCATGTCTTTGAACCTTTGTAACTTTGGTCCATCCAAGCCTTTTGTAAGCATATCAGCTATCTGATCTTTTGTTGAAGTATGGATTACTTCAATCTCTTTATCCATCACCTTCTCTCTTAGAAAGTGATACTGAATCTCAATGTGTTTGGTCCTGGCATGAAAAACAGGATTAGCAGCTAAATACAATGAACTCATGTTATCTCCATATATAATTGGTACCCCATGCATAATGTCAAGACTCTTCATCAAGGTCTTGAGCCAAATCACTTCTTTTGCAGCTTCAACCATGCCTTTATACTCAGCTTCTGTAGAAGACAAAGCAACTGTATGTTGCTTCTTAGAACACCATGAGATTAACTTATCTCCCACATAACACATGTATCCATAGGTTGATCTTCTATCATCTGGATTACCTGCCCAATCTGCATCACTATAAATTTTGATATTTGTATCTGAGGTAAACCCATAATACAAACCTTCATTGAGTGTACCCTTAATGTACCTCAATACCCTTTGTCCTGCAATCCAATGTTCTTTCCTTGGGCAATGCATAAATTGAGACAAAACTCCTACTGCATATGATAAATCAGGTCTAGTTAGAGTAGCATAGATAAGGCTACCAACCAAACTCTGATATTGTCTCATGTCCTTGAATTCTTCACCTCCAAACTTACTCAATTTGTGATTCACCTCCATTGGTGTAGGTGCTACCCTGCAATCATCCATTTTAAACTTGATTAACAAGTTCTTCAAATACCTTTCTTGGGTCACAAATACTCCATGTTGAGTATATGTAATCTCCATGCCCAAGAAATATGACAAGTCTCCCAAGTCACTTATCTTGAACTCCTTTTCCATTTGCCTCTTGAGTCTTTGTATTCCTTCTTCATCTGTACCTGTAAGAATTATATCATCAACATATATGCACATATATATGAAACCATTTTCACTTGCTTTGATAAGCAAGCTACTATCTGCTTTAGACACCTGAAAACCAAGTTCTTTTAGGAACTTCACAAGTCTATAGTTCCATGCCCTTGGGGCCTGCTTCAAGCCATACAAAGCTCTCTTGAGCTTGCACACATGATCTGGATACCTTTTATCTCTGAACCCTTGAGGTTGCTCCATGAATACATCATCTGAAATGTAACCATTCAAAAAAGCATTCTTCACATCAAGTTGACATAGCTTCCAACCTTTACATGCAGCAATAGCAATGAGTGTCCTTATGGTTGTCATCTTTGCCACAGGACTATAGGTCTCATCATAATCAATACCATATGTTTGAGCAAAGCCTTTGACAACAAGTCTAGCTTTGTATCTAGACACACTTCCATCTGCAAACCTTTTTGTCTTGTAGACCCACTTGCATCCAATAATCTTCTGACTATTTGGTTTTGGAACCAAATCCCAAGTTTGATTTTCCAATAGTGCATCATATTCCTCCTGCATAGCACTCTCCCATTTTTCCTTACCTTTTGCCTCTTCATATGTAGAAGGGTCTTCATCTGTATTCACCATATAAGCATAATCTTTTGTGGCTAGAAATGAAGTATCATAACTATACCTTGTAGGTTGCCACCTATTTCTTGATGACCTTCTGAGTTCTCCACTCCTTGAGGTTTCTGGCTCTTCACATTCAGGATCAAATCTTGGTGTCTCTTCCACTTCAACCTGCACTTCATTATTCTCTTGCTCATCAAATATCTGAACTTTTGATTTACCTTTTCTTTGACTCACTTCTTCTTCATCACTTGTATTGATGTTGATTGTACCTGCATACCAAGTGCTTTGTTCATCAAATGTAACATCTTTAGAAACCATAAATTGTTTTGTTGATGGACTCCACAATCTATAGCCCATCTGCTTGTCATCATAGCCAATGAAAACATACTTTTCAGCTTTGGGTTCCAATTTGTGTCTTAATTGTGATGGCACATATGCATATGCCACACACCCAAATACTCTGCAATGATCCAAGGTAGGTCTTTTACCCCACCAAGCCTCATATGGTGTCATACCCTGCAAGGCTTTACATGGTAACCTATTGACCAAATAAGTGGCTGTATTTACAGCCTCAGCCCACAAATAATTAGGGCAATTTTTCTCCTTCATCATGGATCTTGCAAACTCAACAAGAGTTCTATTTCTCCTTTCTGCAACACCATTTTGTTGAGGAGAGTACCTGCAAGTAACTTCCCTTTTTATACCTGCATTCCATAAGTAATCACTGAACTCATTAGAGAAATACTCTCCCCCTCCATCTGACCTTAGTCTTTTCAACTTATGACCTGTAATTCTTTCTGCATATGCATGATAGTGCTTAAATGTATTAAACACTTCTGACTTATCTTTGATCACATAGATAGTGATCCATCTAGTAGCATCATCAACATAAATCACATAATACCTTGATCCATTTATACTGAAATCTTTTGATGGTCCCCACACATCTGTGTGTACCAACTCAAGCTTCTCTGAGTACATAAAACCATGCTTGGAATAGGAATGTTTATGAGCCTTACCTAATTGACATGCCTCACATTTGTATGTCATATGTTGACCTGCAACATTAGGCAATCCAAGCACTGAACCATTGTTAACCATATCTTTAATACCTCTTTCATTGAAATGTCCAAGCCTCTTGTGCCAAAGATCTAACTCAGAGATCTTATGTCCTCCATATGTGAACATAGCATGACCAATATTGCCTTGAATCTTCAATGTAAATAATCTTCCTTCCTTTTTCCCTGAAACAATCTGTTTATACCCTTGGCTAGGGTCTTCCACATATACTCCATCATTAGTGAACCTTACTTCATATCCCTTTTCAACAATTTGTCCTACACTTATCAAATTCTTAGGGATTGTAGGAACATACAAAACCTTACTCAATAAGGTGCTTCCATCCTTGGCCTTCACTGATCCAATTGACTTCACATTGTGCTTTGTGTTGTCACCTGTTTGAACAACATGATTAAAAACTTTACTCTCCAAATCAGTCATCAAAGATATGTTACCACTCAGGTGATTGCTACATCCTGAGTCAATGTAGAAGACTCTTTGATCTTCATTCTGCCTTTCACAAGTTGCATTCATTATCAATGTTGAATCTTCCTTTTGATCTGAAGCATAATTGTAGTAGGTGTTGTTGTATTGTTGACTTTGGAATCCTCTACCTGCATTTCTTCCAAAGTAATTCCTTCCACCTCTACCTCTGTAATTACCTCTTTGATTTCTGCCACCTCTTCCTCTTGAATTATAATTTTGATTGTATCCACCATTATTCTGATTATTATGCCAACAATCATTAGCTAAGTGATTTGTCTTACCACAAATCCAGCAAGCTTTGCCTCCATCTTTGTTGTTCCTGCCTCTTCCTCTACCTTTGCCACCTCCTCTTCCTCTTAGGAAGTTGGCTTGAGTAGTTGTTCCTTCATCTTCACCTGCTTGTTGTTTTCCTTTGCTATTCTTCTTCTTGTCCTTTGAGTACATTGCATGACCTGTACTCTTGTCACCATCTCCTTTAACATCCTGCTCAAATGTTAGCATATGACCTAACAATTGATTTAAATCAGGAGTGAAATGGTCAAGTGATAACTCTGTAGACAAAATAAATGGCTTCCATTTGTCATCACCTCTCAACCCTGTAAGGATTTGCCTTACCAATTTATCTTCCTCAATGTCTTCATCAACAGCTCCTAAAGCATCTGCAATATCTTTCATCCTTGTCACATAGTCTGAAATAGATTGAGAGGCCTTCTTCTTGAAGGTAGTAAACTCTGCCCATAAGGATGCCTTCCTTGACTTTGTAGTGTTCTGGAAATGCTCCTCCAAAGCATTCCATATGTCAGTTGCACTTTCAAGACCTCTAATATGAGGTAACAAGTAATCATTGACTCCCATATAGATAATGCTCCTAGCTTGAGCATCTTTCTTCATCCAATTTTTCAGATCTGCTAACTCTTCCCTAGTTGGAACACTAGGATCTCTGAACTCTGGCTTCTCTTCTTCTCCTGTGATGTAACCAATTAAATCTTTGCTCATAAGATGAGCTTCCATCCTCATTGACCATGCAGGATAGTTTTCCCTATCCAATTTCTCTATCTGTAGAGCATCTCCCATCTTGTATCCACCTGTGTATTGAAATCTTCAAGCTTTACAAACAATGTATGTACCTTTACTTCGAATTAGACTCCTTTTGCTTTTCTTGATGTCGAGTAGTCTTGTCCTCAGGCTTTTGACTCCAAGCTTTCACTTCTTAGTTCTTCAAGTGTTGAATTTCTTGAATCTGCAGCAGTCGGGATCCTCCTTTCCTTGATTTAATGTCTCCTGCTCTGATACCACTGATGGAGAGTGTTAATCTCCAAAAGAACAACCTACTCTTGTGATTAGAGCACCTCTATACCAAGAGTAAGTCAAAAATTCCACTAATTTAGAGGATCAATCTCCAACTTATCAAAATTGAGAAAATCTGTGAAGAAGATAAAACACAGAAAAGTCTGCTGCACTATTTCTTCACATTGACCTATCAAACGTGTAAAGTTTTTTATGAAACTTTGTACGAATCATCTCCTAGAGATTGCGCATCTCCTCCAAGTTGAATTACTTCAAAAGCTTCAGTATAACTTGAGAAATCAACTTCACAAGTTACCTATGTCCAAATCTGTACTTCTGAGAAGTCGATTTGACACCCCTAACTTCTTAACTTTGGTTCTCACAATGTCGAACCCGTTTTACAAAATGCTTCTAGCCATAAGTAGCTTATCTTTCAACTTAAAGATTAAGCCCTCACTCATGCAAAACTTTAAACTGTGCTGGGAGAAATGATCAAAACATTAACTTCGAAATCTGCGCCTGTTTTAGGAACCTGTGAACACACTTCACATATGAATGTTCCTACACTTAATTCTCTAAGCCTGATTGCAATTAGAAGCTAAAACTTTGTACAGAGGTCAAGCACCTTCCAACTTAGACTTGTACAAAAGCATTTCATGATTGATCTACTGTAGAAGGAGAACACGCAGAAACATCGGGCGCAAGATTTTCAATTACTCAGAAAAATTTACAACTGAGTGATGAGAGCTAACTCAACTAACTTTTTCTCTATCTCATGACTTCTAACTTCCTCAATCTTGGCTTCTAACTATTGTCACATATGCTCT
Source organism: Ceratopteris richardii (assembly GCA_020310875.1). NCBI lineage: Eukaryota > Viridiplantae > Streptophyta > Polypodiopsida > Polypodiales > Pteridaceae > Ceratopteris > Ceratopteris richardii. The sequence continues at coordinate 17,473,199 of CM035414.1, read as the reverse complement.
CATACATGCCCCGACTTTTCTCAAAGTATTTATAGATAATTTGTACAAGATTCTTACTCAAGCAAAGATCTAAGTGAACTATGTACATATGTGTACATTTCTCATATACTCTGAATGTGTCTTTCTTCCAAGCTTCAATAGTTGATCCTTCCTTCATCCTTTAATCTTCCAAGCCTTCAATTGGTGATTGGTCTGCACCAACAATTTTGCAGTAGACTTAACTCACCGGAAAATTCTGCAAGGAGGTCTCTGGTGGCCAACGATGTACAGAGATGTCGCACAGTTTGTTAAACAATGTGATACTTGTCAAAGAACTGGTCAGCCTTTACAAAGGCATCTTTTTCCTCTGCAACCCATCTTACCACTCGAACCATTTCAAAAATGGGGATTAGATTTTATCGGTCCAATCACACCCCCAGCAGTCTTCAGTAACAACAGATACATACTAACCTGCACAGACTATGCAACGAGATGGGCAGAAGCCTGGGCTTTACAGTCCGCTACAGCAGTTACGGTAGCAAAATGCCTACTCATGGATGTCTTCCCACGATTTGGCTTACCCCTGGAAATTGTCTCAGATCAAGGCACTCACTTTGTAAACAATCTAATGAAGGCCCTTACACAATCATTCCAGGTCACACATAAATTTAGCTCTCCTTATTATCCACGTGCCAATGGATTGGCCGAAAGTACAAACAAATCACTGTTGAATATCCTCCGGAAATTGATCATGGAAGCACCGGAAAGATGGGATCAACTACTACCTGCAGTATTATGGGCATACCGGACTACATATAAGGTAACAACAGGCTTGACACCTTTCAAACTAGCTTATGGCTTAGAAGCAATAGCACCCATGGAAATAGTCATCCCAAGTCTGCGTGTAGCAACCACTCCAAAGATGCTACCGGAATATTCACTGACAGCACGAATGGACGCACTCAGAGAACTTGATGAGCACCGATGGCTCAGTTTTTTAACTATGCGTGAAGTACAACTAAGGCAAGCCAAGACACACGATTGATATTTGAAGACTCCAATCTTTTCGGTAGGCCAGCTTGTACTCTTCTATAACGCAAAATCGGATAGAGCAGCAGGAAAATTCAAACTATGATGGTTCGGCCCTTTCAAGATCTCAGAACAAATCGGTCCGGCAACTTTTTGGTTGACTACGTTGGCCGGAAATCCACTTCCATTGTAATCAATGGGTCGAAGCTGCGGCCGTATTATCCCACTACTAGTACGCATTAAATTATTCGGCGGTAAATCGCGTTTTGTATAAATTTTTGCGTTTTTCTTTTTTCTTTTTTTTCCTTTTTTTTGTTGTCATGTTTGTACAAATCTTTATGTTACCAGCCGCCCCTCCCTACCGGTCACTCAAGCACGTACGCCAGCATGCAAACAGTATCATTCCCGCACCGCACAATGATTCCCACCCCCCACCGTGTTCTCCTTATTTAACCCCCTCGATTACACCAAAACACTATTGTGTTCTCGAGATTATACGTATTATCCTTGCCTTCTGCGTTGCCTGTAAGTGTGCTTGTGAACACCATGGCAGTGCTAGCCAACTACGCTGCTTTCCGTGATGGTATCCCGACAGACGTCGGCGAATACCTGCGCTGCAGAGGGTTGGCTAACTTTGCTGAGTTGCCTTGGCACTCAGTGGAAACCCACACCTTCTCCGCGCAGATCATCCATGCCATCGCCCAATTCCCCATCACCGAACGACAGTGGGTCTTTCCTTCCCTCCCATATAGAACCGTCATCACCTTCCAAGCCTTCTCTGCAGCCTACCGCCTCACCCCGCAAGGACGCGAAAATGGCCCTAGCATCCCTGTCGCTCGCATGACCGAACTCTTCCCCCGCTCCTCATCAAACGAATATGCCATTCTCTGCCGCCCGGAACCCGAACGATCCGCCCTACAGTTCCTCGTAGCAATCCTCAACCTGCAAAAACGAACCTACGGCATCTCTCGCCCTTTTATTCCGCCTTGGAGTTAGCCACCCGCGAACCCGTAAACTTTGCCTCCTACTTCTTCCAACGAATTCATAAGGAATATGTAGCTATAGTAAAGCAACTCCAAAAGGGCACCTCTCCGCACTCTCACCTTCCCCACATCATTTCATTCCTCTTCCCAACCATTCTCGCCGCACAACCCCCACCCACAGGCCCAGCACTTAGGCACGAAGAATCAGCACAACCGCTCGAGGAAACTGAAGAAGACGACGAAGAGATCAATCAACTCTTCCGCACTAAGCGAATCCGGATCAGCTCTTCAGAAAGTGAAGTCCAAGGATTCGCCGGAAAGAAACACGACGCCGAAGAGGATAAGCAAGAAGAAACATACCACGACACCACCACTTCAATACACAATGACACTTCGACAGAGCAACAAGACCAGCAAAACCAAGCAGACACAGAGATAGTGTCCACCGAAAAGGAATCCGAGCATCAACAGGATGAACCGGAAACTGCCACAAAAGCGCTGGATGAACTTATCGCAGCCATCAACCATACAGAAGCCGAACAACAGACCGTTGCAAAGGTAACCACGACTGACTCTGTCCTACCTACCCCACCTGTCAACCCCGACCTCCCACCGGAACCATCTCGCCGACTCGGTTCTGAACCTACACCCTCCTCCTCTTCTTCCCCTAACTACTCTCCGCCAAACTCCCAGAATCTCCTCACCGATACCTCCTCTCAGCCTCGTCAACCACCACCACCACCCACCGTATTTTCGGAACTAGCCTCCATGGGGCAGTTCCTCATGCACTTATCACACCAGTTGCCCATACAGTTTAAGGAAGCCACGGACAACCTGAAGGCCAAATATCAATACAAGGTCGACGTCCTGGAAGCTGACATCACCCCCCTCCAGGAAGAAATCGAAGCCATAAAGACTGAGAACCATCAGCTACAGACACAGTTAGCAGAACTCCAAGCCAAATTCTCGGCAGAACAGACTCTAGTAGAGCAAAGAGATGCAGCCATCGAGCAACTTGCAGCCAAAGAACGACTCCTATACGCCGCGCATGAAGAAATCCGAGCCCTGAAGGCCACCCTCCACGAAAACGAAGATATCAACGCCTCTCTCGAAGCGTTGATCGCAGAGACAAAGACTCAATTGCAGGAGTCCATCCAGAAGAATCAGGACCAAGAGAAAGAAACCGCGCAAATCCAAGAACAGTTACGACGAGCCGAAGAATGCGCAAATGAGGTTAACAGTATCCTAAAACGCCAACTGATACGGGAAGGCCAATACCTCAAGGATATCGACAGGACGCACAGAGACCGAGATGCGTTCAAGAAATCTCTTGATTTCCAAACCCAGCAGTATGAACGCCTAGACAACCAAGTGCGCAACCAGAAGGAATATATTACAGAGCTGAAGACCAAACTGGCCGAAATGAAGACTTCCCGGGACGCCGCACTATCCAACGATTTCTATCTATAGGAAGCTTTTGTGCAGACCCAGGCCGAAAACATGCTCACCGAAGCAATCGCGCTTAGCTCTGCTAGAATAGATGCGCAGGTTTTAGAGCCCGACACGCTAAAACAACTATTAGAAACCCTTAAGAAAAAGATAGCTCGCACATTTAGATCGGCTAGGAGTATGTATCTCGAAGGTCTCATAGAAGAATAAGTATATTCGCCCATCCTAATTCATAATGTAACGATGGATTTGCAATGAGTATGATAATCAACTTTTGGTCTTCTGACATTTTCGCACATGTAAAGTCTTGTTCAGTCTAGCACCAATCTATGGAGTAACCCGCGGCATATTGATTTTTACTCTGATACAAATATTATCAAGTGAGGGAAGAGTCATGTCCCACTGACATACAATCAGTTTAGCAAATGGCCGTTCCAGCACCAGTGTTTATAAAATGCGTATACAGAGCATAGCTTTCTTCATTAGTATTCTTCGAGATTCAGCGCCAGTTAGCAACTTCCAGCATATTCTTCTCAGCAACCCTTAACCAAGCATGTCGGAATCTGACCTTCTCCGCTGGCAACTCAGAAAGCACACCCATACACCGACCCACGTGGTAACAACAACAGATACTACCCTCCAAGACGATGCAGATGACGCAGTAACTTCTGCATCCCTAAGAACTCAGCATAAATTCTCCACCGAATTTAAAATCGAGCTCGACATCAATTCGCAAAAGAATGAGGACTGGCTACGGAAGATAGGGCTCCTCCAGTTTGCCCACTTACCATGGAAGCAGTGGATTGCTAATGACGATGCAGAGAATCAATTACATAGCATGCGACAAACAAGCGGCTTCATCCTAAATCAGGTACGATTTTTGCCCCAGCTAGTCTCAGCCGTATTTAAACTACCACTCTATGATGGCGCCCGATATCTTAAATGTTCGAATGAGGATCTGAGGAAGGAATTTGGCAACTGTGAAGGCCCCAGACGGTATTACATGTTGAAAAATGCCACATATCACCGCCGAGAACAATTTAAATGGTATTTAGAAAAGCTCTGCTTACTAGTGAAATTCGACTTAATGTCTAAAGAAAATTTTTCCCCCCTATTACATGCCGAAGAAGGAGGTCCGGTTAGCTGGACACATTGGCTATATAACCACCTATACGCACAAATCATTGTCGGGGATAAGAGAAGATCCCACACCAACAGCAGACTACCAGCCTATTTAGCTGCTATATTTAATTTTGTCCAATCAGTAAAGGATAAGCAGCTACACTGGTCCCCCCCTTTTTATCCCGGTGAACATGATCGAATAGATACAGAACACCACACAGAGCCTGAGGAAGCAGCTCAACCCTCCACCTCGTCTGCACCTTTCTTCCACACAGGTAACAGCGCACAAAACCAGACCGTAGGGACGCCGTTTCGGCTGTCCATTAAACGACGAATGGCAGACAACTTGCCAACTGCCAGTCCAGAGCAATTACCGGACGATCTCCAACCCGATTCTGTCATAAAGATGCAAAACCAACTACAAGAAGTTTCTCAATATTTGCGGCAACAAGAACAAGCGCTTCAGCACAAAAACGAATTACTACTCGCCACGATGACTAAGTCCAATTCATTAATGACACAGATGCAAAAAGAATTGGATGACAAAGAAACTTTAATACAGGTGTTACAGAGTAACAACCAGCAACTAAGGGCAGAATTGATCACCGCAAAAAAGTGTGTTCAAGACTTTAATCAGTGGCAGCAAACTATCCAAACACAAATTCAAGCCGAAATGTCAAGTTTTTCTACCCTGAATGCTCATCTGCAAGCCGAAAATGAAATTTTGCAGTCAAGGATACAAGTTTTGCAGGAGTTCGAAAGGCAGATATTAAAAGATGAAGGCATAGAACTAAATGCCACATTAATGACAAATATGGACATAGACTTATTAAAACAGCAACTGGATAGTCGTGTTCAAAATAGCTAGACACTTTTTCGCAGGAGATGGCTGGCTACACTTGTTCCGCCACTTGAACAAGTGCGATCAGAAAGGATTGGGAGTCAAACCCTGGAATAGACCTACAGGCAGTGCAAAAGGATGTTGAAGACAGTAATGCACCTGCGGGTTCGAGTCCACCGTGCGTGCCAGTGTTAGAGGGCCGCCGAACCAGGACGGATGAACCCAGACAGGCGCCTTAAAAAGTGTTAGACAGCCGCCGGACAAGGATAATTGTACTTAGACAGAGGGCTTTAATGCGCGGTAAAGAAAGGTTCGCGGAAACCTTGTAACAGACTTCTATTTAAAGCAATGAAAGGAAAGCGGTAAAGACCGGCAGTTTGGGAAGAGCCTCTGCTTTTGTTGGGAGCTGTAGTGTGTGGTTTGATTAAATCTCGAGCCGAGGTGTTTGGGAATTGCAAATATAGCATTGTGTGTGTATGTATTCTGTTCCGTCTGTTCTACTGAATCCATTTGGGAAACTGCGAGCATCTTGTTTGAGATTGTGTGTGAGGTGTTGATGAGAAAGTTGAGCTCTGTTCTGTTCTGTTCGCATCTAACTATTCTACTATCCTTCCTGTCGTGCCGAGGTCTATTTGGTAAGTGCCGAGTTCTATTCGGTAGTCTTGGGTTGTGAATCTGTTTGGTGATAAGTTATAAGCGGTTCTGGATCTTTTTCCTTTACGGAATAAGTGTGGTTTATCGTCCTTCTATTGAACGAGGGACTGCGTAAGATCGAAGGGAACTAATTACGTGTTAGCATTTTTTCGGTTAAGTAACCAGATTCGATACAATAGTCTTCGTTCACTGGGGATTCCGATCCCAGGAAAGACTCGTATCGGTAAAGGTCTGTACACGAACAGAAGCATTGATAAGTTTGTGATGAATCGACTGTTGGTAGGAACTTGTTGCTTGATTTGGTATACGATAAGTTTGCGAGTATAGCTGTCTGTTGTATTATTGTTCGGTATACCTATTTGTCACACAAACAGCATATTGAGTAGTATCCGATTAATAAAGTTGAGTATTCTACTAGTGATAAGTCAGAACAGGACTTCCGCTCTGTTATTATAGCAGGTCCAGTCCAGAAGTTCTAAGTTCCCGCACGCCGGATAATTATCAGTAGTCAGAGTCAAACACTGAGCTAAGACGTGATGGAGTATTTATGAGTGTGTGAAAAGTTGGGAAAATAGTACAGGGCCTCTGTCTAACAGACCCCTACCACTCCCAAGGACCCACGTGGCTAAGAGAACGATCGCAGTTAGAAGATTTGGAACCAAGTGAATGTGAAGCATTTGAATAGGACGCAAAGTAAACCCATAAACCAGTATCCGTTCAAACCATAATCAGTTTAACATTTGGCATTTAACACTGAGCAAAACATTAAGCAGGTGTCAAGACCAAAATAGAAGGTTTTCTTGACTTTGTGACTTCCAAAGTTATCTGTTTTGATTCAATCATTACACACTTCATTTCCAAAGGACATAGACCATTTCTTGGTGTCATTGGAAAGCTAAGGGAGTCTACTAATCAAGTCTGAAGCTAAAGAGGGTTGGTACAAAGCAAGTTTTAGCAGTACCTACTCAATCTCTTGGATCATCCATCCATCTTTCCCAACAGTGGTATCAGAGCAAATAAGGTAAAATGGGGGATGGTTTTCCTTCATTCATTGACAAATTGGACAGGAACAACTGTCAAGCTTGGTCTCTAAGGATGAAGACCTACTTACAGGGAAGGAGTCTCTATGGATACATCTCAGGAGATGAGGAATTGCCCTCATTCAAAGCAAGAGGTTTGCCAACCAAGGAGGAGCAAGAAAAACTCAACACATGGTGTGCAAGGGATGCATTGGCAAGGTCTTATTTACTCAACTCTATATCTGACTTTCTTTTACCTCATATCAGAAATTGTAAGACTTCCCAAGAGACTTAGGAAACCTTGTCATCATATTTTTCCTCTAATACATGTTGGTGCAGGGAAATCAACAATGGAAGATTCGGAAGTCAAGGACTGAAGAAAAGACCAACTTATGAAGCATAGAAGAAGTTCATATTCAGAAGATAAAGAATTATACACATATGTACATTAATTTAGATCCAGCTCACTTATGTCTTTGATTAGTCATAAGTTTGTAAATCTTTTGTCTATATATATACTTGGAAAATGTCGGGATACATGATGAGAGATTGTAGAGCATGAGAATTGAGGAGAATTAGAAGTTATTAGACACTTTGTGAAGAGATTAGAATTGCTCTCTCATCCAGATGTAATTTCTGTCAAAAATAAAGAGAAGTTGCGCCCGATATTTCTGTGCATTCTCCATCTGTGCTTGATCATTTCAAGAATCCTTTTGTAGACTTCTAAGTCTAGAGTTAATGAGTCTATGGTTAAAGTTTGAGAGCCTAATTGTGATCAGGCTGTGAGAATTAAGTGTAGGAACATTCATATGTGAAAAAGTGTTCATTGATTCCTGAAACAGGCACAAAATTTGAAGTCAATGATTCGATCAGTTCTCCTTCCACAGTTTAACGTTTTGAGCAAGTAAGCACTTAATCTTTAAGTTGGAAGGTAAGCTACTTGTGACTAAAAGCATTTGCTAAAACGGGTTCTATTCTTGGAGAACCATGTCTTAGAAGTTATAGGTGTCTAAATCGACTTCTCAGAAGTACAGTTTTAGACATAGGTGACTTGTCAAATTGATTTCTCAAAATCTACTGAATCTTTTAAAGTGATTCGACTTGGAGGAGGTGCGCAATCTTTAGGCGACACCTTGTGTAAAGTTTTATAAAAAACTTTACATATTTGATAAGTCAATGAGAAAGATATGTGCAGCAGACTTTCTGTAGAATCATCCTTTTCACAGATTGGTGAAGATTTTGACTTACTCTTGATATAGAGGTGCTCTAATTTCAAAAGTAGGTTGTTCTTTTGGAGATTAACACTCTCCATCAATACAAGGGCTAGGAAAAATCAGTTGTGGATTGAATTCACAACACTAAGGAAGCAACCTAAGCAAGTTGTTTCAGAATTTGTGACCAAGATCAAAGATGTTGCAGATCAGTTAGCAAGCATAGGAGAAGAAATTGAAGAAGAACAAATTGTAAGGCAGGTAATTAATGGAATCAAGGCTGATGACAAGTGGGAAAGCTTCACCACTGCAATGGGTCTCTACATGGACATGCGCACTCCAGATCTTACAACTCTCATGGGTCAACTATTCACACATGAAGCAAAGCTTACCAAGAGTGGAGATACTACCAAAGGTAACAACTCTTCTGCCCTATACACTGATAAGAAATCTAAGGATAAAGGCAAGAGTAAGAAGGTGGAAGATGAATGCTCTACCTCCTAAGCCAACTATGCAGGAAGAGGTAGATCTTCAAGAGGAAGGGGCAGAGGAGGTAAGCAAGGTAGGGGGAGACCCTATAATTCATCACCATGTAACATTTGTGGTTTGTCAAACCACACCACAGATGAGTGTTACAGGAATTACAAAAATCAGAGAGGAAGAGGCTATCAAAGAGGTGGATACTCTCAGTCTAGAGTTCAACCATCACCAAGGCCACAACAACAATTATAACAACAACTACAACAACAATTACAATGGCAACTACCAAGGAGGATTCAGAAACAGAAAGGACTACAACAACTACACAAAGGAGCAAGATGATTCTCTCTTGATCATGAACATGACTTCAAAGTCAGGTACAAATGATGATCACTTATTTTATATTGATTCAGGGTGTTCAAATCATGTGGCTGGTAATGTTGCACTACTCTGTGATCTTGAGGAACCAAAAGGTAAACACCAAGTCCAAACAGGTGATGATACAAAGCATTCTGTAGTTAAAGTTGGAAATGTGAAAACTTGTGATGGTAATCAGAATTTGTTGAGCAGAGTACTTTATGTACCTACAATTACAAAGAACTTAATGAGTGTTGGTCAGATTGTAGAGAAAGGGTTGCATGTCACGTTCAATCAATATGGAGCATTTGTGGAGGACCCAAGACATGGATTCAAAAGGATAGCTAAAGGAGAAAAATCAGGTAGACTTTTCACTTTTGAGTTGGAAGATACAAAAAATATTGCATTATAGAGTTATAAGGATCCGACACTTTCAGAGCTTGAGATTTGGCACAAGAGATTAGGGCACATTGGAGAAAGGACCTTGAAGCAAATGTGCAGGGACCAATGTGTGCTTGGGATACCTAATGTATCCAAGCAACATATGATTTACAAGTGTGGTGCTTGTCAATTTGGTAAGTCTCACAGGTTACCCTTCTCAAGGAAAGGATATATGCATGAAGACTATCTAGAGCTTGTACACACAGATGTATGGGGACCTAGCAAAGACCCCTCAGTCTCAGGTTCAAGGTACTATGTGTCTTTTATTGATGACTATAGCAGATGGACTGTATTATACTTTATGAAGCACAAGGATGAGGTATTTAATTGTTTTAAGAAATAATCTTGCATTAGTTGAAAATCAGACAGGAAGGAATTTGAAGAGGCTAAGGTCAGATGGAGGAGGTGAGTACTTCTCAAATGAATTTGAGGACTTCTTGCAGGACAGAGGCATCAAAAGGGAAATAACCACAAGGTACTCTCCTGAACAGAATGGGGTAGCTGAAAGAAGAAATAGGTTAATTGTTGAGGCAGCTAGATCTATGCTTAATGAGAATTTGAGAACTTCTTGCAGGACAGAGGCATCAAAAGGGAAATAACCACAAGGTACTCTCCTGAACAGAATGGGGTAGCTGAAAGAAGAAATAGGTTAATTGTTGAGGCAGTTAGATCTATGCTTAATTACCTAACTATCTATGGGCAGAGAGTGTTTCTACTGCCACCTATCTCATAAACAGACATCAAAGTCACTTGATGGTATGACACCATATGAAGCATGGCATGGTAAGAGACCATCATTGGATCACTGTAAAATTTTTGGATGTGTAGCATATGTACACATTCCTTCACAGGTAAGAGGAAAGCTAGATCCAAAGGCTGAAAAATGTATTTTCATTGGATATGATTTAAATAAAAAAGGTTACAGGTTTTATAACCCTACCAATAAGGGATTTATGGTAAGAAGAGATGTGATCTTTGATGAGAATGATTCTTGGTATGAGAATGAATGCAGGAAGGTCAAACTACCCTATGATTTGGAAGAAGAATTTCCAAAACTTACAAAGGAGGAACCTACTCAGGATGGAGAGTCAAGTTCAGATGATGAAGATACAATCAACCTTGAGAGTTCAAGGCATGGAAGTCCAAAGGCAAAATGAAGATGAAGAAGCTTGAGGACATACCAGAATCTTCAACTCAATCAATCAGAAGGTCTCAAAGAGAGAGCAAAAAACCTATTAGATATGGGTATGATACATCTCTTGTTACTAAACATTCAATTTATCTTGCAAAGGATTTGCTAAATGAAGAACCAGGATCATATGAAGAAGCAATCACAAAATCATAATGGAAGGAAGCTATGGATGAGGAGATTGAAGCACTCAAGGAGAGTGATACATGGGAGTTAGTACCCAAGAAGGACTCCATGAAGGTAATAGGATCCAGATGGATCTATAAATTGAAAAGAAATTCTGATGGCACGATTAATAGGTACAAGGCCAGATTGGTAGCCAAGGGTTTTGCACAAACCCAAGGCATTGACTATGAAGAAACATTTTCTCCTGTGGCCAAGATGCCAACAATCAGAGTGTTGGTGAGTGTGGCTGCATCAAAGAATTGGAACATGTACCAATTGGATGTCAAGAATGCTTTCTTGAATGGATGGATTTCAGAAGAGGTTTATATGTCACAACCTCCTGGCTATGAAGACCCTAAGAAGGTAACTTATGTTTGCAAATTAAAGAAGGCTTTATATGGATTGAAGCAAGCACCTAGGGCATGGAATTACAGGCTAACTACATACCTCCAAGACCAAGGTTTTGTCATGAGTAAGGCTGACACTTCTCTGTTCATTAAGAGAAGTAATTCAGAGATAATCTATCTCTATGTCTATGTTGATGACATCATCATTAGAGGTAATGATGTCAATGGAATCAAAAGCATCAAAAGCCAAATGATGAAGGAGTTCAAGATCAATGATCTTGGGCTATTAAAGTATTTTTTGGGACTTGAATTAGTTTACACTAATTCAGGAATATACATTACTCAGAAGAAGTATGTGTAGGACATGTTGAAGAAATTTCGCTTGCAGGATGCTAAAGCAGCTAGTACTCCAATGGAGGTGAACCTAAAACTAAGTGCCCATGAAGGTGATGAAGTCCAAGACATTACAGGTTATCAAAGTATGGTAGGAAGCTTGAACTATGCTACTCTTACAAGAATTGATATTGCATATGGAGTTAGTGTGCTAAGTCAATTTATGCACAAGCCAAGGATACCTCACTTAGAGGCTTCCAAAAGAATCTTGAAGTATCTCAAGGGTACATAGAACCATGGTTTATACTTTCCTTACACTTCAGATATTGATGTAAAAGTTTATTCAGATGCAGATTGGGCAGGATGCAATGATGATAGGAGAAGCACTTCTGGATACATTTCTTTTGCAGGTGACAAACCAATTTCATGGTCTGCAAAGAAGCAACCAACTGTTGCATTGTCTTCTACAGAAGCAGAGTATAGAGGGCTAGCTAATGCCACTCAAGAAGCAATTTGGATTAAGCTTTTGTATTCAGAATTGGGCTTATATACTAGGCCTCCAATTATCTTTGGAGATAATACAAGTTCTCTTCATTTTGCAGCTAATCCTATCTATCATGCCAGGACCAAACACATAGAAGTTCATTATCATTATGTGAGGGAGAAGTTGCTAAGCAAGGACATTCAGCTGACCTATGTGTCAACCAACATGCAATGTGCAGATTTGCTGACTAAAGCTTTGGATGGAACCAAACTTTGCAGGTTCAAATCTATGATTGGATTGCAGGATGTACTTGAAGATTGAAGATGAAGACTTAAGCCAAAATGTTTGGCTTGAGGGGGAGCTGTTGGTGTAAATCACAAGCCTACACATTTGGCTTGGAAGACATCATGAAGACTCCACATGCATGAAGAACCATAGGAACATATGCTAGTGGTTTATTACCACTTTACCTCATTGTAAAAGTCTAATTTGACTTAGAATCTTTTGTAATCACCTACCTAAGTGATTCGTGGAAAAGTAGATCACTTGATTGAGAGAATATCTCCAAACTTTTAGATGCTTGATCATAGGAAGCCAAAGATTTGAATTTGAATTCAAATCCTAAGTCATTTCCTATAAAATTGGATGTGAAAAAGTCGCGGGCAGATCACTCCATTCCCGAGGCTCATTCTGTTGAGTTTGAGTGTGTGTAAGGACTATACCATAGCCTACACCTCTCTACACCATTTGGCAATGCTATCCATGCCAATGGGATTGTACACAATTGTTAATCAATAGATATATTTACATCATTCATCTTTATGTTCTCTGTTAATCTACTCAAAAGTCTGTCAACTTGTCAAGGGCATATCTCAGTCAATACTCCACCAAATTCAGTGATTCAAAGCTTGTTGGATTCAGCTCAAATTCATCTACATGCTGACAAACTTTAAAGTGAATTCATTCAGCAAATTCAGAGAAATCGTCATCGAGGTGCTCATTGGTCTATCTCTGCTACAGTCCTAAAAAGTCAGGGGTATACCAAATCTTGCTAAATTAATTTCTCTTAGCATAGTTCATTATTTTACATCATTCCACTTGCAAATGTTAGCTTACAAAGCTAATTGAATACCCCTAGAAGGAATTTTACCAATTGTTACTGTGCTGGTCACACTGAGCAAAACATTGAGCAGGTGTCAAGACCAAAATAGAAGGTTTTCTTGACTTTGTGACTTCCAAAGGTATCTATTTTGATTCAATCATTACACACTTCATTTCCAAAGGACATAGAACATTTCTTGGTGTCATTGGAAAGCTAAGGGAGTCTACTAATCAAGTCTGAAGCTAAAGAGGGTTGGTACAAAGCAAGTTTTAGCAGTACCTACCCAATCTCTTGGATCATCCATCCATCTTTCCCAACAATGTACACCTCCTCAGAGATCCAACCATTCAGAAATGCATTTCTCACATCCATCTGATAGATGTTCCAATTCTTTGAGGTAGCTACACTCATGAATAATCTGATTGTAGGCATCTTTGCCATAAGAGAGAAATTCTCTTTGTAATCTATACCTTGGTTTTGAGCAAAAACTTTAGCCACAAGCCTTGCTTTATACCTGTTTATTGATCCATCTGAGTTCTTCTTTACCTAGTAGATCCATCTAGATCCAATGACCTTAATGGATGGCTTCTTGGGAACCAATTCCCAAGTTTGATTATCTTGAAGAGCTTCTATCTCTTTTTCCATTGCATCTCTCCATTCTGGTTTCTTCTTTGCTTCTTCAAATGTTGACAGTTCCTTTGAGATTAAATCTTGAGCGATGTAAATGGAGTTCTTAGTGACTAGAGGAGTGTCAAATCCATACCATTCTGGCTTCCTTTTTTCTCTACTGGATCTCCTTATAGTTTGTTGAGAAGATTCAGCAACAGTTCTCAACTCCTGTATCTTTGCTTTAACTTTGGTGTTCCAAGCATTAATATTTCTCCTTGGTTTCTTCTAACTATCATCGTAATCACTTGAGTCTTCATGTATGTGCTCACTCCCCTTTTGCAATGTTGGGAAGTCCTCTTCTAGGTCATAATGAAGCTTGACTTTCCTGCAATCATCTTCAAACCACGAGTTGTTCTCATCAAAGACAACATCTATACTAACAAAAAAACCTTTATTGCTTGGATTATATAACCTGTACCCTTTGTTCATACCCAATGAATACACATTTCTCTACCTTAGGATCCATTTTACCTATGATTTGAGATGGAATATGTGCATAAGCTATGCAACCAAAGATCTTGCAATGGTCAAGGATAGGTCTTCTTTTCATGCTTCATAGTGTGTCATCCCATCCAATGCTTTTGATGGGAGTCTATTGATCAAATAGGTGGCTATAGATATAGCCTGTGCCCAAGTAATTACGTAATCTCTTCTCATTGAGCATAGACCTTGCAGCTTCAACTATGGTCCTATTTCTTCTCTCCGCTCAATCCATTTTGCTTTGGAGTGTACCTAGTTTCTATCTCTCTTTTGATCCCTCTCTCCAATTGGAGATAAGCATCAAAATCATGGGAGAAATACTCTCCCCCTCCATGTGACCTTAGCCTCTTTAGTGTTTTACCTATTTAATTTTCAACAAGGGCAAGATACTTCTTGAAACATGAGAAGACTTCATCCTTATGCTTCATAAAGTATAGTATGGTCCATCTACTACAATCGTCAATAAAAGACACATGATACCTTGATCTTAAAATTGAGGGCTCCTTGCTAGGTCCCCAAACATCTGTGTGAACTAGCTCCAACAAGTCTCCATGAATGTATCCTTTCTTCATAAAGGGTTGTCTATGTGATTTCCCAAGCTAACAAGCACTACATTTATATATCATGTGTTGCTTGAAAATATTTGGTAGGCCAAGCACACTTTGATCCCTACACATTCGCTTCAAGTTCCTTTCTCCTATGTGAGCCAATCTCTTGTGCCACATTTCTAATTCTGATAAGGTCTGACTACCATAATTGAACATAGCTATATTTCTAGTGTCTTGGAGCTCAAATGTAAAGATTCTACTTGTCTTTTCTCCTTTTTCTATTCTCTTGAATCCTTGTTGTGGATCGTCAACAAAGATTCCATTCCTTGTGAACCTTACCTACAATCCTTTCTCTACAATCTTCCCAACACTTATGAGATTTTTTGTTATGGTAGGTACACATAATATGTTGCTCGATAGATTCATGTTTCCATCTAGAGTCTTCACATTTCATATCTTTTCCACTGAGTGCCTAGTGTCATCTCCTGTTTGAACCTCATGTCTATTCCTTGGATCCTCCAAGTCTGAGAGTATAGCCACATTTCCTATTACATGATTTGAACAACCAGAATCTATATAAAATACATGTTCCTTTGCTTTACCTTCCTTCATGGTCATGTTCATCAAGAGAAGTGAATCCTCTTGAGTTTTCTCTTCAGTGTAATTGTTCTAATCTCTCCTTCCTCTATATCCTCCTTGATGATTTGTATTGTTGAAGTTGTTTTTGTAACCATTGAAGTTATTTGATCTACCTCTTGCACTTCCATAACCTCCTGTATTGAAGCCTCTTTCTCTTTGGTTTCCAGGGTTCCTAAAACAATTCTCAATTGCATGATTAGCTAGGCCACATCTGGCACATGGAGAGGGGCTTTGAAATCTCCCTCTGCCTTGTCTACCTCCTCTACCTCTTCCTCTTGAACCCCCACCTCTACCTGTAAAGTTTGCTTCAGAGATACTACCTTCACCATCAGATCTTTCACCTCTGCCTTTGCTATCCTTACTCTTCTTCTTATCTGTGTATAGGGTAGAGGATTGATTACCTTTTGGGTTGTCTCCATTCTTCATAAGCTTTGCCTCATGTGTGAACAATTGTCCCATGAGGGTGTTGAAGTTAGGAACCTGCATGTCCATTTATAGGTCCATGGATGTGGTGAAAGCTTCCCATTTCTTATCTATCTTTATTCCATTGATCACTTGCCTCACTATCTACTCTTCTTCAATGACTTCTCCAATGCTCCCAAGTTGATCTGCTAAGTCCTTCATCTTGGTGAAAAAATTAGTCACATTTTGCTTGGGCATCTTCTTGAGTGTGGTAAACTCCATCCAAAGTTGGTTCTTCCTAGCTCTAGTACTCGATGAGAAGAATGCTTCAAGAGCATTCCAAGTCTCTTGTGAAGTCTTCCAGCTCCTCATGTGTAGAAGTAAAAAAATCAGAGATTGACTTAAGAATGTATGATGTGGCTAGAGCATCCTTTGAGCACCATGTGGTTAATCTCTCTTGTCCTTCTTGAGTTGGTTGTCCTTTGCTTCTGAGGATTGGAATCATCTCATCTCTAGAAATATAACCATAGAGATTTTGTCCTTGAAGATATGCTTCCATTCTAAGTGAAAAAGCTGAGTAATTACCTTGATCCAATTTTTCTATGGATGAAGGGAATCCATCTCGCATGTTGACTTGTTTCATACCACTGTGAGAAGATGGTTGGATATAGTCTAGAGATGAGCTAGTGTTGCAAAATTCCGGCTCTACACCTACCAAGCTAACTTCATGGATCCTTAATAGACTCCTTTAGCTTTCCAAATATGTATTAAAACCCACTATGTGCTTCGGAACATCATTTCCAAAAGTTTGTACCAAATCAGATAACTTGCACATAGGACTCTGAAAAAACTAGCTATTTTTGGATTTCAACTACTCAGAGAAATACTCAATTCTCACTCCTTCATACAAATTAACCCGAGACCTTTTGGAAACTTCTAGTTCAAGGGCTTAGCTAACTGTTCCAAGTTATTTCATGAATTTAGAGTGAGTGTACTCTGAGAAATGAGTTTAAGAACTTAGGGGTGTAAACCCAACTTTAATTTAATATACAAATAATAGACTAATCACTCTGACTATACTAAGTTAAAGTGAATCAAATGATGAAGTATGTTGGAAGTGAGGTAGGCCCTTAGGCTCATGTCACAGGTCCATGGTTCCATAGTTCCAGTCATGTACAACATTAATTCCAGCAATCTTCCATATTGACAAAACATGAACATATCACAACTTAATCATACAAATGATGAGATAAAGATAGAGAAAGAATAGACATCATGTGTAAGGTGTTACGTAAGCCATCGCTTACTCATAGTATCATATATACCAATGTTCAATGTACAATGTGGGAGCAAAACTCTCAACCACTCTATGTGATGAGAAATAGATGAATGAGTGAATGTACAATGTAACAAACATATTCAGATGTATGGGCAGTAATTTGAATATACATGAGATGTGTGACCTTATAGGTTATAGAAGAGTGAATATGAGTGATTGAAAGAGGAAGGACCAGTGTGAAACTGATAGTCAACAAACCCTCATCTGAACTTAGGCTATGGAAGACCCTAAGTTAGATACGTGTGTGAAAAGATCACATACTTATAAAGTAGCATAGAATGCTAACAAGTTTGCTGCTAGAAATCCTCAAACTCATGTGAACACACCTTCTCAAACACCTCATCAAATATGCATAAAGCATATACGTACTGTTTCTCTTGTACCTATGCCGAATAGGACTCCTCCTGATATGAACGCCAAGGCCTCCATAAACTTCAAGTAGTACCTGTGTACATAAAGAGAATATGTACCTGAATATTTAACATAAGATGTGAATCTTATGTTAACCACCATCCAATGTCTTTGAAGTAGCCCGACATCTTCTTGTAGAAGACAATCTTCAACCTGATATCTTCTTGTAGAAGATAATCTTCAAATACACTATGTAGATGGCACCATCCAATGTCTTTGAAGTAGCTAGACATCTTCTTGTAGAAGATGATCTTCAAATACATCATGTAGATGGGCGATCCTCACCATCAAGCTGCTAATGACCAAGTCTTCTTGCCATGAACAAGAGATACCCTCCTCTCCATGAGGTAGAGTGTGAGCACACTCTTCATCTTCTCCAAGAAGAATCACCAAGAAGAACTCCATAGCTGCTCCTCAACATGCTTCAAGTTAGCACCATGGCTGCCCCATGTGCTAGAAGAAACGCCACCTCTAGTGAGGTCCAAGCTCTAGAAAGCTTGTGTTGATCCTAGGTGAAGGATAATTACAAGTGAGCTAAATAGTCTCTTATATAGTAGATTGTTGAGCCTTGAAGAGCACCTTGAATAAAGCAAAAGCCTACGATCGCATAAAGAAAGCATGATCGTAATAAAGCAAGATTGCGTCGCTCATCCGTTAGTGTTTTTTTAGTTTCTCCATAAGCTTTTAATAAAGCAAAAGCTCAAAAATTATCCGCTGCGCGATATGCTGCCGACGGGATTTGAACCTGGACCACTGGGATGGGAGGACGACCACGTAGCCAAGTTGCCCCATGATTTTGTTGTACAAAGTTATTAAATAAAAAAGTACCCATTCTAATTGCGGCCCGTTTGCTTTGTAGAAGTAATGGAAAGAATAGATATACATTCTGAAAACTGGTATAAACTTTGACCAATTTCCAACCAATGAGGCATTGTTTTCCAACAATCCCCCCTGCAATGTCATATTGGTACAATCTGAACTGAATCTGCAATCTGTCACAAACTGCAAACTATCACAAGCTTCAAATAGCCTGTCACAAGCTTCAAGCTTGTACTTTTGATACTTCAGAAAAAGTCTTCAAAACTGAATTTGACTTTCCTTCAAAAAACCTGAACTTGCTGAATATGAACCATAATACTTGAGAAAATATGCAAACTAGATATCCAATAGTGTACACATCAAGCAATCACTGCTTGAAAACAAATATAGCATGAACTATTTCTGAACCTGCTATCTCCTGTCTTCAAAAACGTGAAAACATACACTAGGATCCATATATTTGCATTTACCTTCCAAAAAAAGGTTTCTCAACGTACTTCTGCTGCGTCATGTAAATACACTAAACAAAATCAGGAACTGAATCCTGGAACCTGTGACTGTCAACTCACAGCTTAGTGCATTATGAACACTGCTGGTTCATCTCTGACTGTACTCAAGTCAAATCAACTCAACTCAATTGAAATCAACTGAAATATGAGTAAAAATCTATGATGTCATCATGTCTTCATCCTTTAAATCCTTCATACCTCTTTCCTTCAGAACTTGGTATAAACATATATGTGCGCACTTCTGAAATATACCTTTCTGAAATATCAAGCTTCTCTTCAATAGAACTCTGGAACCTTCTCCTGAAATAGGAATACCTGTAGGTATGACTCTGTATTCTTTTACATATGGCTGAAAATAAGTCTTCATGTTTCATCACCCCCCTGGATGACTTAACACTAGTATCCAGTATTCTTCAAATATATCAGACTTTATGAAATGTGGAACGTCTTCCTTCATAAATTTGATGTTCAGTTATCAATACCTGTATCTGAAACAAAATCTCTGAACCCTTTTTATTAGCATTGTACGTGCACATGCCAATAGCTTTCCATGTAATTCTTCAGCTTTCCAAAATCTAGAATAAGGTTAGCTGATCCTAACATAACAAAACCTTGTTGAAAGCTTTATAGGATTCATAACCTTCTGCAACATAACAAGTATTTCTATCTCTCTGTAACACAAATTTGATAGAATCTGAATCTTTGACTGACTTCTTCCAATGTTAAGAATCTTCATAAACAAAGGATAGACAACTGAATCATAAATACTCAAGATCATATAAGATCATTCAAGATCAATGATCTCTCTTGTGTAGAATCTGCTCTTATCAAACCTTCATGACTGAATGTTTGATTTACTTCTTGAATGTCTCCAAGTGTCCATGCTTCTCAAAAAGTTGTAAAACTTTTCTTCAAACAAATCCTTCAAGGAATCTGCAATTTCTACTTGAAACATAAGTGGACAAACTTCTCACCTTGAGAACTCCAAAAGTTGCAAGTTGATACTTCATAACTTTCATATTTTACCCGGGTGAAATGTGATAGTACCTGCTTGACTTTCTTTTGGCTAACTCCACTTCTTAATCAAGTAATAGGATATGTTGGAACACCTTTTTGAATACAAGCATGTATCCAAAAAACTAGACAATCATAAAAAGTAGATTCTTCAAATGACCTGTACATCAGCAAATCTGAATTTTCTGAAGTTTCTGAAAATACTGAGTATGAGGTAACCTTTTCCAAACATAAAACCTCAACGCAAGTCTTCAACATCTGCTACAAAAAACTCTTTTACCTCAAGAGTTAAGATAAAGAAGAAATATACTTCTCTACAACTTGTCATATACCAAGTAGCTCTATATTGACATTCCAAGAATTCTTTGAGGGAACATATAAGCTGCTTGCTTAAAAGCTTCAACTAAAACATAACTCATACATATATGAGTTAAAACATATATCTGCTGCTTTTCTTTCTCTCAATACAATTCTTTGTCAAATCTACTAAATCATGACCAAGTGTAATGCAAAACAAGAAACTGCTTCTTCTTTAAACAAGATGTTCTTGTAGACTTGTCTTTGGGTGTAGAGGATAAAATAGGAAAAGTATATGGAAAATATATGAGAAAAGGAAGCCTTACTTTTCTTTTGGAAATGATGGACTTTCTTTTTCTGCATCTTTCTTCCACCTGATGATGTCAACATTTTCAAACTTCTCCTCCATACCTTTTGTTCTCTTCATCTTGAAGTAGCAAGCACTCTTGGCTTCTTCGAATGAACTTTTCTCTTCCTCTAGTGTAAGAGTAAGAGATAAAACAAACATGGTATATAAATGGAAGTGAATATAGAAACATGTTTTACCATCTCCTCATATCTCTGAATCAAAATTCTGCTTCAAATGTCTGAAACGACTAAATTCACCAATCGTTGTCTGAATGATGAATTACCCTTCTAGAGTTACCTTCTCTAGATACATTTGTACCTTGATATCCAACCAACTTACAACAGAAAATTGGCTGAAAAAACTCATCTCATCTTTGCGCTTGTCTTCTTAGATGAACTTTCTTGCCATGAAAGAGATCTCTCAAAACTTTCTAGAAAAACCTATAGATACCTGTTTTGATGTAGCCTTTAACTTTCAAATGATGAAAGCGTATAAAAGCACTCCTTGAATTTCTTCAAATCTCTTCATAACTGCTCTTCTAAGATATGACCTGCAAATGATAATCTGATAGGAGAAAGTGATACCTGTGATTTGATGTTGATCTGATTTCTTCATTTTCTCTAAACCATTGTTCTTCCTTGAATTTGAAGTAGTCTTCTCTTCATCAATTCTGGGTCTTCAAACAATACTTTTGTAAAGTATTTGCATACTCTTCCAAAAATATTCGGCTGCTAACAGATCATCAACTTCATACTCCACACTGATGAATACACATGTAACTGAAGTGTCTAATTCTCAAATCTCTACTCATCTAGATTAAGTGTGTATGTCAAATGTCAAATATTAGAAGATGCTTTCAAATCATATGTTGTAAAACTGGAAGTCTAGGAACCTGGGCTTATGAATGAGCCTTAATGCATTGATGCCAAAGATCTAAAGTTCTGTAACCAAAACCTTAGTGCTCTGATACCAATTGTTGGAAGTGAGGTAGGCCCTTAGGCTCATGTCACAGGTCCATGGTTCCATAGTTCCAGTCATGTACAACATTAATTCCAGCAATCTTCCATATTGACAAAACATGAACATATCACAACTTAATCATACAAATGATGAGATAAAGATAGAGAAAGAATAGACATCATGTGTAAGGTGTTACGTAAGCCATCGCTTACTCATAGTATCATATATACCAATGTTCAATGTACAATGTGGGAGCAAAACTCTCAACCACTCTATGTGATGAGAAATAGATGAATGAGTGAATGTACAATGTAACAAACATATTCAGATGTATGGGCAGTAATTTGAATATACATGAGATGTGTGACCTTATAGTTATAGAAGAGTGAATATGAGTGATTGAAAGAGGAAGGATCAGTGTGAAACTGATAGTCAACAAACCCTCATCTGAACTTAGGCTATGGAAGACCCTAAGTTAGATACGTGTGTGAAAAGATCACATACTTATAAAGTAGCATAGAATGCTAACAAGTTTGCTGCTAGAAATCCTCAAACTCATTTGAACACACCTTCTCAAACACCTCATCAAATATGCATAAAGCATATACGTACTGTTTCTCTTGTACCTATGCCGAATAGGACTCCTCCTGATATGAACGCCAAGGCCTCCATAAACTTCAAGTAGTACCTGTGTACATAAAGAGAATATGTACCTGAATATTTAACATAAGATGTGAATCTTATGTTAACCACCATCCAATGTCTTTGAAGTAGCCCGACATCTTCTTGTAGAAGACAATCTTCAACCTGATATCTTCTTGTAGAAGATAATCTTCAAATACACTATGTAGATGGCACCATCCAATGTCTTTGAAGTAGCTAGACATCTTCTTGTAGAAGATGATCTTCAAATACATCATGTAGATGGGCGATCCTCACCATCAAGCTGCTAATGACCAAGTCTTCTTGCCATGAACAAGAGATACCCTCCTCTCCATGAGGTAGAGTGTGAGCACACTCTTCATCTTCTCCAAGAAGAATCACCAAGAAGAACTCCATAGCTGCTCCTCAACATGCTTCAAGTTAGCACCATGGCTGCCCCATGTGCTAGAAGAAACACCACCTCTAGTGAGGTCCAAGCTCTAGAAAGCTTGTGTTGATCCTAGGTGAAGGATAATTACAATTGAGCTAAATAGTCTCTTATATAGTAGATTGTTGAGCCTTGAAGAGCACCTTGAATAAAGCAAAAGCCTACGATCGCATAAAGAAAGCATGATCGTAATAAAGCAAGATTGTGTCACTCATCCGTTAGTGTTTTTTTAGTTTCTCCATAAGCTTTTAATAAAGCAAAAGCTCAAAAATTATCCGTTGCGCGACATGCTGCCGACGGGATTTGAACCCGGACCACTGGGATGGGAGGACAATCACGTAGCCAAGTTGCCCCACGATTTTGTTGTAAAAAGTTATTAAATAAAAAGACATTTTAATTGCGGCCCGTTTGCTTTGTAGAAGTAATGGAAAGAATAGATATACATTTTGAAAACTGGTATAAACTTTGACCAATTTCCAACCAACGAGGCATTGTTTTCCAACAAAGTACACGCAAAGAAAGCATTCAAGCAAGATCACTGAGTTGAAGAGGTTGTTGCAGAGAATAGTAACCAGAAGTAATCGTGAAATAATGTATCAAATTATAGGTGCTAATGAATCTATAATACAAAGGAGATGTAGTGGACTTACTCACACAAAAGTGAGCGCAAGATATGCTCAACCATGAGGCTCATGACTCTGTACTCTCACACATATCCCGCGACTAAAAGTCACATGTATATATACACATTGGTTGAATTTGAAATTTGAATTTTCCTCACCTAAATGTGTTCCTACACTTTAGGAGATGATTGATTTAGTCTCAACCACCAAACGAGTCATGGTTCTTGGCTCCTAACTTCACAAAATACCTCATTTATTCTTCTTTTATTTTTATCCCAGGAGCTAAAGTACATAGCTTTTACAAGAGGTGTTCATATGCAAGTCATTTTTGAGCCCAATGTAAATGTGAGAAGTCCTGATCATTTGATCAAGCATCTAGGCTTGCCGAATGTCCCAACATTCTGATTGACACACTCTAGTAAATATGTATTTGAGCTTTCTTGGGCATGTTAAAATGGAGTATCCTGAACAAATTTTGGGTTGTTACCCATGGAGGTTATTGACCTTATGTGCTTGCAATTTCTTATGCTTAACAAGGGTATGCAGCCATTAATTTGGGTGAAGAGGACTACATATACATGCTAAGATTATTAAATACGGTCATTTTGCAAGTGTATTGTCTATTGATAGTGGATTTCCTACCACCTAGACTGGTTGCAGAATGCTTATAGACATGTGGAACATATTCAATAACATGGTAATCCAAAATGTGGTAGCAAGAAGTACGGTAAAGGTAGGATATGCTCAAGATCAAAATAATGAGAGGGTGTTCTTCTTCATACTAGATATGATGATAAGAAAAGGCATATAATCAGATCAGGTCACATTGACAATTATTCTCCATTCATGTAGTCATGGAGGTCTACTAGACAAAGGGCTTTACTTAATGGATGGGTGTAACTCATGTGTATACAAGCAATATCTTTGGTTTTGAAGTCTCCTTGATGTAATTTTATGGTGGGTATTCATGTGAACCGAGAGGGCAAGTGGAGAAAGTGGCATCACGTTCTAGATGAGACCCCTTTTCAGAAGGAATAAAAAGGGACATTAAGGGATAATGAGGAATCCCATTTTTGGAAGAGCACATTGAAGAGAGAGTCGATTGTTTAGCTTTTGACAGAGGAGAGATTGAGTTTTTTGTTTATATGCCAGGAGATCTCGAATGCTCCTCTTCTCCACCTATTTTCTTCTATTTTTGGCTCTTTTTTGCTAAGTGCACACCATAGAGGAAGGGGAGCTTCTTTATCTAAGGGATGGGGAATTGGGATCAGGATCCTAGACTTGTACTTGTTGGGAAATAAGAAGAATCTCAACTCCAAGGACTCAACACTCCTTGTAGCTAAGAGTTCGAAGCATAATCTACTACTCCATGTTGGAGAAGGAAGTAGTGAAACACAAGGAAAGTGGCATAGACATACATGAAGGAAGAAAGGAGAAGTTGGTGAAGGCAGATGATGGGTGATGCTGCTGGAAACTCAAGAGATTGGTGAGCTGCATATGGAACATAGAAGAGGTTATGGTGGATGCTTGGATGTGATGTTACCTCAAAGAAGAGGGGAAGTTACCCCAACAAGGAGAAGAGAATGAATTGTTGAGCGACACAAGTTCTTCACTCACCCTTTAATGAGGCTGGTCATAATTTTGATTTATATGCCGAGAAAGACTTGTTGTGGGGAGGATTCCCCATTTTCCATAGTAAGTTGCACAAAACACAACTCCCTTAGGTCATCAACTCTGCTGGGATGCCATGAAGCAATGGGGGATTATCTTGTATTGGTCCGTTGAATGGTTTCCAAAAGTGAATCTTCTTGCTGGAAAGAATACAAGCTATTTTTAGGTCTCTTTATTTCTCTTAGGGATATTTCCTAGATACTTTCTTGCGCTTATGTGGCCCATCAATTTTTTTTTTTGGCTCTCATTTGTGAGTGTCTAACCTGGAGGCTTTGCTGTTGTTGAAAGGGAACACATTCACCCTCTACAAATCAGATAATCTTCAGCATTTGAATGTTTTAACGGTGCTTGACCGAATATGTATGTTGTGGCTTGTTTGAAAATATTGTGATTTTATAGCTGGTTTCTTGATTCCCACTTTCAAATGCGTACAAGCAATGAAGTGAATCGAAATGGGATGTTCTAAATTCTAAAAATGGGTTTTCTTCCATATTTCAAGGAGCTGGTTATGCAGAGAGAAAGAGAGGGGCACAGCGATTTGATTTCTTTTAGATGCACTTGTAAATGCTGAAACTGTGATGTCCCTTTAAGGTTTCAAATGAACAAGGAATTCTAATGAATTCTTGAATTTGATTGGGCTAGTGGACCTAAACCAGTGCTAAATTGCTTGACATTTATATAGTTTAGGTTCGTATTTTTTCTCCCTTGATTGACATTGAAAGAAGAACATGTCTCAAGCTTTTGAGGAAATTACTCACTAGTGTAGAATGGCCATGGCTGAGAAAAATGAGTTCTTATTGTGCATGAAAACAGATACAAAAGAGGTGTTTTGTTTGTACTTATTTCAAGTGGAATGTGGTTGTATTTCAATGCCTTTATTCGGTTGAACTCACCCTGAAATCAAGGTGTTCCATACTAAGAAATTCCAGCTTCTTTATTATGCTTCAACAGTAATGCATCAAGCTTGATGTAAGTAGAGATGGAGTTTGTTGAAGGTGCAAATAGGAAAATACATGATGCGATTGTTACTTGTCCTATCTCTTGGGAAAGTAAGAAGCAACCTACAGTTGCTTTGTCATCCACTGAGGCTGAGTACCGAGCATCCAACTTCGCAGCATGTGAGGCCATCTGGCTTCGATGTTTATTATCTGACATTGGTGTTTTTGTAGGATACTCCGACACGCATTCACACGAACAGCTAGTCAACCTTGGCCATCGCCAAGAATTCAGTGTTCCATGCGTGGATGAAGCACATCGAGATCCAGTACCAGTTCATTGGCGAAAAGCTCGTGTCTCAGGAGATTACTCTAGAGCAGTGTACCTCTTAGGAGAACCTGGCGGACATGTTCACAAAGGCTCTACCTCAAGTTCTTCTCCAACACTTGGTGAACCTCTGCAGCATTCAACCGCTCCAAAATGGAGCTACAGAGGGGGTGTTGATGACATGATTGCTCCAACACTTGGTGAACCTCTGCAGCATTCAACCGCTCCAAAATGGAGCTACAGAGGGGGTGTTGATGACATGATTGCTCCTATATTTGTATCCGCATGAGTGCATCTCCATTTTGTATCTAGGAGGCACTCCATCTCTAGTTTGTTTCCATTTTATATTGTATCTCCTTTGTATTTGGGTACCTTGCCATTTGCTTCTACCAAGTGTATCCATTCTCCTTTCAGGGGAATTATCCAACATGAGATGTACTTTGGAGAGCCCCTCCCAAATCTATATAAGGAGGGCCTCATCCCCCCATTTGTACTTGGTTAGAAGCTTGAGAAGCCTACTCCATGCTTTTGGCAAACTCATTTCTAATCCACATGAGTTTACCCATTTCATGGTCTACTCATTTTGAGTCTCACACACTCTTTCTTTTGTGAGTACACTCTTCTTTTCATTTTGCTTCTATGCATGTACTCTCTATAGTATATATGCCTATTTCCCTAACGGATTACTTATATGTGTACATTCTAGTGGTAATACATTCAGTATTGTGTGTTGTGCTCCAAGCTTCTTCTTCTTCCTTGTGTTGCTTGTGTGCTTCTGTAGACCTCAAACTCCAACAATTCTTGGCATATGCATTACTCGTGATAGGAGTAAAATATGCATATACTTGTCTCAAAGTGAGTACATATCCAAAGTACTTCACAGGTTCAATATGCAGGGTGGAAAAACATTGAGTACATCTTCACCCACATATGTGAAATTGAGCAAGGATGATTGCCCCAAATTAGATGAGGAAAAGGAATTCATGACCAAAATTCCTTATCAGTCTGCTATTGGTAGTCTCATGTATGCTATTGTAGCTACAAGACCAGACAATGCATTTGTAGTGGGAGTTGTGAGCATATATATTTCTAATCCCTGCGAGAAGCATTGGGAAGTAGTCAAGATGATTTTGATGTATCTTAGTGGCACTAAACAAGTGCTTATGCTTGGGTAGAGGGAAAGCATCCATTATTGGTTACACAGATTTTTATTATGCCGGTTGTGTAGACAATAGTAAGTCTACATCAAGGTATATTTTTCATTTTTTTGGAGGTGCTATCTCTTGGAGATGTCACCTTCAAGAATGTACACTTGTTTCCAATACAGAAGTAGAGTACTTTGCAGCAACTGAGGCATGTAAGGAAGCATTTTGGTTTTCCCATCTCATTTGTGATATACGTCTACCTTTGCATGTACCTCATTTGCTCAGTGATAGTCAGAGTGCCATTACATTGAGAATCCAGTCTATAATGCAACGACCAAGCATATTCACGTGCAGTATCACTTCATTAGAGACTGCTTAGCCCTCAAGCACATTATAAGGTTCAGACTCGAGATAATGTTGCAGATGCTTTGATTAAAGCTCTATCAGAAGATAGCTTTTGACATTGTTGTCACTTGATGGGGGCTAATTGATGCATGATCTTACACAGTTACTTGTATGTTGTCTAACATGCCCATCACATGGGAGGTATAGTTTGTATACTTACACTCAGGTATTTTTTATCATTCTTTTATTTTCTCTCGTGGACACTTTGGCCATATTGGCCTTTAGTGGGAGATTGTTACCGCTAGTGTCCACGTGAAAGGCCAAATGGCCGTCGGACATTTTTGTATATATTCTCTAATAAAATATATAGTGGTCTAGTCAGCCAGAGTCTGTAAGTTCAACCGCATTTGTAACACACAAGAAATTTGTGTTCGTGCTCTCTGTGTATTGTGTTTTTTATGTATTTCGTAGGCTCTGTATGGAGTACTTTGTGTGGCATCTGGATCTAGGTTTTGTATGTTGAGGGTATCGTCGTGGAGCTCTCGACAACAAGATTCCATTGAGGTGCATCGCTATCAAAATACTTCAATGGGCATATGGGATCCATGGTGTGTGGGACATATGACATCCCTGGGATCTTGGGACATATGGGATCCCAAAAAATATACTTGGACATTTGGGATCCAAGTGGTTTTGTGGGCTCATGTAGGGACATATGGGATCCGTAGACATATATGGTTTACATCATGGGGTAGGTGGTTTCTTTTTTATCCATTTGTCCTCTGAGCTTTGTTGTTGACAAAGATAATTGTTGTTGTGTCTTTCTCAGATCCATTGATGGGTTCTTTGAGTGTCTTTTTCTTTTGTAGAAACCTTGTTCTTCTTTCCTTCATGTCTTGAGAGGCTTTGAGAGGATACGTGTGAGGCTTTGTGCTTTGGGAGATACACTATGTGAGAGAAAGTGTGTATGAAAACCTTAGAAAAGGTTTTACTCCATGAGAGAGCAATGTCTAATCCCTGAAAGACATTGCAAGTATTTTAACGCAAAGAAAAGTCAAATATTTTTCTCAAATGCAAGAATAGGGATAGTCATAGGTTTATATGTGAACATGTTATACTGAAAAGAAAATTCTTTATCTTTGCATGTCCCTCCCCCTTTGCAAAGAGTTTCATAGATGCGTACCAATTAAAGAGTTAAGAAAAAATTATCTCTTTGCATAGCGACGGATTGGCCTCCTCTTGTGGCCTCTTCAGCGAGAAGAAACGTTATTCTACGTGGATATAGTCAACGCTATGACATCATTGCAAATTGTTGATTAGTGTGGGTTCACACAGGGCGGCGCCACAAGCCTGCCAACGCTCTACATCAATAGCATGTTGACATTTGTCACCTAGCGTTCACAAAGGGCGGAGGCAATGGAAATGTTTTCTTCCACATCACGGAACAAACTGAGAAAATTTAGTCCGTGGCCGCGTAGCCTAGTGGCTGACGCCTTGAAGCTGCAGGAGGATGTCCTGAGTTCAAGTCCTGGCCGGACATATCCATGAGTTATCATGAAGGATGCCTCTACCTTAAGAGGTTGGGTGTGTGAGTGTGTATTTCAATTTCAGTATACTTTCCAATTTCCTTGTACCCTCAAAAAAAAAAAAAAAAAAAAAAAAAAAAAAAAACTGAGAAAATTTGTTCCGGGCTCCCCCCTCGCCCCTTGCATGTTCCAGGCTCCAGGTCATTAAAAAAATCTTATTTTATTATTTTTGCTCTTTCAATTGTCATATGAGTGTTCAGACAGGGCTATTTCATTGTTCAGACAGGGCGGCAGCAGAAAAAAAGCTTTCTATCGTTCCACCTCTCTATTTGAACATGTAAGCGGCGCCAGCATGAGTTTTTGCATTGTTCCATCCGGAACATAGCTAAAAACACTCTCAGTTCTGCCGGCTCTGTTATTATTGCAAAAGCTTGCACTTTGCAAGTTGACCTGCGTTTGCATTCACGTACAACACATTTCAGTCCTGCGTTTGCATTCACGTACAACACATTTCAGTCTTCTGGTTGATGCGAGGGCTGCATTCGATGACCAATTCTGTAGCATCGCTGACGCTCTTCTAGCTTTCTGTCTATTAAGAGCTCCTTGAGCGCATGCATAGGAGTCTGTAAGAGAGATGTGTGTGGATTTGTGTGCTTGGCTTCATAGGAGTCTGTACGAGAGATGGTGCGCAATAGTAGATAGAACAAAGCGCTCTATCTTCTCTTTCTATTATAGTAGGCTACTGCATAATACTGTCCTGTGGGCATCATCATCTACCTTACACTAGTCTGGTTCGACGCAAGCTTGCTTCTTGGAAAACTTGCGCAAAGCTTGACTCAGCTGCTTCTTTTTCGAGAATCATCTTCGTAGCCTTGGGACCTCTTTTGCTTCCACATAGACCTTTTTGCTCACAGCTCCAAGTGATTGTCAGTCACTACCGATGTGAGAGGTGTCTCCTTCCTGAGGTTCTATGGTCTCTGATACCTCTTGCGCAACTCCTTTTATTCTTTAAAAAGGATCGAAGAAAAGGTTCGTAGTCTGTGGCGCTTTGAACTTCCTCCATATGTGTGAGCGTCCTCAACGGTTTCTCTCTATGGCTGCTGAAAATTCTTGATGATATTAGATATAGAATACTTTCGATGAAGTATGCCACACCTCTCCTTATCTACTGACGAACATCTGCACTATAGCCCTTGTCTACTCATTCTCCTTCTTGACACGATTTTACAGATGATGCTTCAGCACACCCTTTTTCTTTAATTGAACCATAACCTGTAGCTCAAAGAAGGGAATCAAAACACCTTGCGTAGATTCTGAAAACGAAGAGAGGGGGCTGGAGAGGGGTCTGATGAGATCGTGAATACAAGGCTGAGAATGGTTATGATGAGGATCATGAGGGGAGGTGGAGGTTGTGAAGAGGAATCCGATGAAGAGGACGACCGCAAGTGCTAAAAACACTGAAAAGTATAGATCACTGTGCTTGAAAACACTTTTTATTTTAGATGCAAGCACAAAAAATAGAGATAAATTTTTTTTAACATGCGTGAATAATAAACGAAAGATGGAATTAAAATGAAACATATTTATGAGAAAGTATAAAATGATTACGATAAGAAAATACCAAAAAAACATGATAATAATGCTTAGTGGAGAAGGAGTCCTTAGAAGCACTTTTATTGTAAAGGGAGGGAGGGAGGGATTAAAGAAAAAGTGCATCTATGCTAATGATGATGGACAAAGATAAAAACATGACTTCAAAGAAAAGTGAACCTATGCTCTGATACCATGTTGAAATGAAAAAGGACTACACCTACTCTACTCACATGCACACATCTAACAAGTTAAGGAGGAAGGAACAAAAGATAACAAAACATGATGAATGAATTAAAATGGAAATGACTTACATACAATGCTCTATGAGCATGAAGGCTCCATGAGGAGGGTGAGGGCACTCTTGCCAACAGTTTGAGTAAATGAGCTTGTGGGAGTGAACTGAGGCCCTCCTTATATGGAGTTAAGGGAAAATCTTCACAAGAATGATTTAGACATGTTCAAAAGGATGGAGAATGGAACTCTCAATAGTTTCTTGCTTGGTTGTGTGCAATATTCCTTGATTGCATGCTAGGCATGGTAGAGCTCACCACTAGAGCATCCCAAGTCATTAAACATCTTGAAAATTGGTATTTTTTTGGTATATCATGACAGAACAAATCCACGATAGATGATAGATAATAGACAATATTGGACCATAGACAATGGACCATAGACAATAGAGGACAAACAATAGACACTCGGCTATCATGATAGACATCATCTATCATGATAGATGCATCTATCATGATAGGCACTCATCTATCGTGACAAACCATAATAGATGATAGATGATAGGTACCTATCTATCATGAGAGATAACCGCTGCAAAAGAGATATTCTATCATGACAGACACCGTCTATCGTGACATACCAAAGTCTGCGATAGACTATAGGCACTATCTATCACAATAGGCACCTATCTATTATGATACAGAGGACCCCAAAATAGACCCTCTCTATCAAGACAAACACCATCTATTGTGACAAATAGAAGGCCATGATAGACAATAAATAGCATCTATCATGATAGACATCGCCTATCACACCAAATGGGTCTATTGCGACAGACACTCATCTATCGTGATAGATAGCCACCCACTATAGAGACTATCTATTGCAACAGACAAGTCTATCATGACGAACACCTTCTATCACGATAGACAGGCAATTATGGTTGAAAAATTAGAGGTGCTATTTTTTTTAAATTGGAGCTAAATTTTGGCGTTTTCTCAAGCTCTTTTACCTACAAAATTGCGGCTACCTTAACCACCATCTCCAACAACATCTGCAAGTACATCAAATCCCTGTGCACAGACCGAGATGACAACCTCTATCAATCACAATAGATAGAAAAGTGCGGTATTCCTTGATTGCATGCTTGGCACAATAGAGCACACCACTAGAGAATCCCAAATCATTAGAAACATCCTAAAAATTGGTGTAATCCATGATAGATGGTAGATGGTAGATGATAGATGATAGATGATAGATGATATATGATAGATGATAGATGATAGACAACGGATGATAGGGATAGATGACAAACAACAAAAAGCCATATATCACTATAGACACCATCTATCATGATGGACATCCATCTATCACGACAGAATACATCCATGATAGAGGATAGATGATAGAAACTTATCTATGGTGATAGACACCGCCCTATCATGACAGATGACCCCCCTAACAGAGACCATCTATCATGATAGACACCGTCTATCCCGAGAGACTAAAGTTCATGATAGATGATAGACGATAGACATCGTCTATCACAATAGACACCCATCTATTGCAACAGAGAGGATCCGATAAGAGATCACATCGATAGCAACAAACACCATCTATGACGACAGACAAAAGGCCACGAGAGATGACAAGTCGCATCTATCATGAAAAACACCATCTATTATGATAGAAAAGTCTATTATGATACAAACCCATCTATCACGATAGACAACCACCCGCCATAGAGAGTGTCTTTTGTGAGAGACAAGTACATAAATATCTGAAGAGGTTCAATTTGTCTGTTTGATCCCCAAGATCTTGAATTGACATAACTTTCTCATCCAAAATCTTTTTTTTTGAGCTCTAGAATTTGTCGAAAAACTCGTTTCCACTCTTTTTGTCTTACCTTGTGTGCACATGTGTGTGTGTGTGCATGCTTTATGTCCTTCTCACTTTCTCACTTGTGCACTTCACTTGCTCTTCATACCACACTCTTGTCTCTGCAAATTGATAATTATCAGGTGGATCTCCTCACATTGATACTCACCATTGTGCTAAAGTGACACCAAATTTGGCACTGTTGGCAAGGAGCAAGCCTTTGAGAATTAGCATGTGATGGTAAGATGTACAAAATTGACATTGGGATGGTAAGTAATTAGGTGATTTCTTTACTTTTGTTTACTTTTGTTTACTTTTGTTTACTTTTGTTTACTTTTGTTTACTTTTGTTTACTTTTGTTTACTTTTGTTTACTTTTGTTTACTTTTGTTTACTTTTCTTTGCTTTCTTACTCCATCACCATCTCCATTTCTCTCCTTCTTTCAAATCCTTCTTCACAAAAAAAGTTCAGCTTTTTTATCATATCTCCATATCCACTTCATTTCCTTCATTGCCATTGTGAGAGAAGTGAGAGAGTGGTTGTGTGCATTGAGTTTTTTTGTGTGTTTGTGAGCTTCTATTGCAGGTTCTAGTAGTACCACGATTTACAGTAGCATTTGCAGGTACATCAAATCTCGATGCATAGACCGAGATGATGACCTCTTTTTATCATGATAGAAAAAAAAGTGTGGTATTCCTTGATTGCATGCTAGGCACAATAGAGCGCACCACTAGAGCATCCCAAATCACTAGAAACATCATGAAAAATTGTGTTTTCTTTGTCTATCGTGCCAGACCAAATCCACGATAGATAATAGATGATATATGATAGATTATAAATGAGGATGATAGACGATAGAAGACGGACACCCATCTATCGTGATAGACACCATCCATCGCAACATATGCATCTATCTCGTTAGACACCCATCTATTGTGACAGACCAAATCCATGATAGATGATAGACAATACACAATAGACACTCATCTATCACGATAGACACTCGTCTATCGTGACATATGACCCTCGTGATAAAGACCATCTATTGTGATAGACACTGTCTATCATCATAGACCAAAGTCTATGACACATGATAGATTATGAACATCCCCTATCTTGATAGACACCCATCTATCATGACAAGGAGGATCCCACAATAGACCCCGTCTATTATGATAGATAAATTTTATCACAATAGATAGAAGGCCATGACAGACAAAAGATAGCATCTATCATGACAAACACTGTCTATCGTGACAAAGAGATCTATCATGTCAGACACCCATCTATCATGATAGACAGCCACCCATGATAGAGATCGTCTATCGCAACAGACACCCATCTATCATGATAGATAGGTCTATCACAACAAACACCATCTATTGCGATAGACAGACAAATTCGGCTGAAAATTTAGGGCTGTTAATTTATGAAAATTGGGGCTAAATTTTGGTATTCTCTCAAGCTCTTTTACCTACATAATTGTAGCTACCCTAAACAAGTACATAAGTATCTAGAGATGTTTTCTTTGTCTGTTTCACCCCTAGGAGCTTGAATTCACATAACTTTCTCATCCAAAATCCCTTTTTTTGAGCTCTAAAATTCGTCGAAAAGCTAGTTTCCACACTTTTTATTAGCTTGTGTGCACGTGTGTGTGTGTATGTGTGTGCATGCTTATGTGCTTCTCACTCACTCAGTTGTGCTCTTCACTTGCTCATGGTCATCATACCACCCTCATGTCTCCACAAATTGACATTTACAAGGTAGATCTCCTCATGTTGGTACTCACCATTGTTCTAGAGTGACACCAAATTTGGTGCCATTGCCAAGGACCAAGATTCAAGGATGAGCATGTGATGGTAAGACATAGAGAATCGACATTGAAATAGTAAGTAATTAGGTAATTTCTTTACTTTTTTTTACTTTTCTTTGCTTTTCTACTCCATCACCATCTTCATTCCTCTCCTCCTTTCATCTCCTTCTTCACAAAAAAAAATCTTTTTATCATATCTCCATATCCACTTCATTTCCTTCATTTCCATTGTGAGAGAAGTGAGAGAGTGATTATGTGCATTCAGATTTTGTGTCTTTGTGAGCTTGTGTTACAGGTTTTAGCAGTACCATCATCTCCAACAGCATTTGTAGGTACATCAAATCTCTACATTCAGATTGAGATGATGACCTCTGTCTATTGTGACAATGCAAAACGTGTAGTATTTGTTGATTGCATGCTAGGCATGATTGAGTGCACTATTAGATCATCCCAAATCACTAGAAACATCCTAAAAATTTGCATTTTTTTTGTCTATCACGATAGAGCAAATCCACTATAGATGATAGACAATAGAGGACGGATGACAGACAATAGAAGATAGACGATAGATATCCATCTATCATGATAGACACTATCTATCATGATAGACACTATCTATCATTACAGACGCATCTATCATGATAGATCAAATCCATGATAGATAATAGACAATAGACACTCATCCATCATGATACACACCTATCTATGGTGACAAATGACCCCCCTGAGAGAGAGCATCTATGGTGATAGAAATTCTCTATCGCAAGAGACCAAAATCCATGAAAAATGATAGACAAAGGACACAATCTATCCTGATTGTGATAGATAGAACCCCACAATAGACCTCATCTATTAGGACAAACATTTTCTATCGTGATAGATAGAAGGCCACAATAGAGGAAAAATAGCATCTATCATGTGAGACATCATCTATCACGACAAACACATCTATCATGATAGAAACTTGTCTATCATGACAGACACCCACCCATGATAGACATCATCTATCGTGATAGGCACCCCTCTATCGTGACAAACACCGCCTATCATGATAGACAAACAATTTTGGCTAAAAAATTAGGGTTTTGTAATTTTTGAAAATTGAGGCTAAATTTTGGCATTTCCTCAATCTCTTTTACCCACACCATTGTGGCTACCTTAAACAAGTACATAAATCTAGAGAGTTTTTCTTTGTGTGTTTCACCCTATTGAGCCTAAATTGACATAACTTTCTCATCCAAAATTCGTTTCTTGAGCTCTAGAGCTGCTAGAAATCGTTTCCACTCTTTTTCTTACCTTGTGTGCACGTGTGCTACCTAATGTCAATTAATTTCAAGTATTTTGAATTCCATGTGCCAAAAGTAGATTGCAACAAGTTACAGTCCGAGTTGAAGAAGCACATCTTCATTGGCTATAGTGAGCAATCAAAATCGTATAGATTGTATGATCTTGAGAACCACTCCATCACAAGTTCCAAAGATGTAATCTTTAATGAAGCTTCAACATACTCAACCAAAGATCCAAGTACAAGTCTTAGTCCACCCATCTACACTTCGGAGGGGGACACAACCTTTTCGAAACACACATCAGAGGCAAGTACTTCAAATTAGCCAAGAAGATCACAAAATGCTCATTGAAAAGTAGCAGCAAGAACAAAGTCATTATGTAAATTATGCATTGATGCATCAGATCTAGCAGATGGGCCAGAGCCTTCCAACTACAAAGAATCTCAAGCACAACGTGAGTGGGAAGAAGCTATGCAAGTCAAAATGGATGCAATTGAGAAGAACAAAACTTGGAAACTTGTTCTTAAGCCCACAAATCATCAAGTCATAGGAGTTAAGTGGCTCTATAAAGTCAAGTACAAATCAGATGGCACATTGGACAAGTACAAAGCAAGACTTGTAGCCATACGATATAAGCAACAACATGGAATTGATTATGCAAAAACCTTTGCCCCTACAACAAGGTTTGCCACTATAAGAATCATTCTAGCACTAAGTGCACATTTCAAGTGGCCCATCTACCAACTCGACATCAAAAGTGCTTTCCTCAATAGAGATCTTCAAGAAGAAGTATATGTTGGCCAGCCTGAAGGTTTCAAGTTCAAAGGAAAGGAAGATCAAGTCTACACGCTTCACATAGCACTTTATGTACTTAAGCAAGCTCCCAGGACCTAGTATGAAAAGATTCACAACTTCTTCAAAGGTAAAGTATTTCAGAGAAGCAGTTCTGATGCAAACTTATACATCTATCAGAAAGAGTCTTTAGTTTCCATCATCATCCTCTATGTAGATGCATTGATCTTGACAGGGTCAGATGAAGAACACATCCAATTCATCATCATATAGTTTCACCTTGTGTACTCTATGAAATATCTTGGAATACTCCACTACTTCTTAGGTATGGAAGTTTGGCAAACAAAAGAAGGCATATTCCTATCACAAAAGAAGTATTGCTATGATATTTTCTCAAGATATAACATGGACTAGTGTCCCTCAATATCTATACCAATTGATCCAAAAATCAAGATCATCTTGGAGGATTCATCATCACTTGTGGATATGCATACTTATTGGCAACTTGTTGGCTCATTACTCTACCTCACCAACACTAGACCAGATATTGCCTATGTAGTTGGTATACTCAATCAGTTTGCACATCAACCTCATCAAACACATTGGGATGCTTCTCAGAGACTACATCAATACCTTGCCCTCACCCGACATCATGGTCTTTGGTACAAAGGGGGTATCGAACCTACTGGATATTCAGATTCAGATTGGGTTGGTGATACTAATTCTTGACAGTCTACTTCTGGGTATATATTCTTTCTTGCTCAAGACCTATTTTTTGGGCAAGTAAGAAGGAGCCTATAGTTGCTCTGTCATCCGTCGAGCCCAAGTGTCGAGCATCAAGCTTCACAGCATGTGAGGCCATTTAGCTTCAATTATTAGTATCTGACATTGGTGTTTTGCAGGTTATCCAACATGCATCTACATGGACAGCCAATCAATATTGGCCATCACCAAGAACCTAGTGTTCCATGCTCAGATGAAGCACATCAAGATCAAGTACCATTTCATCCATGAGAAGCTCGTCTCTCAGGAGATTACTTTGGAGCCCTGTACCTCTCAAGAGAACCTAGCGGACATGTTCACGAAGGCTCTACCTCAAGTTTCATTCTAGCACTTGGTGGACCTCTACAGCATTTAGCCACTCCAAAATGGAGCTTTAGAGGGGGTGTTGACGACATGATTGCTCCTACATCATCTAAATTTGCATCGGCATGAGCGCATCTCCATTTTGTATATAGGAGGCACTCCATTTCTAGTTTATTTCCATTTTATATTGTATCTCTTTTGTATTTGGGTACCTTGCCATTTGCTTCTAGCATTGTATTCATTTCTCCTTTGAACGGAATTATCCCACATGAGATGTACTTTGGAGATCCCCTCTCAAATCTATATAAGGAGGCCCTCCCCCCCATTTGTACTTGGTTAGAATAGTGAGGAGCCTACTTCATGCTCTTGGCAAGCTCATTTCTAATCCATGTGAGTTTACCCATTTCTTAGTCTATTCACTTTGAATCTCTCACACTCTTTCTTCTGTGAGTACACTCTTCTTTTCATTTTTCTTCCATGTGTGTACTCTCTACATGCATGACATCATTGATTATGTAGACTCGACCGTATCAAGTATGATGAAGTAGTCAATGTGCATCCATTTTGGCATTCCAAAAATAGAACCATAATTGATTTTATACCTTTCAAATATGCAAGTTCGTTATTCATCATCATAACAAGCCAGGTTTCTTTGCCACTTGAACTCAAGATTTTAAATTTCCACTTCTTCCCCGACACTCCTTTGTGTCCTTTGAACACAAAGGGTGTTGTGCAACCTTTGCAACCTTTTTCTTTTGAAATGGATCTTTTCTTCCACTTCTCCTTTACTATTCTTGAGGATTGAGTGATGAATAGTAGCACACCTTCTTCACGCTACAAAAACAAGACTACAAATCGGCTCCACATTTGTTGGAAGTCAAGAGCTAACTCTTCAAGGAAGTATGTTCCAAGGTGAAGAGACAGGAAGCACAAGCCGACAAAGGAGCCAATGAAGGAAGGAGTGATGGAAATGTATGTCAAAATTCTTAAGAGAAACCTTTAAAATAGTGATTTTCATCACTAACACTCATTGTAAATACCATTTCCTATTTTTGTAGCTCCATTTTGAGCAAGCCAAGGAGTCCTTGAGCTTGAGGAGCATTAGAAGTACCTATTTATCAATTTTCATATTTGTTAGACTTTGTTTGGGCCCTCAAATAGGCCCCATAACCTAATATTTAATAAGGCCGGACACAAGGTCTGGACAGGACCAAAGGTAGTCAAACTATAAAAAGAGCTAGAAAGCTCATTTTGGGGGTTAGCTTATTAGTTATTTGAGTTATGTATGAAACTTCTTGAGTAATCTAAAGAACTCCATTGTTCCTCTATTTGCTCTTGCCTTGTGTGCGTGTGTGCGTGTGTGCATGTGTATGTGTGTGCATGCTTGTGTGCTTCTCCATCACCACTTGTGCACATCACTTGCTTGAGGTCTTCATACCATCCTCATGTCTTCCCAGATTGACATTAAAGGAGGTGCTACTCTCCACTGGGCTACACCAAATTTTGCATCGTTGTCGGGGATCGAGCTTTGAGGACGAGCGTGTGATGGTAAGACGTAGAGTAGAGACGTTGGAAGAGTAGGTAAGCATTTCTTTTACTTGTTTTTACCTTCCTCTTCACCTCTTCACATCATATCCCTTCATCGTCATCTTCACCATCGCGACCATATACCTCCATCTCCATTCATTTCCTCATTTCTACTTGAGAGCAAGAGCGAGAGAGAGCTTGTATGCACACTTGTTTTCTATGTTTTCTTGACTGTTCTTGCAGGTACCAGCTCCCATAACAGCTGTAGCAACTCTAGCAGGTGAGAAAATTGATTGTGCAGGTCCTGAGGCATTGACCTCTGTCGATCGTGATCGACAAAAAATTTGACATTTGGTAAAACAAAGTGCACCACCATAACACACATGATTAGCATGTTAAAAGTCAAGCTTCAAGCTACAAATTCGTGGGGAATCTTTTATGGACATGTGGAGCAATCAAAGCAAGCCAAAACCCACGAGATTCCATCAAGAAAAGTCACTCAACCACTCCCCAAGTCATCTCAACTAAGTCCTCCAAGTTAGGAGGCTGATTTGGAAAGGTAGTTCCTAGATTTTAGGGGCACACTTCTCACTATAAAAGGAGCATGTATTCCAACTTCTTTTGGGCCATCTTCTTGGAGTTTTAGCTCATGTAAAGTGAGCACTAAGTGCTGGAGTTGTGATAAGCAAGCCTGTTGCTTAAGCTAGCCCCTTGCTTGCTTGCTTGTTTCCTTTTAGTAGGCATATCTATGTGTGTGTGCAGGCAATGCCCCAACTCTCTACCCTTGAGTTGTTAGCATTGGCTCTCCCTCATATTCTATCCATTTGATGTAACTCTTGTCTCATTGGATAGCTATTAGTTTCTATTTTATGCTCGTCAATTCTCTGGAGCAGTCCCTAAGTATTCTGAGAGCACCATTCATTTTAGTGAAGTTGTGTGATTGATATCTCTCTCTGTGTATAGGCTCTATTGGAAATATCTTTCTCTCTGTCGTAAGGGCTGGTTCTCCTTCTCTATTTATCCATTTGCTATGATTTTGGTTTCATTGGGTATCTATTAGAGTGCTCTAAAGTTGACCCAACTTCGAGATTCATTCTCTATATACTCTCTGAGAAAAGCTTGCTGGAGTGAAGTGAGGTCTCTGTTTGACTAGCAGTTGTGAGCATTCAACTAGCTCATGTTGTAGAAATTGTTTCTCTTTGTGTAAGTATGCATTTGAAGTGAAATTTGTTTTTTTGGAAAGCTCTTAGTTTCTCCTACACGTCTACAAAAGATCACTGCAGTTCTTTGCATATGCTCTGAGAAAGAGCATTTTTGGTGTGCAGAGGTCAAAGAAGGATACCTATGGAGGTCATTCGTGCTTTGTCATTGCATAGGGTTTGAGATACTTCCCCCCATCATAGCACATACTAAATCACTAATCAGAGTTAAAAAATTCCTTAATTCTCTATCAATCGCAATTGACACTATCAATCGCGATCAACAGCCACAACTGACAGACCTTGTCAATCACGATCGACAGACTCTATCAGTCGTGACTGACAAACTCTGTCAATCGGGATCGACAAACTTTGTCAATCACGATTGACAGACCATGATGGATTTCCATGTAGGACTCAGTCAATCGTGATTGACACCATCAATCGTGATTGACAAAAATTTCATGATTGGCACAAATATTTGCATGTC
This sequence comes from Ceratopteris richardii, assembly GCA_020310875.1. Lineage (NCBI taxonomy): Eukaryota > Viridiplantae > Streptophyta > Polypodiopsida > Polypodiales > Pteridaceae > Ceratopteris > Ceratopteris richardii. The sequence goes on along the minus strand of CM035414.1, from coordinate 17,432,020 downwards.
CACGTATCCATCGCAATGGACACACCCACGATTGACTGAATTTGCGCCAAAATTTGCGAAAAAAGTGACGATCGCGATTGATACCATAGATCGCGATTGATACCATAGATCGCGATTGATACCATAGATCGCGATTGACAACCCTCATGACCGACTCTGTCGATCGCGATTGACACCATCAATCACGATTGACACGTCGAATCGTGAATGACAAGCCACGACGGACAGCTCTATCAATCGTGATTGACAACCCTGTCGATCGCGATTGACACCCATTTTTGGCCAACTTTTTAGGGTTTTTTAATTTGAAGATTTTGGCTAATTTTGGGCATGAATATTGTGCTATAGGACACCTAGGGAGGCTGGAAGAAAATAACTAGAGGAAACCCAGTTTGCCTATTAGTCTGTTTGAACCTTGTTTTAACCCTAGAACCCTGAACTATTATAACGTCCTCATACAAAATCCGTTCGGAGTGATCTTAAGCTCATTGGGGTAAGAAAATTGAGGGATCTTTAGGATTGTTTTCCATAAAGAAAAAGGACAATTTGGTCTATGAATTACATGAATGAAAATGGTTTGTTGTGTCAATTGAATTTAAATCTTGAGCTAGCTTTGGGACTTTTACAGGTCCATTGAGAGCATCAAAGGGCGTTAAGAGCACTAGCGTACTACGAGCTTGAGAATGGGGTTCTTGAGCACCCAAGAGCAAGGGATAAGAAAGTGAGGTTGGATCATTCTCAACTCCCTTCCTCAATTCCTAGCTTTGGCTAAGTGCGAGTCATGCTAGAAGTAAGTTAGGGTGATGATAGGCATCTATCAAGTTGAAGACTCTTAAATACTCAAGTTCAAGCAAAACTTTAATCCCTCTGTGATCGATAACTTAAAAAAAAAGAATTTAATGTGGTGCGAGCAACTAAAAGTGCGGAAATTCACTCAAGTATTCCTGACGACATGATATCAGAAAAGAGCATAAACATTATAACCAACTAAAAAAGAATCACGTGACTAATATGAATTGATCTTCAATGAGTTTGTACTTGGGGTAAATTGGGGTTATTCAATCAGGCATATGAACCTTAGATCAGGATGACATCTAGGGAGAGGTAGACAAAGCCTTAGGTCTTCAGAGGCTAGTGTCAATCACACTGCTAGGTCTTGGGCCCAACAGTTGAGCACTTATCCACATTACCCTAGCTCTGAAACTAGCGAATCAGAGATGTCTTATGGTATGGAGAGACCCACAGGAACTTAGGTGTGGCTTGCTTAGAGAAACCCGAAGGTCCTTACAAAATGCAATTGGAATATATCAGGACCAACCGGTTAGGTGCTCGGATCTATGAGAACAGTCTAAGAAGATATGTTGTCCAGATTAAAAACCCAGATCAACCTCTTGGACTAGAACATCCAGTGGTCAAGTTTGAAAATGGTGCATACCTAGATAAGGAATGAACAATGTACATAGTCACCAACCAACCAGATAGAACATATGAATTTGGTAATGTGATTCCAGAGACAGACATAGATGACATAGAGCAAGGGAACTTAGGAAGAGAGCCTAGAACTCCTCGAGGCAAATCAGTCTTTACTAGAATCATCACTCCAGAGTGGGTTCCCCAAGAGCATAGATATGGTCTTAAACGGAGAGACTGACGAGGCCTTTTGGAGGTATAAGACTGACCAATCTAATGAAGCAGGAATGCTCACAATCTATGAGTTTAAAGATCCTGATAGCCCAGGAAAAGTGACCTATTTAGACAATACTTCAGAAAGGATTTTTGTGGTCACAGAGCATGGTAGGCATGCCTACACTTGGAAGGGTGAATTCATCTTCCCTCAACCAAGATCAAATGTCTCTTATGGTCACCAAGGAGTTGGAATATCCCACGCTCATGGAGCTCAAAGGGACAGGGGTAGAGATAGGCCAGAAGTGAGCTTTGCTAACCCAATGGGAAGAGAAAGAACAAGAACAGAGACAGATAGAATGGAAACTGAGAGACCTAGAGAGCCAAGGAATCAAAGAAATACAGATGAATCCCCTTTGCCAAGGCTTAGAGAACACACGAGGACCTTGAGGCCTACACAACTAGTCAAGTCCATGAAGAACTGTTTTGATGGCACTGGAGACCCATACAATCAGCTGGCATAATTTAGGCAAGTTTTAAGAGCTGAGCAAGTTGATGACTTGTTCACACAGTACAATGCCTTTGGATTAACTCTCAAGAACACAGCCCTTACATGGTTTCAATCGCTTCACCAAGGCCAATTCAAGAACATAGACACAGAATTTTCTAAGAGTGGCATCAGACACAATACCTCCTCACTGATACATAGCTTCAAGCAAACACCTCAAGAGATGGTTAGACTTGCAGGAAGAAGGTTTAGGCAATACCTAGAGAGATGTCATGTTCCAGAGTTACCCACACCAACCAAACAAGTGGCTTTATTCTTAGATGGATTGTTGAGTACCAAGTTGAGATCATATGTGTACTTGAAGGACCTTAGGACCATACAAGAGTGTGTACGCATGTGCATAGACATTGAGAATAACCTAGGGGAGGAATTAGAGCTTTCAAAAATCTATAGAGATTTAGATAGCTCTACTAGCCTCAATTCAAATCCATCCACATCTATTGAGGAACTTGCTGAGAAAGTAGCTCAGAAGTTAGGAGTCTCAAGCAAACAAATACCAAAGGTTTGCCCCAGTGAAAGATGCTATCATTGTGGAGGTGACCATATGGCGATTGTATGTCCCATTATGGCTCAACCCGAGGTGAACCCTAGCAGCCAATACTGCACCATTGAGCGAAGGTACACCAACCACACTGCACAAGATTGCGCTTATAACAAGCAAACTGTGATATAGAAATTTCCACAACCATATCCACAATAAGGGAGATATTAGAATCAGTACTCATAGCAGTATGCTAGACCATAGCAACCCTATCTGCAACCCTACCAAACCCAAGAAAGGCCTCAACCTATGTTAGCTCAACAACCTCCAACTCCAGCCAATGTGATTCCAGTGGTACACAGCTGCAGAAGAAAATCTGAATAGAGCCTTAGTGCTAGTAACACCATTGCTTTCAGAGATTGACCCAAGTGATCATAGTTTTGACTCTACTCACATTGATAGCCCACAGGCTTACTACATGCAGTCACCTAAGCACAATGAGTCATATTATTATGAAGACCCAAGTGAACCTAATTGGGAGCCAGAGTATGCAAATGTCATGTATGCAAACCCCAACTCTAGACCTCAACCTAGGTAGGTAAGACCCGCATTTCCTAGAGGACCATGCTATTGATGTCAGGGAGATCACCTCATTCGTGATTGCCCTATGCCTGCACCTACACAACCCCAATCTGTGACAATTCAAGGTTTTTGTCCCGATTGTGGGAAAGAGCATCTCTTGTGAGATTGTCCTAAGAACCCCAACAATATGCCGAAAATCACTCCTATCAACGTTATTGGGTTAGTAGTGGACTCTCCTGAAAGTGTAACTTCCACTGCACTAGTGCAAGTGGTCACTAGAGCTCAAGCTTTACAGCAAAACCAAGGTTTAGGCCAAGAAAAGAGTCTTGAGGTTTGTGAGATTGAGAGCATAACCAAGAAGAGGACCAGAGCTTGGAAGGATAGTCGCAAGAGAATGAGAAGACAATGGGCAAAGAAGATGAGCAAACTTGAGGAAATCTTGAGAGAAACAAAAGCTAAGATAATTGAACTCACATCTCAACCTCACTCTCACACTAATCCACCACCACCATTCCCATCACCCACCACTCCACCACCTTTCAACCCACCTCACACTGCTCCACCACCACCTAGAGTAGGATCAGTCTTAGCAGATCCCACTTTCGAGGACCTAGACATGATGCTTAAGTCATATCAGGCTAGAATCCAAGAAGGGCCAAACGTAACGGATCATGAAAAGTGTTACCTAGAGCTGAACTCGAGCTCGAATGAACTAAAATTTGTGCTAAGATGGTGGAATTGGCTCAAACCATGTTTGAAGCCAATCGCCTCTTTAACTTCTCTAGTTCAGCTAAGACACAGTTGCACTTTGATGGACTACTAGAAAGATTGGAGAGGCTAATCGCAAAATCTGAAAACGACCCCGCCTCTCAAAGTAAGGAAAAGGCAAGTGAAAGGATAAGCCTTCCTGCCCAGGAAGCTTATGTGCCTAACTCCACAGAACCAGACACATCTTCTTCTATAAAATCAGTATTCACCAGAATTCCTAAAAGAAACTTGGAGAAGCTTGTAGGAGGTAGAAAAGTGTGTTTCGCAGCAATGAAGTTTGGTCTAGCCAACCGGCACAAGACCAGCCCTTGAGCTTATGGAGACTCAAATAGAACTTATAGGCATGTGATAAGTGCAAAGAAATGCACTATGTACTTTGGAGCATTAGGGAGAAGGAGTCAATACAAAACAGATAGGTCCGCAGGTCGACTACCTCAAAAAACTTACTATATATGGAAGAGATAATGAACTTCAAATGCTCATAGCAACCAGTGTGATTACAATTAGAAAAAATCCTTTTATGGGGCTGATACACATAGGTTTGAGTGTATATAATGCACAAAAGTATAAGGAATAGGCAAAATATGCTATAGGAATGAATCAGACACTCAACGGTGGTACCTCCTATTTTTTGGGAATACATAGAGATTGACCCCAAGACATAGAAAGTAAGATTTTTCCCAATCTACTGAACCAACTGCAATGAAAATGTTTTGGCATAAACTAGACATGAATAACTTTCCAATGAGCCATGTTGCACTCAATTTAAAGCTCTGTAGAGAGAGCAGCAACCTCTGCAAGATTACTATTGGTGAAGAAGATGATGCAAAAAATTGAAGGAGCAAGACAATGGTGGTCACAAGTGTATGTATATTGCTTCCATGTATTGTACAAGTGATTTCAAGTCTTTATTTAGACTCTAAGAGTGTTCCACAACTTTTTAAAGTGGAATTTTAATTCAAATGAAGGTCGGAATGGTTGTTGGAAGGAATCAATTCACTTTAAACGTGGGATTTAAGATCTATCTTTCTACTTTTACATGTGTAAAGCTCAAGGCTTTTACAATGGTGAAAGATCCATGAAAAATCCCTTTTAAAAAAATACAATAAGTGAGCATAAGACAAAGAACTCTCCAATGGATATTCTTTCGATGCGATAGCCTTTGATGTAGATCAAACCCACCTCAAGCATAGTGTAAGCTTGATGTTCCAACAGCTCCCCCTCAAGCTAAATTATGCTTGAGTCTTCATTCTCTGATAGATTGAATACCTGCCATAGCTTTGAATCTACAAAGCTTTATTCCATCAAGTGCCTTCGTCATCATATCTGCTACTTGCTTTTCAATAGGAACAAAAGAAATGTCAATCTCCTTTTCCATGAGCTTCTCCCTCATGAAGTGGTAATGCACCTCTATGTATTTGGTTCTTGCATGGAAAATAGGGTTTGTCGCTAGATGCATGGAACTTACATTATCTCCAAATATGTGAGGTTTGGAACTCACAAGTCCCAAATCTGTATACAATGCCTTTAACCATATTGCCTCTTGAGTTGACATGGTCAAGCCTCTGTACTCTGCTTCAATTGAGGATAAATCAATTGTAGGTTTCTTCTTGGAACTCCATGACATTAGCTTTGAACCTGCAAATGCTAAGTAACCATAAGTACTTCTTCTATCATCCTTAGCTCCTACCCAATCTGCATCTGAATAGATTTTGATATCCAAATCTGAAGAGTAAGGATAGAATATACCTTTGTTGATTGTACCTTTGAGATACTTAAGTACTCTCTTAGTTGCATCCATGTGTGATCTTCTCGGTGAGTGATGAACTGACTAAGCACTCCCACACTATATGAGATATCTGCCCTTGTATGAGTAGCATATATCAAGCTACCTACCAAGCTTTGATTCATCCCCAAAGGTGTACCTGCAGGTTTAGTGTTCTCCATTTTGAACTTGAGAAGTAGATCCAGAATGTATCTTCTTTGAGTCAAATACATTCCTTCATGTGTGTATATCACCTGCATACCTAGGAAATATGTGAGCTTACTTAGTTCACTGATTTTGAACTCCTCTTGCATGTGTCTCTAGATCCTTTGAATGCCATTTAGATCATCACCTATCACAATAATATCATCTACATATACACATAGATAGATAACCTCATCATGATCCCTTTTGATGAATAGAGAAGGATCTGAGTTGCTAGGTTTAAACCCTTGATCTTGAAGATATGTAACCAACCTGTAATTCCAAGCTCTAGGAACTTGCTTCAATCCATACAATGCTTTCTTAAGTCTACAAACATAAGATGGATGATTAGGGTTGTCAAAACCTGGTGGTTGTGACATGTACACCTCTTCACTTATCCAACCATTTAAGAATGCATTTTTCACATCAAGTTGGAGGAGTCCAATTCCTTGTAGCAGCTATACTTATCAATGTCCTGATTGTAGTCATCTTTGCAACTCGTGAGAATGTTTCCTCATAGTCTATACCATGAGTTTGAGAGCATCCTTTGGCAACTAATCTTGACTTGTACCTACAAATTGATCCATCTGAATTTCTTTTAACTTTATACACCCATCTGCAACCAATTACCTTTTGATTCGACGACATTGGAACCAAATCCCAAGTGTCCATCTCCTTCAATGCATCTATTTCTTCTTTCATGGCCTTTTCCCAATTCCCTTTGCCTCTTCATAGGTTGAGGGTTCCTTTGAAATAGAGTCTTTTGCCAAGTAGATTGAATGCTTTGTAACAAATGTGGAATCATATCCATACCTTTCTAGTTGCTTCTTCTCTCTTGATCTTCTAGGTGCATGTTTGGAGCGTTCTCCAACCTCTTGCATCTTTGCTTTGCCTCTTGACTTCCATAGCTTGTAATCCTTTTCTCTTTCATCTTGGTCATCGTCTGTATCACTTCTTGGATCGTGGACCTATGTATCATGCTTGCTTCCTAATTGATGAGAATCAAAATCAAGATCATATGGTAGAGTTACCTTTTGTTTGTCTTCATCATACCAACACCTGTGTTCTTCAAACACAACATCTCTACTTGTAGTGAATTTCTTGGTTAAAGGATTATAGAACCTGTAACCCATCTGAGTTGAAAAATATCCAATAAATACTGCCTTTGTTGCCCTTTCATCTAGCTTACCTCTTATTTGTGATGGTATATGAACATAAGTTAAACAACCAAACACCTTGCAATGTCCAAGACTAGGTTTTCTTCCATGCCATGCTTCATAAGGAGTCATGCCTTGAAGTGATTCGGATGGTAGTCTATTGACAAGATACACAACAGTTGAAATAGATTCTGCCCATAGATAATGTGGCAACTTCTTCTCTTCAAGCATTGTTCGGGCTGATCCACCCAATGTCTTGTTTCTCCTCTCTACAATTCCATTTAGTTGAGGAGAGTACTTGGTAGTCACTTCCCTTTTGATACCTTTGTCCTGCAAGAACTCATGAAACTCTTTGGAGAAGTATTCTCCCCCTCCATCAGGTCTGAGCTTCTTTAGTGATCTACCTCTATGATTCTCCACATGTGCGAGATACTTTTTGAAGCAATCAAACACTTCATTCTTACTCTTGATAAAGTATAGAATAGTCCATCTACTACGGTCGTTAATAAATGAGACGTAATACCTTGATCCTACTGATGAAGGTTCTTGACTTGGTCCCCATACGTATGTATGTACTAAGTCCAATAAGTTGTTGTGGATGTAGCCTTTGTGGTTGAATGGTTGTCTTTGTGCCTTCCCAATCTGACATGCATCACCACCTATTGATCATGTGTTGCTTTGATATGTTGGGAAGTCCTAGAACACTTTGATCCATACATATATCCTTCAAGGTTTTTTGATTCGCATGAGCAAGTCTCTTATGCCACACTTCAAGCTCCCTTAGGGTTTGAGACCCAAAAGTGAATAGAGCTATGTTTTCGGTTTCTCCTACTTCAAAAGTAAAGAGCCTACCATGCTTCTCACCTCTTGCTATCTTCTTGAAGCCTTGACATGGATCTTCCACAAAAGCTCCATGTTGGGTGAACCTAACTTGCAAGCCTTTCTCAACTATTTGGCCTACTCTTACTAGGTTTTTAGTGATAGTGGGTACATAGAGAACTTTACTCATAATGTTTTTCATGCCATTGGAAGCTTTGACATTACCAATCTTCTCCACATTGTGCTTTGTGTCATCCCCTATTTGCACTTCATGTCTATGCTTTGGACTTTCCATGTCAGATAGAAGAGCAATGTTTCCTGCAACATGATTCGAACATCCTGAATCTATGTAGAACAAATGATCATCTTTTTTACCTTCTTTGTGGCTTAGATTCATGAGAAGCAATGAGTCTTCATGTGGTTGATCTTCTGAATAATTGTTGAAGTCCCTTCTATTATAGCCTCTATTGTTATTGTTGAAGTTTTGTCCACCTCTGCCTCTATTGCTGCCATATCCACCTCTTCCATTTCCTTTCTGGGTCTTCCCATTGAACCAGCAATTTTGAGTGGTGTGGTTGGTCTTATCACAGATGGCACAAGTTTGAACATTCTGACCTTTGGCTTTGTCTTGCTTTGGTCCTTTCTTCTTCCCTTTCCACTTGCTCTTGGTTGCGAAGTTCGCTTGGGAAGTCTCTTCTTCATCTTCTTCCTTCTTCTTGCCTTTCTGCTTCTTATCCTTCTTATCTGCATATAGGGCACTAGTTGAATTACCATGATAGGAGTTACCTTCCTTTATGCTATTGTTGGCCTCTTGATTGAAGAATTGTCCAAGAAAGATGTTGAAGTCTAGATTCTACACATCCATGATGAGATCATAAGCCATCGTGAAGGATTGCCATTGCTTATCACTTCGAATCCCATTGAGAATTTGGCTCATGATAGCCTCTTCTTCAATCAGCTCTCTAATTGATGCTAACTGATCCGCAACCTCCTTGACCTTGATAACAAAGTTCTTCATGGTTTGTTTAGGTGTCTTCTTCATTTGGTTGAACTCATTCCAAAGATGATTCTTTCTTGCTTTGGTACTAGTAGAAAAGAAAGTCTCAAGGGCATCCCAAGTCTCTTGAGATGTCTTGCATCCTCCAATATGTGGTAATAGAAAGTCAGAGATAGAGTTTAGTATGTACGACCTTGCTTGAGCATCCCTTGCACACCAAAGTGTGAGCTTATTTGTCTCCTCTTGTGTAGGTCCTCCTTTGGATCTTGGAATAGGCATAGCTTCATCACCTGCTACAATTCCATAAAGATTTCTACCTTGCAAATAGGCCTCCATTCTGATTTGCCAAGCCATGTAGTTGTGTCCATCAAGCTTCTCAATCATTGAGGGAAATCCATCACCCATCTTGCTCTAGCTCTGATACCACTAAAAGAAAGTTGGAGAAGCTTGTAGGAGGTAGAAAAGTGTGTTTCAAAGCAATGAAGTTTGGTCTAGCTAACCGGCACAAGACCAGCCCTTGAGCTTATGGAGACTCAAATAGACCGTATAGGCATGTGATAAGTGCAAAGAAATGCACTATGTACTTTGGAGCATCAAGGAGAAGGATTCGATACAAAACAAATAGGTTTGCGGGTCGACTAGCTCAAAAAACTTACTATCTATGGAAGAGACAGTGAACTTCAAATGCTCATAGCAACTAGCGTGATTACAATTAGAAAAAATACTTTTATGGGAGTGATACACATAGGGTTGAGTGCATATAATGCACAAATTATAAGGAATAGGCAAAATATGCTATAGAAATGAATCAGACACTCAACGATGGTACCTCCTATTTTTAGGAATACATAGAGATTGACCCCGAGACAGAAAAACTGAGATTTCTCCCAATCTTGCACTCAATTTGAAGCTCTGTAGAGAGAGAAGAATCCTCTGCAAGATTATTGTTGGCGAAGAAGATGATGCAGACAATTGAAGGAGTAAGACAATGATGGTCACAAGTGTATGTATATTGCTTCCATGTATTGTACAAGTGATTTCAAGTCTTTACATAGATTCTAGAAGTGTTCGAGGACTTCTACAAGTGGGATTTGAATTCAAATGAAGGTGGGAATGGTTGTTCGAGGGAATCAATTCACTTTGCTACAATCTAGGAAAAGCGAAGATCTAGTTTGATCTACTTTTAGGTGATTGATTGCTTGATGCAATGCAACTCAACCACCAAAAATTCATGGGATTTAGGCTCTATCTTTCTACTTTTACATGTGTAAAGCTCAAGGCTTTTACAATGGTAAAAGATCCATGAAAAATCCTTTCTTAAAAAATAAAATAAGTGAGCATAAGAAAAAGAACTCTCCAATGGATATTCTTTTGACGCGACAGCCTTTGATGTAGATCAAATCCACCTCAAGCATAGTGTAAGCTTGATGTTCCAACAATTCCTGCGAGAGATTCAAGAAGAGAAATGGGCTAAAGAGAGTGAAGTTCCTCCTCCCATTGAGCTTGTGGATGATCAATTCCCACAAGACATTCCTTCCATTTATGAGGAGCAAGAGAGTGCCCAATCTCATGAGAGATTAGACTTCGAGTATAATTCCTTATAGGAACTACCCCATTTCACAGGCCCATGGGAAGCTAAGTCTACTTGTATGAGAGCACCCACGGTCATGATAAGGAATGAAGTATCAGTCATACCTAAGAATACAGAGGTAGTAAAGAACACACTAGTGCAGTGCAATCTCACTTTAGAAGATCTACTCAAGGTTAAGCCAGAGTTATGGAAACATGTAGCCAATCAAGTGCCAAAATTAGCAAAACCTCGTTCTGCGGTAGGATCTCATAGAACAGTGCCAGAAATACCCTTGGACAAGATAAGAGACATGAGCGAAGGAGAAGAAGGAAACACCTATCTTCTAATTACCCATCAAGGCTATTTTGGACTCACATGCACAAGTTGCAATTGCTACCACTTCCCTATGGAAGCGTTTGGGCAAGCCAGCACTCAAGCAAACGAGAATGAAATTGCAGATGGCCGATGGTCACATCGAAAGACCCTTAGGATTTTTAGAAGGGATAACTCTCACTACATGTGGTGTTGAGTTCAAGCATACTTTTGCCATATGTGACTTTAGCGAGAATGAGGCCTATGAGATGATTTTGGGAAGACCATTTATGCGACAATTGCAAGTAGTACAGGATTGGGAAACCGATTCCTTGTACTTACAACACTTAGGTGTAACAACCAAAGTCAATCTCAAGGATTACTCTCATAGACATGTACCCCCTATTCAATGGAATCCCATCCATAGAGCCAAGGATGATATAGAATCATTGCATTCCATAGGATCAGGATCCTCATGGATGCATGAAGACACCCACTTATGGATGTGCAAATTAGCCATAGAAGAAGAGAAGAGAAAAAAAGCCAAAGAGTTAGGTGAAAAGGAAACTCATAGATCAATTCAAGACCCATCCTATGCACCTATAGTATTTCCTAACGAAGCATTTGAACCTCATGGTTGGGCGGAAATTTTAGCAACGATGGATGTAGCCATCAATGAAGAACAATGGACACCCCACCTGTGACGAGGATGGCTATGAAATTTCAGTCTTCACAATAGAGCCAATCATATGTGATTCGGTTACTGAAGAATGTGAACCTAGCACTGATGCATTTGAGGATGCAAGTGACTCCGATCTAGAGTCAATCATTATGGACCCACCTTTTGCATCAGATGAGGAATATTTCTACGAAGTAGAAGCTCACCCTCAGAGACATGAAGAACTTACAAATGATGTGAGATTAGCCACACAAGTAACCCTTAAGAATGAAGGCAAGAAGAGGAAGAAGAAAGAACTCGCACCAAAAGAGGAAGAATCATTGTTTGAGGTCTCGAAAAACTTTAAGAAGTACAAGATAGAAAATAGGAGAGTCATGATAAGAATGCCTAAACATGATGCACAAGCGGGAGAGGCCTACGATAACAAAGAAACCACCAATAAGGTTGTTGTAACCATAGAAGAAGGAGAAGAAAAATGCACACACATTGGACATGACCAGACTGAGGAGGAGGAGCAAGAGTTGATAGCTTTGCTAAGAGAATATAGAGATGTATTCGCTTGGAGTTACAAGGACTTGAAAGGTGTAGACCCTAACATATGCTCACATATGATTCCCATGACCTCATATGCCAAACCCTCTAAACAGAAGCCATACACCTATAATGACAACTATGCTGCCAAGATCAAAGAAGAGATAGATTGCTTGGATGAAGTTGGATTCATCTATGAAATTGAGCACATTGAGTGGGTATCCCCCATCGTAGTGGTGCCCAAGAAGAATGGAAAGTTACCTGTATGCATTAACTTGAAGAAAGTTAACGCAACCACTATTAGAGATAGTTATCCGCTTCCTATCACTGAACACCTCTTAGAAAGAGTAGCAGTCAAGGAAGTCTACAACTTCTTTGATGGCTTCTCTGGCTACAATCAAGTGGCCATAGCTCCAGAAGATCGGCATAAGATAGCCTTTGTTATGGAGTGGGGCATATTTTCTCTTCGGGTAATGCCATTTGGTCTCGCCAATGTGCCCACTACCTTTCAGAGGCTGATGTGGCATGTGTTCAAAGAGTTCTTAAGGAAAAATTTGGAAGTCTATGTTGATGATCTCTGTGCTCATTCCAGCATAAGACAAACACATATCCTAGATTTGAGAGCTATCTTTGAAAAATGTAGAGAATATCAAGTCTTCTTGAACCCAGAAAAGTGTGTTTTTATGGTCAAGCAATGCAAGATTCTAGGACACATAGTGTCAAAGAATGGCATATCCACAGACGAGGAGAAAGTGAGAGCTATTGTAGAGCTACCTAAGCCAAAGAATGTCAAGGAGGTACAGGCTTTCATGGGGCATTGTGGCTATTATCGTCGATTCATTCATATGTATGCAATTATTGCAAAGCCTTTGTACTCCCTTTTGACCAACTTTGAGTGGACGGAAGAATGTGAGAACTCTTTCAATGAGCTTAAATGGCGATTATGCTCAGCACCAATCTTGACTACACAAGATTGGAACAAACCCTTTCATGTTCACATGGATGCATCCAATTATGCTATTGGGTGTGTACTTGCACAACCTACAGGCAAAGGTAATATGGATCTTCCAATTGCCTATGCTAGTAGACAGTTGAATGCAGCTGAACAAACTATACTACCACCGAACAAGAAGGATTAGGCATGGTATATGCGGTTGAGAAGTTTAGACATTATTTGCTTGCAAATAAGTTTAAATTTTTTACAGACCATCAAGCATTGCTATATTTAGTGAACAAGCCATGCAATACAGGTAGATTAGTAAGATGGTTTCTCTTACTAATGGAATATGACTTTGAGGTAGTGGTGAGGAAAGGCAAGACTCACTTGAGAGCAGATCATTTCTCAAGGCTCACATCCGGAGAGGCCCCACAAGGAGTATCAGATGATCTCCCTGATGCTTACTTGTTCAATTTGGAAGTCGTACCACAGTGGACCAAGACATTAGTGCAACTATTTACATATGGGCCTAAACAACCAGTAATAAACACTCAAGATAAGGAGGTAGTAAAAGCCCAAAAGTACCATATCATGACAGGAAGTATGTACAAGCATACAGATCAAGGAATATTAGCTTGTTGTGTGGTAGAGGAGTATGCGAAATGGTTGCAATTAGCACATGTGGGTGCATTAGAGCAACACTACTCAAGGTAAATAACTTTACAGACACTAAGGAGACTCAGAGTGCACTGGCTGACTATGGAAGCGGATGTCCATAAGTTGTGTAAGGAATGCCTAGTCTGTCATATCAAACCACCCGTAGAACACGCTGCACTGTACCAAGTTTCTTTAATACCAGATTGGAGCGAACCATTAGTAGCCTTTCTGAGGACAAAAACATTCCCTCAAGAGATGACATTGCCTAGACAAAGGAGCTTAGAACAGGAGGCACTAGACTACTCACTCATTGGAGATAACTTATACAAGCGTGGTAAAGATGGTTACCTAAGGCTATGTGTCCATGAGAGTGAATATCTCAAGATCTTGGAAACTTCTCACCAAGGTGTAGTAGGAGGACACTTTGGACCAGACCACGTAATTAAAGCAATCATATTTAAAGGCTTGTGGTGGCCAACCCTTCACATGGATGCACATACCTATGTGAAGAGATGCAATGTTTGTCAACGAACTCAATATCCCATATGTAAAGATGAGATACCATTGAAACCCATGATGGGTGGACATATGATGGGTGGACGTGCATTCTCTAAGTGGGGAATAGACTTTGTGGGTCCTATTAACCCCCAATTAAGAGTTCACATGTTGAATACATCATTTGTGGCCACAGACTATCTAACCAAGTGGGTAGAAGTGAAAGCCACAACAAAGAACGATGCTCAAACGACAGCTAAGTTTTTATTTGAGAATGTGTTCACTAGATATGGGCTACCGATAGAGCTAGTAAGTGATAGAGGCACTCATTTCTTGAATGAAGTCATTGAAATCCTTCTCCAAGAGTTCTTGGTGATACACAAGAAGTCCGTCCCCTATCATCCACAATCTAATGGGCAAGCCAAAAGCACCAATAAGATTCTATGCAATGTGCTAACCAAATTAGTGAATAATAAACACTCTAATTGGGACAAACAACTACACCATGTTATTTGGGCATATAGAGTTGCCTATAAAACGGTACTCCAAGCCACACCCTTTCAAATGGTATTTGGCCAAAATGCAGTGCTACCATTGGACTTCTTGATACCTACACTGAAAGTAGCATAGGAGCATGAGTGGACAAGGCATGAACTCTCTTCTAGGATCTTTGATCTTGAACGGCTAGGTGAAACGAGACTGAGAGCTTCCGCACTGATTTATGCAGATAAGAAAAGACAAAAAGCATACTTTGATTCCCATGTGAAGGATAAAGGCTTGAAGGCCGAAGACTTAGTTTTGGTGTATACCATCAAACAACATGATTATTAACAAAATATCAAAAAGTGGAGCAGTCCAATTAGCCACATTAGAAGGTGATATCTTAGCAGGTTACATTAGTGGATGCCAAGTCAAATTATATTAAGAACCCCTCATGGAGGAAATGCTTAATCGACTTAATACTGCCAAGAAACGAAGAAGAAAAAAAAAAATCTGAGAAGAAGCACAAGCAGAAGCTTTGGAATGCATTAGAAGAATGAAATTGGGAAGAGAGGGTAGAGATCAGCTTACGACAGATGCCTATGAAGCTCTAAGATATCACATAGCTATGTGTCAAATCTCTACTCAGAGTTCCTCATGAATTAGGGATAGAAGATCGTTTGTCACGGTAGAGATAGGACACAGAGAGGATGCAAGGACTATCAGAGCCTTAATTGATTCCGGCTCTGCCATGAGTGCTATTAAGTTGTCCTATTGTTAGTATATGCAACTGAATGTCAATCTATTGAGGCATACCTTATAGGATTAGGCGGCGTGGAAACCCCTTGCTTAGGCGAGGTGGAACTTCCCATCTACCTTAAAGAGGTTCTTATGAAAGAAAAGGTACTAGTGTGCCAAGATGAGGATCTCACAGAACCCCTCATCCTAGGACAGGATTGGATTTATAATAATGGAGTCAATCTCAACTTGAGAAGTGGAATTCTTCAGGTTTGGGTGCAACAGCAATATTTAACTATCGAATTGACCACTGGAGCACTCAAGGAAGTCATCAAAGCAAATATGGGTACGGAAGGGCGAACTTTCCCAAGAAACTTCGGCTGAAGCCTCAACCAAAACCTAGTCTAGTGATCAGTGTAGGGTGCCTAATAAAACATTTCTCCGACAATCATCCACAAAAATAATATCTATCTCGGTACCCAAGAAGTCGATGAAGGCCGACCCACAATCAAGAAAAATTTGGGTGCCTAAGGCTTGCTTGCGGGCTCAAGTAGCCACGCATAAGCTTCATGAGACAAAGCTCCATTCACACACAATCACACATGCAACAACAAGCACTAACAAGATCACTTGTAAGTGGGTCCCTAAAACATAGAATCAGCAAGCAAGGCAGTAGCATGGCAAAAGTAGCAGGAACCAGTTCACAAGCAGGGTCGATCTCTCAAATAGTCGACATTGAAACCCTCCTCCTCGAGGAACAGCTGACAGACAAACCCCAGGAACTCAAGGTGGTTCACGTAATTCCAATTTAGGACCCTCCACAAGGGCACACCTCACAGGCCGGCAAGCATGCCCATTGGTTCAGTGATGTTGCAGGACCACTAGGAGATGGTACCTACTTCTGGGAGGCTGAAGTAGAATTTAATGGCAAGTGGGGAAGATATCACTTCTTCACTCGCGAGTTTGAAAAGTACCAAAATGCAGAAAATATGAGATCAGTATGGACTAAAGCCGGCTTGGATAGTTACTTCAGAGCAATGTTACCCAAACCCGATTTTCTGTGCTGCTCATACATGATCAGCACTCTCATGCCTAGCAGAGCCAAGGGAGGAGATAGTACCTTTATGCTTCCCGCATTAACACGACGACATGAATTAAAGAGGTTCAAGCTGACCATCAACTTAGTATGGGAAGCCCTGGACATGAAGGGCATGCATATTCTAATAGAGAAGGAAACCTTGATTCCTGGACGAATGAAGCACAAGGACCTCAACAGATTGAAGGATATGGTGGCCATGACTCCAACCATACTCTCCACTTATGTATGTAGCATTTTGCCTTCCCTGCTCAAGAACGCTTTACCATGCCACCAAAGAAAATTTGGTTCAGTTTTTATTTGGTGAAAACAGAGAGCCTCACCATCAACATGCCCCATTGGATCATTGACCAAATCCACCTTGCGCATCAACGGTGGAACAAGAAACAAAATAATGTACTTCATGGATGTTGCGCTCTTACCAGGATCATTTATAGGTGTTTGGCTTATGATGTACCCATCCAACGAGCATTGGTATGGTCAAGAGTCCAGGAGTTCCAAAGAAGAGCATCAACTACCGGTCCACCATCAAAGAAAATGAAGGGAAGCGTTCAGATACCCTGTGCACAAGCAAGAGGTGCCACTCTCACACCAGAGGTGACACCGCCTCAACATAGATGTGTTCGCTCATTCACTATTTGATTACCCAGGCAGAGTACAGAGGGATCAAACCTTATCTTCCCTCCTATCCCTTCTAAATTGGAATTTCCACAAGGCTATACTTTGGATGACTTAACCGATTAAGAAATCGCCAGAATGATCAATGAAGTGAGTCTTGAGACTGAGGAAGACCAGACTAGAGTACAACACATGACTACGGAGACTCTAGCCCCGGCCCGACCCAAAGTAGTCAAAGTAGACAAAGAAGAAGAAGAGACCAATGAAGAAGAATCAGATGAAGAGCATGACCAGGAGCAGGAGGCCATTCCACAGCTTGTGGAAGCACCGGCCTACACTGCACAAATCAAGAGACTATATGAGACCATGGAGAGAGTTCAAGAGCATCATCAACTATCATTAGAGACAGGGAAATTACTGATGAGCCAAATGTTAGGAGAAGAAGGGGTAGATGAACTATTCATCAACTCTCTGAACCTTCATGCTGATGCACTTGGGCTTGATGAAGCCATTCACTCAGCCATGGCTCAAATTCGTCGCTTTGAACAATGAGTACCTACACACCCCCCCTTGATCTGGAAAGCAGATTCATATAGAGGTTTCGGAACCGATTGACACCACCCACACGGAAGAATACCATGATGCACCCCGGTCCCCACCCTTCGAATCCTCACCTCCAAACCCATCCCCTTCACCTCACACTACACAACAAACTTCTTCTCATGACACCACCACCCTAATCACCACCATTGAACCCATGGTCACAACCCTCTCGTCGTCATTATCACATTTGGAAACCACTGAAGTTGTAAACATGACTATGGGCCATCGTCTTATTTTTTATGTTATAGGATTTCCCTTTCCCTCATGCAGCCAATCAGGATGGGTTGTAACACCCACATTCACAAAACTTTTCACAAACACCATGTCCACTGTACCTACCGTCCCTACATACATGGTAGCACACACTTTTGATCATATGGACACATCACCACCCACTGCACCACTCCCTCCCTCCCCACTACCATAATCTCCCCTTCTCCCTCCACCCACATCACCTCTTATTTCCACTACATTCACCACCCCTCCCCTCATTCCCATTCCCCCTACATCATCCACATTCCCAGCATCCATGGATGTAAATAATATTTTTTCTATGCTACATCAATGTATATATCAATTGCATAATGGTTATCATGCTTTAGAAGATTGTCACCACTATATACTTGCGGAACAACAACAATTACAGGAACGGCTGACAACCTTAGAAGAAGAGAATGTAGCACTCAATCAACGGTTATACTACTCTAGAGCAAGCCCACCAAACCTTATTGGATAATCCTCGACAATCAGATTCCCAAGACATTCAAAAACTAGAAGTTGTAATTGAAGTTCACGAGACCGATAATATCAGATTACGTCGTAATCTGGCAAAAGCATATGGCAACTTCTCTAGAGGAGAATAAACAACTTCAAAAGCAGAATGAAGAGAATCTGGAAGCAACAATGGAAGGCTCTCCTCAGGAGATAGACCCAGAAAAGTTTAAAGCTATTCCTTCGAACACAATGAGAACCATCCTCGATACATATACTGATCTTCTTAAAGCGCATGACTCCTTGGAAACAAAATGGGACATCCTACACCGACAGCTAAGGGCACAAGAGAACAAATGAGAGTCAAAGCTCTCTATATCAACTATCAAAGAGGTGGACGCACTCAAAGCATAGGTTGCAAAATTGCGGAGTAAACTACTTCAATATGAAAGACAACCCTCCCCCATGAGAGAACCAGAACCTGAAGAGTTGGTACCCATTGAAGTGGACGAGTCATATGAGGAACCTTATGTACCCATGCCCATGCTCGGAGGTCAACAAACGGCTGAAGGATTAGACACACTCGAGGTCCAAGCCCCCAAATGGCTGCAGAAGCTAGAAAAGACGGGCAGCACACATGACCACAGAGTAGTTGTTCAAATCCAGTCAATGTCAAAGATTGACGAGACTATCATCAAGTCAAAATACTTCAGACTTATGTCCCATCATCGATGGATAGGAATAGCTAGTGATCAATATGTGCCATACTACGTGCTACTAGCTGACTATAATGCTAAAATTCAACAACATACTAGCAAGGTACCTACTTTTGCTACTTGATTTGGTCCTGATGACATACCCAAGAATGTTGCACGTGGATCCATCTACCAACCCACTTGGCGCCTACATCTTCTTGAAACCTATCCAAAGATGGTTCGTACATGGAACAATATGCCACTCTTCATCAAATACAACCCATGTTACACTCCAGTACTTAGAAGATGCACGTGGCCAAAATTTGCAATCATTGTTAAGAATGTAAAAGGCTATGTGAAATGGCTCAACTATGTGTACCTAGCACCGCCACGGGAACCTGCCACAGTAGCTTATATGATATCAACCATCCGCCACTGGGGTACCAGACTACGCAACATCCCTGATGTTATGGCCCAGATGTGTATGAAGATATTTGAATTGATGCTAGTCACTTTCCGGACTTTCAAGAACATCAAAGATCCTCACTTCTCTGCAATCGGCTTCAATGAAGGAAATCTAGATTTAGTGTACAACATGAGTACAACCCCTTCCATTAATGCAATCTATGCATGGCATGCAAGGATCAAGTACCTCCTGTTGAGGATAGAAGAATCTTGAGGATAAATAGTTAATCTGAATTCTGAAAGTCTGCTAACTCGGATATTACTCAATCAGATGTTGCTGAATTTGTATTTTCTTGCTCGGCTTTTAACAGACAGTTATTTTTTGTTAGGTGCTGATGTCGCAATAAAGAGAGTAGTTATATTTCGTTCACGAGGAGGGGGTTAGGAAGGAAAAGAAGCATCTCCAAGAGGGTGAGCGAGAGAAACCAGAAGAGGCAAGAAGAAATCTTCCAAGAAGGAACGAAGAAAGAATTGTCCTCAGAGAGAACAGCGCCAGAAGAGAAATGACAAAATCTTGATTTCAGATGCGTGTTTATCTATTTCATAATGTATTTTCAATAGTCAGAAGTTTTAATGAACTTTTCCATCATGTAATACCTGATGTAGAAGAACTCTAATGGATTAATTTACTCATGAACATTCAGCGCAAGAATGAATCCTTGTCTATTTGTGTTATGTTCGTTGAAGATAGATTTTGTCGCACTGTAACAGTGCTAAACCTAAAATCTGTTGGAAGTGTATTCTTTGTGTGAAGTAGATCAGTGCTAAAGTTTGATTGTTCAGAAACAAGTAGAGATTTGTTGAATGCAAACCCCAACACCTCCCAGCCTGTTACAAATAGACCTTTGAAGAGATGTTCATTACAGGGTTATGGGAGTACCATTCAAAAATATTCATTCCCAGACCCTCACACCTTCTACAACTATTCACTGTGGACAGGACTTTACATTCTGATTAGCCTGCCACATCCGGATGTCCCAGGTCTAGTGGATTGGGATACAGTACTTATAGATCTTGCAAAAGGATTAAGGATTGAAGAACACCACCTCGCCTCGGATGTCGTCTAGTTCTATATCAAGAAACACCCTTGACAAGGGTCTGTCAAGGACGACAGACGCGAGAGAGGGGGGACTATTGGAAGTCAAGGGCTAAGCCGCCAAGGAAGTATGCACCAAGGTGAAGAGATAGGAAGCACAATCTGACAAAGGAGCCAACGAAGGAGGGACTGATGGAAATGTATGTCAAAATTCTCAAGAGAAACCTTGAAAATAGTGATTTTCATCACTAAGACTCATTGTAAATACCATTTCCTATTTTTGTAGCTCCATTTTGTGCAAGCCAAGGATTCCTTAGCTTGAGGGGCATTAGAAGTACCTACCTATCAATTTTCATAGTTTTTAGAATCTGTTTGAACCCTTAAATAGGCCCTAGAACCTAATTTTTAACTAAGCCAGACACTAGGTCTGGACAGAACCAAAGCTAGTCAAAAACTATAAAAAAAGCTAGAAATCTCATTTTTGGGGTTAGCTTGTTAGTGATTTGAGTTGATGTATGAAACTTCTTGAGTAATCTAAAGAACTCCATTGTTCCTCTATTTGCTCTTGCCTTGTGTGCATGTGTGTGTATTGTTGAAGAAACACTCACGAATTTGACAAACAGACGTAAAAAAAAAAAAAAGAAGCAGAATCAGAGAAAATCAAAAGCCTTAGTGGAGGGACAAATCCACGACCGTTATGTACAGTACAAAATCTCCCAGGATCAGAGTCCGTTACACCGAATCAAACTGTACATAGAGAGAACGTGCAAAGGAATAATAGAAGGGAAGTGCGAATAAGAACGTGCATAATAAGAGCGCGCAGTATAAATAAGAGCACATATAGAAGAAGACATAGAAGAGAGATAGAGAGAGAGAGACGAAATATAGCAGATGCGCAGAGACGCAGAGATATAGATAGAAGACGCCATAGATCGCGTATGTAGAAGAAGACGCCAGAGATCGCGTGTGTATAGATGAATAACAGAAGCCTGAGATATCGGGTATTCATCTGAGAGAGAGATGGTAATAAGAAACCACTCAGTGTAGGAGAGTTTCTGTAGCTTGAGCAAGAAGAGGCCAAGCTCACTTGTACACATCTTCTCTAATAGAAAACACATGTTCATGTGGATGTTCGTGCGTACTATTTGTATGCGGAAGAAACAAAGTATGTTTACGTTACAATTAAAGTTAGTTAACAGTTAACATTTTCTCAGTAAATGCATTTTCGGTCAGTTGCAGTTCTTACTATAAACGTGTTTTTTGGTAGAAGAACAAAGTAGATCTTGCAGAGTAATGCAAAGTTTTGTATGAGAGATAGCTCATTCTGTAGCTAGACATCTCTACTTTTAGTTGATCAAGCTTTCCGGTGGAAAAGATATCTACACACAGTACAAAGTCTGACCGGAAAAAGGTCGTCTGAACTAGTGGAGTTTTTCCTTAAACTTCAGAAAGTGTTCAGTAAGTTAAGAAAGCTTTTGCGTCACTTCCTTACTTCATGTATGTTCACTTGAAGTAATTATAAACAGAATTGAAGTTCATTCCGGTACAATTACGGTGACAGTCCAGTGACAGTCTGGTGAAGTTTCGGTGAAATTTTTCCAGTGAATTTAGAGCGCAGTCTTATATGTTGAGCGCTAGACTTTGCTAAGCTATTGATTGATTACAGAGGTGTTCTGAATCACTCTAGCTTAGCTCTTCTTGGGCGTGGCGGTTTCCGCAAGGTTCAACCTTCATCGCGTCGTCAAGGAGTGGTATCAGAGTAAAGGAAGTATACCACACATCCGCAACAGTGGTATCAGAGCTAGGCATATCTAATCAGAGCCGGTTAACCACAACGAGTGGAACTAGAATGAGAAAGATTCTGAAGAGCAGAAAGATTCTCAAAAACTCACCGAAAGTAACAGAAACAAGAAGATCATGGCAGACCATGTTACTATTGATAAGGTGGACAGAGATAATTATCCCGCATGGGTAATGCGCATGGAAGCCTTACTTATGAGTAAGGACTTAATGATGTACGTGATCGGAGAAGAAAAGAAGCTGACTTTCGAAGATGATAGTCAACCGGAAAAAGAAGAATTAGAAGCCTTGAAGCTGTGGCAGAAGAAAGATGCAACGGCAAGAGCCTACATCTATAATACCATAACAGATCATCTACTACCGCATATTAGAGGTCTGGAGAAAGCAGAGGACATATGGAGTGCATTGGAAGATCATTTCCAAAATACTACAAAAGCCAGGAAGGCTAGTTTATGGTCCGAATTTACGACATTCAAAAAGAAGTCGAGTCAAAGCATAAGTGACTACGTCACTAAAATGAAGGATCTAGCAGATAGTCTTGGATCCATAAATGAAGAAGTCGAAGATCATAGATTGATAGCGCAAGTGCTCACAGGGTTGAGAGGAGATGAAAGGTGGAAACCTTTCGTACTATCAACTGAACTTTCTTTAAATCATTTTGTGCCAGATTTAAATCAGTTGCTTGGTTTGATGCTCACATATGAGCAAGACCTGAAAGGAGATGCAGATAAAGGACAAAGCTCTGCAATGTACATGAAGAACGAAAAGAAAGACAAAGGTAAGACAAAAGACGAAGAAGAGTCGAGCTCTCAGGCCTATTACGCAAGAGGTAAAGGCACTGGCAGAGGAAGAGCAAGAGGTTTTGGAAGAGGAAGAAGTAGCCAGAATACCAACAAGAAGGCTTGTTGGATCTGTGGACTCAGTAATCATTTGGCTCATGATTGCTGGCACAATCAACAAGGATCAAATCAAAATCAAAACAGTAATAGCAGAGGCAAAAGCGGAAGATATCAAAGAAGTAGACAAAACCAAAGAGGAGGCTATGGTAGAGGTGGAGTGAGAAGTTGGGGACAGAATCAATCCTACAACACCACCTACAACAACTACGCAAACGACACGCAGAATGAAAGTCATACATCGTTGATGATGAACTCTATCAGCACATCAGAAAATGAAGACCTAAAGGTATTCTACATTGATTCTGGATGCTCTAATCATTTGTCAGGAAATATAGAACTAATATCAGAACTAGAAAAAGGTAGTTCTAGTCACACTGTTCAAACAGGTGACAATACGAGACATAGCATACACTCAATTGGAAAAGTGAAATGCAAGAGTGGAGCAGATTTGCTAACCAATGTTTTGTATGTTCCAACAATACCGAAAAATTTGATTAGCGTGGGACAGATAGTTGAGAAAGGTTTTCAGGTCAGATTTACAAATAAAGATGTATTTGTAGAAGATCCCGAGAACGGATACAATCAGATCGTCTCTGGTAAGAAAGAAGGCAGACTCTTTACTTTAAGAGTACAAGGGAACATTGGCCAAGCGTTGCTCACACATGGAGAAAAGGTAATTACAGAACTTGATCTCTGGCATAAGAGATTGGGTCATTTCAATGAAAAAGGAATTAAAGCTATGATAACGAATCAGTCAGTATTGGGATTACCAAATATACAGAATCAACATATGATTCACAAGTGTGAAGCATGTCAGTTGGGAAAAGCCCACAGGTTACCTTTCCAGAAGAAAGGATTCAAACATGATGAAGTACTTGAGCTTATTCATACAGATGTGTGGGGGCCAACGAAAGAAGGATCAATCAGCGGATCAAGGTACTATGTTTTATTCATTGATGATGCAACAAGGTGGATAACTCTTTATGTTTTGAAAGAGAAGTTAGAAGTATTTGGCGCTTTCAGGCATTTTCATGCATATGCTGAAAGACTTACCAGACGAAAACTTAAAACATTGAGGTCTGATGGAGGGGGAGAATACTTCTCCCGAGAATTCAATGACTATCTTTGGAATGCAGGTATTAAGAGAGAAATAACCTGTAGATATACACCACAACAAAATGGAGTAGCAGAAAGAAGGAACCGAGTTCTAGTTGAATTTGCACGGGCCATGCTAAACGAAAAAGATTGTCCAAACTATCTTTGGGCTGAAGCTATAAACACAGCTACATATTTGGTAAACAAATTACCATGTACAGCATTGGAAGGAATGACCCCTTATGAAGCTTGGTGGGGAAAGAAGCCAACACTTGATCACTGCAAAGTGTTTGGATCAGTAGCGTATGCTTATGTACCGTCTCAACTCAGACATAAGCTTGAACCGAAAGCAGAGAAATATGTGTTCGTCGGATATGATGAAAAACAGATGGGTTACAGGTTATGGAATCCTCTAACCAAACAATTTACTGTGTCCAGAGATGTTACATTTGATGAACAGAAAAGCTGGTATGCAGATCAAAGTCATACGACTGAAGAATTCGAAGAAGAAATAAAAAGAAGAGAGAAAGGGAAATCAATTGTTCAAGTAAACAGAGATGAAAATCATATGCAGGCAAGTACGTCTAGGAACGGATCAGGTATGAGAAATGAAGATGATTCGAGATTTGATGAAGAAGTGCATTCAGATACAGAGTTTGAACCAAGAAGGTCGAACAGGAATAGAAGACAACCAGAAAGGTACTCATATGATACTTCATACATAACTCAGAAAGACTATGCATATATGGTCAAAGATGATGAAGAACCACAGAGCTATGATGAAGCAAAAGGCAAGAAGCAATGGGAAGAAGCAATGAAAGAAGAAATAAGCGCACTGGAGGAGAACAAGACGTGGGAACTTGTTCCGAAACCAAATGGTAAGAAAGTAATCGGAAATAAATGGGTTTTCAAAATAAAGAAATTTGCAGATGGAAGGATAGCCAGACACAAAGCGAGGCTGGTGGTCAAAGGCTATGCCCAGAAGCATGGCATAGATTATGATGAGACGTTTAGTCCGGTGGCAAAGATGTCAACCATAAGGACAGTGATTGCTATAGCAGCATCGAAAGGATGGAAGCTAAGTCAGCTAGATATAAAGAACGCATTTCTGAATGGATACATTTCTGACGAAGTGTACATGGAACAACCTGAAGGGTTCGAAAGTTCCGGATACCCAAATTTTGTCTGTAAGTTAAGAAAAGCACTTTATGGACTGAAGCAAGCTCCAAGAGCTTGGAATTACAGACTTGTGAAATATCTAAACGAACTTGGATACCAAAGTTCGAAGGCAGACGCAAGTCTACTCATAAATAGAACAGAAGAAGGTATTATCTACATTTGTATTTATGTAGACGACTTAATAATCACAGGAACATCAGATGAAGGGATTACAGAAGTAAAGAAACTACTCGAAAGAGAGTTCAAGATCAGTGACCTAGGAAAGTTGTCATACTTTCTAGGAATGGAAATCACATACACAGATCATGGTGTATATGTGTCACAAGAAAGGTATCTCCTAAACTTACTGAAGAAGTTTAATATGGAGAATTGCAGAGAGGCTTCAACACTGCTTGAAGTAAACCATAAACTCAGCAAATACAATGGAGCAGAGTTTAAAAGTATGAAGAAATATCAGTCATTAGTAGGAAGTTTAATTTATGCTACGCTAACGAGACCGGATTTTAGTTATGCAGTGGGAGTTCTCTCACAGTTTATGCATTGTCAGACAGATCAACATTGGGTTGTAGGACAGAGAGTTCTTAGATATATTAAAAGAACTATAAAAGAAGGATTATATTATCCTTTTACGTCGGATATAAAGCTCAGAGCATACAGTGACTCAGACTGGGTTGGAAGTCAAGATGACAGACGATCAACACACGGGTATATGATATACCTAGGAGATAAGCTGGTAAGTTGGTGTTCAAAGAAGCAACACATAGTGGCGTTATCGTCAACAGAAGCAGAGTATAAAGGACTTGTAGAAGCAGCTAAAGAAGTGATATGGATGCAGACCTTGCTCAAAAGCATGGGTATTGATCAAGGTATACCTATCATACATGGAGATAATATGAGTTCGTTATATCTTGCAGCAAACCCAGTATTTCATGCAAGAACAAAGCACATAGAGATTCAATATCATTTCCTGAGGGAAAAGGTAATGGAGAAGGAGTTAGAAATTGTATACACTCCGACAAAGGATCAGATTGCAGATATGTTGACAAAGAGTTTGGATGGAACGAAGACAAGCAGATTCAAAGAAATGGCAGGTATAAAAGAAAGAAAGATATATGAAAGATCATAAGAAGTCAAATTAGTGTTTGAGGGGGAGCTGTTGAAGAAACATTCACGAATTTGACAAACAGACATTAAAAAAAAAAAAAAAGAAGCAGAATCAGAGAAAATCAAAAGCCTTAGTGGAGGGACAAATCCACGACCGTTATGTACAGTACAGAATCTCCCAGGATCAGAGTCCGTTACACCGAATCAAGCTGTACATAGAGAGAACGTGCAAAGGAATAATAGAAGGGAAGTGCGAACAAGAACGTGCATAAGAAGAGCGCGCAGTATAAATAAGAGCACATATAGAAGAAGACATAGAAGAGAGATAGAGAGAGAGACGAAATATAGCAGATGCACAGAGACGCAGAGATATAGATAGAAGACGCCATAGATCGCGTATGTAGAAGAAGACGCCAGAGATTGCGTGTGTATAGATGAATAACAGAAGCCTGAGATATCGGGTATTCATCTGAGAGAGAGATGGTAATAAGAAACCACTCAGTGTAGGAGAGTTTCTGTAGCTTGAGCAAGAAGAGGCCAAGCTCACTTGTACACATCTTCTCTAATAGAAAACACATGTTCATGTGGATGTCCGTGCGTACTATTCGTATGCAGAAGAAACAGAGTATTTTTACGTTACAATTAAAGTTAGTTAACAGTTAACATTTTCTCAGTAAACGCATTTTCGGTCAGTTGCAGTTCTTACTGTAAACGTGTTTTTCGGTAGAAGAACGAAGTAGATCTCGCAGAGTAATGCGAAGTTTTGTATGAGAGATAGCTCATTCTGTAGCTAGACATCTCTACTTTTAGTTGATCAAGCTTTCCGGTGGAAAAGATATCTACACACAGTACAAAGTCTGACCGGAAAAAGGTCGTCTGAACTAGTGGAGTTTTTCCTTAAACTTCAGAAAGTGTTCAGTAAGTTAAGAAAGCTTTTGCGTCACTTCCTTACTTCATGTATGTCCACTTGAAGTAATTATAAACAGAATTGAAGTTCATTCCGGTACGATTACGGTGACAATCCAGTGACAGTCTGGTGAAGTTTCGGTGAAATTTTTCCAGTGAATTTAGAGCGGAGTCTTATATGTTGAGTGCTAGACTTTGCTAAGCTATTGATTGATTATAGAGGTGTTCTGAATCACTCTAGCTTAGCTCTTCTTGGGCATGGCGGTTTCCGCAAGGTTGAGCCTTCGTCGCATCGTCAAGGAGTGGTATCAGAGTAAAGGAAGTATACCACACATCCGCAACATGTATGTGTGTGCATACTTGTGTGCTTCTCCATCACCACTTGTGCACATCACTTGCTCGAGGTCTTCATACCATCCTCATGTCTTCCCGGATTGACATTAAAGGAGGTGCTACTCTCCACTGAGCTACACCATTCCATCAGCTATTTGAATATTTGCTGACTGTTGCACCTTAAACATAGTTCGTGCATGAACTAGTTGGTCCGAATAGTTGTCTCTTGAGCCCATTTCGAATTCTCCTCTACAGTAAAGATTGTGCTAGTCTGGTTTTGTGAGAGAATAGTTTTTCTACTGGATGCATTTGTATCTACAGTATCATTTTCTTTTTCTTATAGGTTGTTGAGCCACTCACATTATGAGCAAGTGCATGGCCACTTGAGTTCCTCATTCTCCTGCTTTTACATGATAGAAGGGATCTCTCTTTGTTTTTATCCTCTGGTTCAAGAAGCTCGCATTTATTGAAAGTGGATGTGCAAATAAGGTAGTTCATATATCTATGTCTTCAAAGCTAAT
The DNA here is from genome assembly GCA_020310875.1 of Ceratopteris richardii. Taxonomy (NCBI): domain Eukaryota; kingdom Viridiplantae; phylum Streptophyta; class Polypodiopsida; order Polypodiales; family Pteridaceae; genus Ceratopteris; species Ceratopteris richardii. The sequence continues at coordinate 17,403,596 of CM035414.1, read as the reverse complement.
GCATTTTTTATGGTTGACCAAGAATGTGTTGTAAGAGGCTTTCTTCACCGATTTCAGAAGTAAGCAAGTGTTCTCCTTGTGAACAATGTGAAGTGTCACACATGGTGTATTGTGGGTGCCACCTTTGTTGAGAAAGATGGAACTCACAATTCTCTCTAACAATTACAAGTTCCTCACCTCTAAGTATTGGCAAACAACAGACATCTTGTACAAAGATGACCTGTGAGAAAATCCCCAAAAAAGGGATTGAAGATGATGATGTGATTAGTATCTCAAATCGGGAGTTGCGAAGCTACAAATTAAAGTGTATTATTGAACAGATCAAAGTTATCCCCCACTCTTGAATGGTGACCTTTCCAAGGTCTAAGCCATTTGAAAAAGATGAAATATATAGTTCTAGTGCATCATGAGATATTAGCGTGTAGAATAGCGATCTTTTATGAGAGGATCAAGAGAGAAAAATCATGACTAAAATATATGAAAATATGCCACACAAAACATAATGAATAAGAATGATGGTTGATGCTAATGATGAAGATAACAAAAACATACCTCTAAAGGAAAATTAGTTAACATGTGATCTGATACCATGTTGAAATAACAAAACACTACAACTAATCTACTAAAAACCACACAATAAACAAGCTAAGGAGGAAGAAAGGAAAGATATGAAAACATAATGAAATGAATTAAAGTAGAAATGACTTACATACAATGCTCTATGAGCATGGAGACTCCATGAGGAGAGTGAGCTTAATCTTGCCAAGAGCTTGAGTGAATGAATTGTGAGGAGTGAAGTGAGGCCCTTGTTATATGGAGTTGAGGGCAAATCTCCTTGCATTTGGGATAAATGAATTTTCCTGAGAATGAATGTAGATTTGGACAAAAGGGTGGAGCATGGAACTCTCAACACATTCGTCAATGAGTTCTTAAAGAGTGGAATTAGGCAACACATCATCTTTGATACAAAACTTCAAGCAAACTCTCTAAGAGACAATGAGGCTTGTAGGATGTAGGTTCAAACAATACTTTGAAAGATGTTCCACCCCAACATTACTTACTTAGGCTAAGCAAGTATCATTGTTTTTGGATGGTCTCTTAAGTGGAAAGATTAGGTCATATGTTTATTTGAAAGAGCCTAATATCCTAGATCAATGTGTTAGGATTGAGGAAAATCTAGGGGAAGAGTTGGAGCTCTCAAAACCCTAAATGTATCACTCTATTCGGCTAGTACCACTTGTTGATACAATTTACAAGCCTACACATTTTGCTTGTATTTCATACACATAGGAAGATGCATAGAAATCAATGCTAGTGGTTAATTACCACTTTATCCTTTTGTAAAAGTCATATTTGACTTGGAATCTTTGTAAGTACCTACCAAGAAAATCTCGTGGAAAAGTTAGAGCTTTGATTGATGGAATATCTCCTATAATGGAGGATCACTTTTTAGAGAGAGCCAAAATTTGAATTCAAATTCAAATTGAATGTAAACACTTATATAAACCTCTAGGAAAAAGCCGTGTGTAGAAGAGTCAATTTCTAAGCTTCTCATTATCATTTCTGAGTGTGTGTGAGGCCTACACTCTAGCCCACACCTATCTACACCATTAGGCAATGGTCTTCATGCCTATGGCATTGTACAACATCGTTCATTAATACATATATCTACATTGTTCATTTCTGAGTTCTCTGTCATAGTCACTGAAAGTCTGTCAACTTGAGGAGATCATATCTCACTCATTTCTCCACCAAATTCAAAGATCTATAGCTTGTTGATGGGAACTACTAAGGAGGATTCAAATCTAGAAAGGACTACAACAACTATACAGAAGAGCAAGATGATTCTCTTCTAATCATGAACATGACTTCGAAACCAGGTACAAATGATGACCATCTCTTCTACATTGACTGAGGATGCTCAAATCATGTGGCTGGCAATGTAGCTCTACTCTCTGACCTTGAAGAACCAAAAGGTAAACATCAAGTACAAACAGGTGATGACACAAAGCACTCAGTAGTTAAAGTTGGAAATGTTAAGACTTTTGATGGAAATCAAAACTTGTTGAGTAGGGTACTATATGTACTAACTATTACAAAAAACTTGATGAGTGTTGGACAGATTGTGGAAAAAGGTTTGTAGGTTAGATTCAACCAATTTGGAGCATTTGTGGAAGATCCAAGGCATGGGTTCAAGAGAATAGCTAAAGGAGAAAAAACAGGTAGACTTTTTACATTTGAGCTATAAGATACAAAGAATATTGCACTATACAATTATAAAGATCAAACACTTTCAGAGCTTGAGATTTGGCATAAAAGATTAGGGCATGTAGGAGAAAGAAACTTGAAGCAAATATGCAGGGATCAATGTGTAATCGGAATACCCAATGTTTCCAAACAACAGATGATATATAAATGTGGTGCTTGTCATTTTGGGAAGTCACACAGGTTACCCTTCTTAAGGAAAGGCTACATGCATGAGTACTACCTAGAACTTGTCCATACATATGTATGGGGACCAAGCAAAGACCCTTCGATTTCAGGATCAAGGTACTATGTATCTTTTATTGATGATTATAGAAGGTGGACTATATTGTACTTTATGAAGCACAAAGATGAAGTGTTCAATTGTTTTAAAAAGTATCTTGCACTTGTTGAGAATTAGACAGGGAAGAATCTAAAGAGGCTAAGGTCAGATGGAGGAGGTGAGTACTTCTCCAATGAGTTTGAAGCTTTCTTGCAGGACAGAGGAATCAAGAGAGAAATCACCACAAGGTATACTCCCGAACAGAATGGGGTAGCTGAGAGAAGAAATAGGTTGATTGTTGAAACAGCTAGGTCAATGTTAAATGAAAAGAAATTACCTAACTACCTATGGGCAGAGAGTGTATCTACTGCCACTTACATCATAAACAAGTTACCACCTAAGTCCCTTGATGGGATGACTCCTTATGAAGCATGGCATGGTAAGAGTCCCTCACTTGATCATTGCAGGATATTTGGATGTGTAGCATATGTACACATTCCCTCTCAGATAAGAGGTAAGCTAGACCCTAAGGCTGAGAAGTGTATCTTTATTGGATATGATCTAAATCAGAAGGGGTACAGGTTCTACAACCCTTCAAATAAAGGATTCTTAGTTAGTAGAGATGTTGTCTTTGATGAAAATGATTCTTGGTATGAGAATGAATGCAAGAAGTTTAAACTACCCTATGACTTGGAGGAGGAGTTTCCAAGTCTTACTAAGGAGGAACCCACTCAGAATGAAGACACCACTTCAGATGATGAAGACATTATCAATCTTGAAGAATTCAAGGCATGGAAGTCCAAAGGCAAACTCAAGATGAAGAAACTTGAAGACATACGTGAATCTCAATCAATCAGAAGATCACAAAGGGAGAGCAAAAAATCTATTTGATATGGGTATGAAACCTCTCTTGTTACTAAACACTCTGTTTATCTTGCCAAAGACTTCTCAATTGAAGAACCAGGATCATATGAAGAGGCAAAGACCAAGACAGAATGGAAAGAAGCTATGGATGAGGAGATTGAAGCACTCAAAGAAAGTGACACATGGGAACTAGTACCAAAGAAAGAGTCCATGAAGGTAATTGGATCTAGATGGATCTATAAACTCAAAAGGAATTCTGATGGGTCAATAAACAGGTACAAAGCCAGATTGGTGGCCAAGGGTTTTGCACAAACCCAAGGCATTGACTGTGAAGAAACATTCTCACCTGTAGCGAAGATGGTGAGTGTGGCTGCATCAAAAAATTGGAACATGTATCAATTGGATGTAAAACATGCTTTTTTGAATGGATGGATTTTAGAGGAGGTATATATGTCACAACCTCTTGGCTATGAGGATCCAAACAAGGTAACATATGTGTGCAAATTGAATAAAGATCTTTATGGACTAAAGCAGGCACCTAGGGCATGGAATCACAGGTTGACCACTTACCTTCAAGACCAAGGTTTTGTCATGAGCAAGGCAGACACTTCTCTATTCATCAAGAGAAGTAATTCAGAGGTAATATACCTATGTGTATATGTTGATGATATCATACTTACAGGTAATGATGTCAATGGAATCAGACAAATCAAGAACCAGATGATGAAGGAGTTCAAGATCAGTGATCTTGTATTACTAAAGTATTTTCTTGAACTTGAGTTAGTATATACTAACTCTGGTATCTATATTACTCAGAAAAAATACATACAGGATATGTTGAAGAATTTTAAATTGCAGGATGCCAAAGTTGCAAGTACTCCAATGGAGGTAAACCTAAAACTAAGTGCCCATGAAGGTGATGAACTTGATGATATTACAGGTTACCAAAGCATAGTGGGAAGCTTGAACTATGCTACCTTAACAAGGATAGATATTGCATATGGAGTTAGTGTGCTAAGTCAGTTTATGCACAAGCCAAGGGTACCTCACTTAGAAGTTGCCAAAAGAATTCTAAAGTATCTCAAAGGCACTCAACATCATGGTTTGTATTTCCCATACACTTCAGACTTGGATATCAAGATTTATTCAGATGCAGATTGGGCAGGATGCAAGGATGATAGGAGGAGCACTTCTGGATATATTTCATTTGCACGTGATAAAACAATATCATGGTCTTCAAAGAAGCAACCTACTGTTGCCTTATCTTCTACAGAGGCAGAGTATAGAGGATTGGCAAATGCCACTCAAGAAGCCATATGGATCAAGCTATTGTATACAGAATTGGGTTTGTATACTACTTCACCATTGATCTTTGGAGATAATCCAAGATCACTTCACCTTGCAGCTAATCCCATTTATCATGCTAGGACCAAGCATATAGAGGTCCATTACCATTATGTGAGAGAGAAGCTATTAAGCAAGGACATTCAACTAACATATGTATCAACCAACATGCAGTGTGCAGATTTGTTAACTAAAGCATTGGATGGAACCAAACTTTGCAGGTTCAAATCAATGATTGGATTGCAGGATATACATGAAGACTGAAGATGAAGACCAAGCCAAAATGTTTGGCTTGAGGGGGAGCTGTTGATGCAATTCACAAGCCTACACATTTGGCTTGTATTTCATACACATAAGAAGATGCATAGAAATCAATGCTAGTGGTTAATTACCACTTTATCCTTTTGTAAAAGTCATATTTGACTTGGAATCTTTGTAAGTACCTACCAAGAAAATCTCGTGGAAAAGTTAGAGATTTGATTGATGGAATATCTCCTATAATGGAGGATCACTTTTCAGAGAGAGCCAAAATTTTAATTCAAATTCAAATTGAATGTAAACACTTATATAAACCTCTAGGAAAAAGTCGCGTGTAGAAGAGTCAATTTCTGAGCTTCTCATTATCATTTCTGAGTGTGTGTGTGTGAGGCCTACACTCTAGCCCACACCTATCTACACCATTAGGCAATGATCTTCATGCCTATGGCATTGTACAACATTGTTCATTAATACATATATCTACATTGTTCATTTCTAAGTTCTCTATCATAGTCACTGAAAGTCTGTCAACTTGAGGAGATCATATCTCACTCATTTCTCCACCAAATTCAAAGATCTATAGCTTCTTGGAACCAGCTCAAAGTTTTCTACATTCTCTCAAAATTTTAAGGATTTCTATTCAGCCATTTCAGAGAAAAGTTCGACGAAGTGATCACTGGTCAAAGTCTGCAACAGTCCTAAAATATCGGGGGTAAAGGTTTACTTGCTAAATTGATTTCTCTGAGCATAGTTAATATTTTTAAGTAATTCTACTTGGAATAGTTAGCTTGTTAAGCTAATTAGATATCCATAAAAGGAATTTTTCCAATTACTATTGTGCTGGTCATACTAAGAAAAAGATACAGCAGGTGTCTAGCCAAGAATAGAAGGTTTTCTTGAAGATTTGAAGTTTAAAGTTGTCTGTTTTAATTCAACCTTTTCATACATCATTTCCAAAGTACATAGGCCATTTTATGGTGTCATTGGAAATCTAAGAAGGTCCACTTATCAACTCTAAAGCATCAAACGGCTGGTACAAAGTAGGATTTGGCAATACCTACTCATCATCTTGAAGTGTCCATCCATCATTCCCAACACCACTTCGAATCCTTCTTCATTGATAGAGGAACTAGCTGAGCTAGCTGCTCAAAAGTTAGGTTGAAACCTTTAGAATAGACACAATCAATGAGTGATCACAATAAAGTGTTGCTACACTATGGAGGTGAACACCTGGCCAATAGTTTCTCTATGGAAGTCTAGAATGCACCAGCCCTAGGATCTTACCATTGCACAATAGAGAGAAACCACACCAATATTTCAACACAACATTACCCTTATAACAAATAGGCATTGAGAAAAATCTATTAGCATCCTTATAGATATCAACACCAATACCAACCTCAACCGTATTATCGGCCACAACAAAACTAGCAACAACCTTATTACGCCCAACCTAGACTGCAACTTGTTATAGGACATCAACCGCCACCCCCTGCAACCATGGTCTTAGTCAAATTGACAGTACTAGAAGAGAATCAAGATAGGGCATTAGTACCCACCTCAGCTTTGATAATCGATAACGATCCTAATGCTAATAGTTTTGACTCTTCACATGGAGATAATGTATCGGCTTACTATACAGAGTCACCAGAGCATCTAGAGGCTTATCATTATGAAACCACCCATCTTAGTTCAATTGGGAACTTTATTATATAAATATCGTGTACATGAAACCCAATTCAAGGCCCAGATGAGGGAAGTTAGGCCACAAGCCCCTAGATGACCATGCTTTAGATGTCAAGAAGATCATTTTATTTGTGAGTGTCCACATCTTTACCTTTAAGGTAGCCTCAATCTATTAGAATTCAAGTCCTCTGTTTATATTGTGGAAAAGAGCATCTAATTCATGATTTCTCTAGAAAGCCACCCAATGCATCCAAAATAACTCCAATCAACGTAGTACACATAATGCAAGGTTCTAATGGAAGTACAATTGGAGCGGCTCCTATCCAAATAGTTAACCGAGCAAATCTTTACAACATCCTAAGCAAGTAGACCAAGAATAGGAAATAGATTCTAGCAAGTTAGGTGAACCTAGCAAAAAGAATGTTAGAGCATGGAAAGAACAAAGACAGAGAAAAAAGAAAATGGTCGAAGAAGTTAATGGAACTAGAAGATAGTTTCAAAGAACCCAAAGCAAAAATCTTAGAACTCACATCTCAAACTCACTTCGTAAGAAACGATCTCAACAAGTCACCCATGTCTATATCTGTAGTTCTCAACAGTCGACTTTGACACCTGTAACTTCTAAAGCTTGATTCTCCCAAACTAGAACCCATTTATGCAAATGCTTTTAGCCATAGATGGCTTACCTCTCAAGTTAGATTTTGACTCCTCATTTGTGCAAAACTTTACACTATACACTGAGAACTGACCATTTCTTTGGCCATCGGGGTTGTGCCTGTTTTAGAAGACACTCAACACTTCCTCACATATGAATGTTCCTACTCATAATTCTCACAGCCTGTTTACAATTAGGCTCTCAAACTTTAACCATAGACTCATTAGCTATGGAATGAGATACCTATGAAAGGATTCTTGAATTGATCAAGCACAGAAGGAGAACACACAGAAAAATCGGGCGCAACTTTTCTTCATTACTGAAAAGTTTTACATCTGGATGAGAGAGCTATCTTACTCACTTCACAAGTGTCTAATGACTTCTAATTCTCTTTTATTCTTGTTCTCTCACACTCTCCATTATTTGCCCTGACATTTTTCCTTGTATATATAGGCAAATATGTACAAGCTCATAACCATTCAAAAGTATAAGTGAGCTAACTCTAAGTTATCTTCATTCTCTAAACATATACTTTTTTCATGCTTCATGACTTGATCTTTTGTTCAATCCTTGACTTCAAAACTTCATCAAAACTTCAATTGTTGATTGTCTTGCACCAACAGATGTGTCTCCTATGGCAACCTCTTCTGCCACTAGGTGTGGGATCAACTACTCAAGAGTTGGTAGAGGATCTCGATACAAGATGGTATCAATAAGGGGTTTCCACTTTTCTTCCCCTCTCAGCCCATTGAGAGTATCTACACAAGGTCTTCCTCATCTACCTTGCAGCCAATGGATGTCAATTGCTCCCTCAACTCCTTCACCCTCAAGGTGTAGTCAACAATAGACTAACCACTACCCTACTTCAAAGAATGGAGTTCATTCTTAAGCTGCATCTTTCTGCTTCTTGTGGAAGTGGCACATATCTTCTCTAATACCTCCCAAATATCTCTAGCATGGTCAAATTCTGATATATGACCAATCATAGTGTTAGAGATTACCTGTGATATGTAGAAGATAGCTCTCCTATTCCTTTCCTCAGTTAGGCCGCCGGATTGGAATATGTAATTTTATTTTTTCAAACTCGCACGCACCAAAAAGGCGTAGCAAACAGATGTAACTATCTATTGATTAATGAAAAGGCAAGCACGACATTAAGCGAGAGACAAGAATCGCCAGACTGTCTCTCTGGGTGACCGCGCTGGAGTTGTTGTATTGCAGATTCGCCCAAATTTTGAGTACTGTGTCTTGTTCTTAAGGTTTCAGTGATTAATTATTAACACAGTAATGCTACATTAATATTAATAAGCCTGTGTGAATTTGTAGTTGTTAATTCGCGTGATAAGCGTACTGCATCGTGATAATCTTCGAATTGGAAGACAGTTAACTACTTACTTGAATGTTGAATTGGGAAAATTAAACAAAGGGCCTCTGCCCTATCCATCCCCAAGAACCCAGAAATGAGATTAAAAGTGGCTTAATGAAAAGCACTTTTAACACCTCCCAATCCTTAAACATCTTCAATTCTTGATTGGTGACCTTTGGATCTTTGGGATCCACATCAGGCTTATCTTCATCTCCACACACAATAGGCCATAAACCTTTGCTCATGAGGTAGTTCATGACTCTAAACCTCCATGGCTAGTAATTGTCTTTGTCAAGCAACTCCACTTTTTGACCTAGATCTACCATAATGGATGGGAAATTAGGGTTATATTGAAATGTACCTCTTGGCATTGATGTCCAAGCTTTTATGTCCTTCTCCTAGATTCTTCAAAGGATGTTTCCTGCTTTGATACCCATTGATGGAATTTACTCCCTCATATTTGCACACTAGAAGTGAAATGAATCCAATACCTAGGTCCCTTCATCTATCTTTTTTTCTACCCTGCAGTAAAACTCTGATTCACCTGCCTTACATTGATCCAAATCACCCAACCTTTTAGCCACACTTAGTATCATAAGCTTTCCAACAAGATATAGAAAACCTCGAATGGATCTATTGAGGTCATTCAACAACTATGTACAAAATAGAATATGCAAAGATGTAGGATATGCAAAAATCAGGGTTACAGAGATACACCAATTTCACTGTACAAAAAACTGATTTCAAGAAGCCTTGTGAAGGAAATTAAAAGAAATGTATAAGCTACATAATGCACTTCAAATCTCTTGAATTGGATATGCAGACAATGAGTTACAACTATTATAATTAGACTATGTCTATACCTACAAGAGACTAGAGGGGGTGTGGGCTTGATAACTCCTCCTGTGTGCATGTAACGCGCTCCTCTACATTTTTCTTGCTTGGACAGCTATGTTTCAGCTCCTTGAGCCTTGGATGACTCTTTCCTTGAGCCTCTTTGAGTATATGTCTCTTAGTCTTCAATGACCTACAAGACTTCCATGCATTTGATGACTGTTCACCTCCTTTTATAGCTTTTGAACGCCTCTCCTGACATTTCCACCACCTTAGGACTATGTTCCCCGATCTTGAAACTGCCATAAGTGATCTAGGTTGTGACTTTTGTCCACATTAAGGTCTTTTGACCCCTTTATCCACCTAGAGCTTGCATAGTTCACATTTTCAAAAACTTTGAATGTGATTGTGGGTTGAAGAATCACAATAACAAAAGGCAACAAAAAAACTATGCATCAACAAGTGCAGATGATTCGAAGAAGTTTTAGTTCCAACATCACATGATGAATGCGATGTTTGCTGATCTTTCAAAATTGAATGGTAATGTCTGGTATGTTGATTCAGGTGCTTCAAATCACATGACTAGTCAGGCAAAATGGTTTAGTAGTTTGCAAAAATTGTCAGTTCCTGGATTTGTTGAAGCAGGTGATGATACATCACATCCTATCAAGCATACAAGAAACATAGCATTATCCATGGAAGATGGGAAGGTAAAATATCTTGTTAATGTAATGCATGTTCAGAATATAACAAAGAATTTGATTTTTGTTGGACAAATGGTTGACCAAGGATTACAAGTCAGCATTAATGATGATGGTTTATATGTAGAAGGATGCAAATAGAATGTAAGGTTGATCTCCAAAGGAAAGAAAGTGGGTAGCATGTTCACCTTAAATGTGAAAATTTGTGAAATGAATGCAACCATGTTTGCAAAAGGTGCAAGTGTTATTGCTGACATAGAGATTTGGCATAAGAAAATTGGACATGCAAAATTTGCAGAGGTTGAAGTTGATATAGTCAAAGGAGATTGTCAATGGGCTAACAAATTTCAAGGTTCCAAAAGATGCAGAAGGTATGTGAAGCATGTCAATTTGGTAAACAATCAAGGGCATCATTTCGGCATGACAAGCATGTTAGTGAGAATGTGCTAGACATAGTACATATAGATGTTTGGGGTTCTACAAAGACCACATCTATGGGAATGTAGGTTTTATGTCACTTTCATTGATGTCCATACACGAAAAGTATGGTTATACTTCATGAAAGAGAAGAGTGAGGTGTTTACTCACTTCCATAATTCTACAGCTATGGTGGAAGAGCAGATGGAGAACTACATTTAGACAGTGAAATCTAATGGAGGAGGTGAATACATGTCAAATGAGTTCAGCAGCTTTCTAAAAATTCAAGGAATTTTCATGTAGGTACACACCACAACATAATGGTGTTGCTAAATGCAAAAATAGACATATTGAAAAAATAACAAGAGCCTTGATGGCAGAGAAAAATATGCCTCATTGTTATCTAGCAAAAGCTATGCATATTATTGTATACATCATGAATAGAACTCCGATTTTTGTTGTACATCAAGTTACACTTGAAATGAAGTTTACAAGTAAAAAACCAAATGTATCACATATGAAATTATTTCATTGTATTGCATATGTACATGTTCTAGATTATTTGAGGATGAAGCTTGATCCAAAAGCAAAAAAAAAAATGTATCTTATCGGGTACTCCCTTGAGCAAAGGGGATATAAATGCTACAACCCACTTAGATGATAGGTGAAGGTAAGCATAGATGTGTTTGATGAAATGTCAAGCTTCTATGCAGATGCAAAAGGACTTAATCTTGACTCAAATGACAAAGGAAATGTTGAAAACTCAAGTGCAAAATCTCAAGTTCTGAGTGGGATAGATGTGTCACCAAGAAATAGTTCCAACTCACCCCGTGCAGTGGAAGATTGCATGGAAATTTCACTCCATCAAATTCATCAACTACATCCAAGAAAGGTAAAGAAAAGGCTTTTCTTGGTAATAAAACACGTACAGGTTTTGAAGACATTGGTGAAGGAGGAACTTGGATTGCCCTTTGTGAAGACCCTAAGAGTAAGAAAGGCATATGCAAATGATACAACAAGAGAAGTGACCCAGGACCAAGAAGATTTGGAAGGATGCATAATTCAGTGCAGCGATTAACATATGATAGTTGCATGGCTTGTCATTTTGCTTACATGTTCAAGATAATACAAGATGTTGAACCCTCTTGTTTTGAAGATGCAATTGGAAATTTAGATTGGGAGAAAGCTATCGACGAGGAGATGGTTGCGCTTTATGGAAATGAAACATGGAAGCTGTTGATATAATTAGGTAGTGATGTGTGTGAACACTCTAGGACCACCGGGGCACTTTTTCCCTCTTTAGGAGGTTTTTTTCCCCCGGCTTGTTTATACGCCTATTGCCCTAATGGGCTACTAATCTCTGTACATTCTAGTGGTAATACATTCAGTATTGTGTGTTGTGCTCCAAGCTTCTTCTTCTTCCTTGTGTTGTTCGCATGCTTCTGTACATGTCTAACTCCAACAATTGGTATCAGAGTAGGTCATCGCTTCATCTAGGGTGTCGTCAACACCCCTCCGGTCACAGTCTCAGAATCGCACAAAATTTGGTATGTATCGGCCTTCGAACGCACTATCGTAGTGCTTGTGCAAGCTATTTCGTCTTTTTGTGCCAAAGGTATATACCTATTTTGATTTGCCAGTATAAGTGTCTCGAAGTGTGCTATAGGTTTAGCAAAACTCATTTGGGCAGTTCCTTTCAACTTTTTGACATACAGTCAATTTTTTGCATCAAGGTATTTTAGTCATCGGCCATGGTTGAAAGCAATGATGTATTTCGTATGTTGGCTGTTGAGGATAAGTTGGATGGTACCAACTACACGTTGTGGGCTTATATGATGCGACATGTATTGGTTGCAAAAGGACTGTGGAACATTGTGCACGGTGTTGAAAAACGTCCTATCACACCTGCAACTGTTACAACTGTAGGTACTGAAGCTGATGTAGAACGTGTCGAAGATGATGATATTCTGCATATTCGTGTTTGTGCTACGGTTTCTACTGCACCTACTATAGAGCAAATTCATTGGGATGGAAGAGATGCCCAGGCACATGCATTGATAGCTTTGTCTATCAAACGTGCCATTATTCTTGACATTCGCTCTTGCAGAACAGCTAAGGATGCTTGGGATACACTTACCACATTGTACCAAGCTAGGAATGAGTCTCGTGTTGCTTACCTCCGAAGATAGTTGGAGAGTGAGCACATGAATGAAGGTGATTCTATGGACAGTTTTCTAACAACGATCAAAGACTTGAAGAAACAGTTGATTTCTGTTGATGAGGTTATACCAGATAGCTCACTTGTGCAGACCGTTTTGGATGGTCTTCCTGATTCATATCAGATTTTGGCTTCTACTCTTCGGTTGATGATGAAAGGCAATCCAAATGCCTTGTCATTTGAGGAGTTAGTCTTTGTTCTATTGCAAGAAGATCAGTCCAGGCTAAACAGGTCCTTTATGCGTGTTGCAGATCAAGATTTCCTAGCTAGTCAGAAGGGCAAAGGAAAATGGAGCTCTTCAAGTGGTAAGCATAAATTTGGAAATGTTCCACATTCGAAAAAGGAAGATAAAGATGAAAGAAATCAGAAAAGCAGAAATTGTTTTGCAAGTATTGTAAAGGGAATGATCATATCATAAAGAACTGTCCAAAATTGGCTGCAAAAGCGACAAAGAAAAAGGAGGCTAGAATGGTTGTTGCAGAGGTCTCTACACCAAAAACAGAGTCTTCTAATCTTGTGCAAGAAGAATGAGTGTTTACTACTGTTTGCAGTTTTGACCCATCTTCTCATGAGCAGTGCATGTCTGCAGTAGACTCAGATGTTTGGTACTTTGACAGTGGGGCGACCAAACACACTACCTCGCAGCGAAGTTTCTTCTCTTCACTCGAGCCTGGGAATAATGTTACACTTATCCTAGTTGGTAAGATCATTTTGACTACTTCTGATGGTAGTTCTTTCACTTTGTCAGATGCTTTGTTTGTGCCACGGATCAAGAAAAATTTGTTATCGGTTTCTGCATTAGCCAAGATTGGCTTGGTTGTGAAATTTATTGATGACAGGTGTACAGTTCATGATCTGTCAAATGGCGATGTGATTATTGCTTCTAGCATTTATGTCATGGGTTGTATAAGCTAATAGACTATGAATGATTCGACATGTGTAGTACATGATTCTTAGGCTATGTCAGATGCAAAGCTTTGGCATGCACGCTTTGGTCATCTGAATTTTGCTAGTTTGCTATGCCTGTAGATATCTGAAATCGCATCCTCTTTGCCCAAACTTGAGGCACCTGGAAAACATATTTGTGAAGGTTGTATTTTGGGCAAAATGCAGCGTTCCTCATTTCCAAAAGATGGTTCAGTTCGGGCTACTCAAAAATTGCAACTTGTACATAGTGATGTCTATGGTCCTATGCAGACTCCTTCTTTTGGAAATTATCTTTACTTTGTGACTTTCATTGATGATTTTTCTAGGCATACATGGGTATATCCATTGAAAGCAAAGTCCGAAGTATTCATGTACTTCAAACAGTTTTTGGTTTTGGCTTCAAATATGTCAGCATGTAAAATGGGCACCCTCTGTTCTGATCGACGGGGGGAATATATGTCTTCTGATTTTAATGCATTTCTGGCTGAACCTGGGATAAAACACTAGTGTACAGTGTTGTATACACCTCAACAGAATGGAGTTGCTGAACAGAAGAACAGGTCACTCATGGAGATGGCGAGGTGTATGGTCAAGAGTTAGGCTTTACCATATAGTTTCTGGCTTGAGGCTGTCATGTGTGCAACATATGCACTTAACAGGTTTCCCACTAAAGCACTGTAGTCTATCACTCCATATGAGGCTTGGCATGATCGCAAGCCATCTATTGCTCATATGTGTGTTGGTTGTTTGGCATATGCATTAGTGCCTGAACAACATCACAAAAAATTGGATGATAAAGCAGTAAAATGTATTTTTGTTGGGTATGGTTTGGAAAGTAAAGGCTATCGTCTGTATCATCCACAGACTAAATGCATAGTGGTTAGCCGTGATGTTGTTTTTGAGGAAGATGCTATTCAGCCATTGCTTTCATGTACTAAGGAGACATATGTTAGCTCCAAAGACATGTATGATACTTTGTTGCCTCTTTTTATAGGTGGACAGTCTAGTGCTGGTCCTAATGGAAACTCTCAACCTTTGCAGGTTTCATGTGATGATGCAGATCATCCCATTTCTGATGCAAATTTAGATGATGCACTTGTTGATGAGAGAGCTGACATTGAGGAGGCAAAAACTATGCCAAAATGGTTGGTGCAGACTTTGTTTGACAGCAAATTAGATGCATCTCTATCATATCGTACTCAATCACGCTCTCATAGTCCTTCTTTTGAATCAGATTGCTATGCTATGGTTGCATCTAGTCTCTATGATCAGAATGAGCCTATTTTGTTTGATAAAGCACAAAATTCAAAAAAATGGATGGTTGCTATGCAATCTAAATATGATGCTATAATGAAGAATGGTACTTGGCCTTTATATGACTTGCCTCCTGGCAAGAAGTCCATTGGCACTAAGCGGTTTACAAGCTGAAGCGTAAGCCTGATGGAACAGTTGACAGGTATAAGGCTAAGCTTGTTGCAAAGGGTTATGCACAGGAAAGAGGCATTGATTTTGATGAGACCTTTGCACCTACATGTCGTATGACTATTGTTCACAGCATCTATGCACTTGCAGCTCATCATGGTTGGAATGTACATCAGTTGGATATCAAAACATCATTTCTAAATGGTGACTTGCATGAAGAAGTGTATGTTTTTCAACCCCGTGGCTTTGTGCAGAAAGGGCATGAAAACCAGGTGTGCAGGTTAAAGAAGCCATTATATGGTTTAAAGCAAGCACCACGTGCTTGGTATGAGAAGATACATGCCTATCTAATTGCACATGGTTTTGTGAACAGTCCAACTGAGAGCACCTTATATGTTAAGCGTGCTAATGATGTGCTTCTGATCATTGTTGTCTATGTTGATGACATGCTTCTCACTGGTCCTATTGAGAAGCATATTGCCGATTTTAAGGTTGATTTGCATGCCTCATTTGAGATGTCTGATTTAGGGCATTTGCATCACTATTTGGGCATTCAGTTTATGCAAGTTGATGGTGGAATGGCATTGTGTCAAATGAAATATATTGACAAATTATTGCAACATTTCAGCCTTGAAGACTGTAAGCCTATTGCCACTCCTATGGAGACAGGTTTACGATTGAGTCTTCCGAATGCTGGAGATGCGTTTGATGTTGTTCTCCATCAGTAGGCTGTTGGATGCTTGATTTACTTATGCATTACTCAGCAGATATTCAGTTTGTTGTCTCAGAGATGAGCAGGTTTATGCATTGCCCAGGTGTTAAGCATTGGCAGGCAATTAAGTGCATCTTTCGCTACTTGAGTAGTACCCGGCTACTTGGGTTGTTTTATCCCAAGGGGAGATCATTGGCGTGAGATTTGCATGCTTTTTATGACTCTGACTGGACCGGTTGTTATGACATTTGTATGTCCACTAGTGGTTTTTGCTTCATGTGTTGATATATTTAGCTAGTGATGTGTGTGAACACTCTAAAACAGTTGAAGAGTGAGCACATGAATGAAGGTGATTCTATGGAAAGTTTTCTAACAAAGATCAAAGACTTGAAGGAACAATTGATTTCTGTTGATGAGGTTATACCAGATAGCTCACTTGTGCAGAACGTTCTGAATGCTCTTCCTGATTCATATCAAAGTTTTGCTTCTACTCTTCGATTGATGATGAAAGGCAATCCAAATGCCTTGTCATTTGAGGAGTTAGTCTCTGTTCTATTACAAGAAGATCAGTCCTGGCAGAATAGGTCCATTACGCATGTTGCAGATCAAGCTTTCCTGGCTAGTCAGAAGGGCAAAGGAAAATGGAGCTCTTCTACTAGTAAGCAGAAATCTGCAAATGCTGCACATTCGAAGAACTAGGATAAAGATGAGAAGAAATCAGAAAAGCAGAAATTGTTTTGCAAGTATTGTAAAGGGAATGATCATATCATAAAGAACTGTCCAAAACTGGCTTCAAAAGAGGCAAAGAAAAAGGAGGCTGGAATGGTTGTTGTAGAAGCCTCTACACCAAAAATAGAGTCTGCTTATCTTGTGCAAGAAGAAGAATGGGCGTTTACTACTGTTTGCAGTTTTGACCCATCCTCTCATGAGGAGTGCATGTCTGTAGTGGACTCAGATGTTTGGTACTTTGATAGTGGGGCGACCAAACATATTACCTCGCAGCGCAGTTTCTTCTCTTCACTTGAGCCTGCCCCTACAGGGAATAACATGCGCCAACAACTTCTCTTCTCCTATTATGGGAGTTGGTAAGATCATTCTGACTACTGTTGATGGTAGTTCTTTCACCTTGTCAGATGCTTTATTTATGTCAGGGATCAAGAAGAATCTGTTATCAGTTTCTACATTAGCCAAAATTGGCTTGGTTGTGAAATTTGTTGATGATAGATGTACAGTTCATGATCTGTCAAATGGCGATGTTATTATTACTTCTGGCATTTTACGTCATGGGCTGTATAAGCTCATAGACTATGAAAGATCTGTGAATGATTCCGCATGTGCAGTTCATGAGTCTCAGGCTATGTCAGATGCAAAGCTTTGGCATGCACGCTTTGGTCATCTGAATTTTGCTAGTTTGCTACGCCTGCAGATTCTCATATGGTGTCTCCTTTGCCCAAGCTTGAGGCACCTGGAAAACATGTATGTGAAGGCTGTGTTTTGGGCAAAATGTATCATTCCCCCTTTCCAAAAGATGGTTCAGTTCGGGATACGCAGAAATTACAGCTTGTACATAGTGATGTCTGTGGTCCTATGAAGACACCTTCTTTTGGAAACTATCTTTACTTCGTGACTTTCATTTATGATTTTTCCAGGCATGCATGGGTATATCCATTGAAGGCAAAGTCCGAAGTGTTTTTGTGCTTCAAACAGTTTTTGGTTTTGGCTGAAAATCTGTCAAGATGTAAAATGGGCACCCTCCGTTCTGATCGAGGGGGGGAATATATGTCTTCTGATTTTAATGCATTTTTGGCTGAACGTGGGATAAAACACCAGTTTATAGTGCCATATACACCTCAACAGAATGGAGTTGCTGAACGGAAGAACAGGTTACTCATGGAGATGGCGAGGTGTATGGTCAAGAGTCAGGCTTTACCACATAGTTTTTGGCTTGAGGCTGTCATGTGTGCAGCATATGTACTTAACACGTGTCCCACTAAAGCGCTACAGTCTATCACTCCATATGAGGCTTGGCATGATCGCAAGCCATCTGTTGCTCATCTGCGGGTTTTTGGTTGTTTGGCATGTGCATTAGTGCATGAACAACATCACAGAAATTTGGATGATAAGGCAGTAAAATGTATTTTTGTTGGGTATAGTTCTGAAAGTAAAGTCTATCGTCTATATCATCCATAGACTAAACGCATTCTGGTTAGCCGTGATGTTGTTTTTGTGGAAGATGCTATTCAGCCATTGCTTTCATGTACTAAAGAGACATATGTTAGCTCCAAAGACATGTATGATACTTTGATGCCTCTTTTTACAGGTGGACAATCTACTGTTGGTCTTAATGAGGCAACTTCTCAGCCTTTGCAGGTTTCATGTAATGATGCCGATCATCCCATTTCTGATGCAGATTTACATGATGCACTTGTTGATGAGAGAGTTGATATTGAGGAGGCAAAAACTATGCCAAAATGGCTGGTGCAGACTTTGCGTGACAGCAAATTAGATGCACCTTTGTCATATCGTACTCGTTCAGGCTCTAATAGTGCCTCCTTTGCATTAGATTGCTATGCTATGGTTGCATCTAGTCTCTATGATGAGAATGAGCCTGTTTCTTTTGATGAAGCACAAAATTCAGAAAATTGGATGGCTGCTATGTAATCTGAATATGATGCTATAATGAAGAATGGTACTTGGTCTTTATGTGACTTGCCTCCTGGCAAAAAAGCCATTGGTACTAAGTGGCTATACAAGTTGAAGCGTAAACCTGATGGTACAGTTGACAGGTATAAAGCTAGGCTTGATGCAAGGCTAGGCTTGTTGCAAAGGGTTATGCACAGGAAAGAGGCATTGATTTTGATGAGACCTTTGCACCCACATGTCATATGAGTACTATTCGGAGCATCTGTGCACTTGCAGCCCATCATGGTTGGAATGTACATCAGTTGGACATTAAAACTGCATTTCTGAATGGTGACTTGCATGAAGAAATGTATGTTTTTCAACCCCATGGCTTTGTGCAGAAAGGGCATGAAAACCATGTGTGCAGGTTAACGAAGGCATTATATGGTTTAAAGAAAGCACCACGTGCTTGGTATGAGAAGATACATGCCTATCTAATTGCACATGGTTTTGTGAACAGTCCAACTGAGAGCACCTTATATGTTAAGCGTGCTAATGATGTGCTTCTGATTATTGTTGTCTATGTTGATGACATGCTGCTCACTGGTCCTATTGAGAAGCATATTGCCGATTTTAAGGCTGATTTGCATGCCTCATTTGAGATGTCTGATTTGGGGCATTTGCATCACTATTTGGGCATTCAGTTTATGCAAGTTGATGGTGGATTGGCTTTGTGTCAAACGAAATATATTGACACATTATTGCAGTGTTTTGGCCTTGAAGATTGTAAGGCTATTGCCACTCCTATGGAGACAGGTTTACGATTGAGTCTTCATGATGTTGGAGATGCATTTGATGTTGTCCTCTATCAGCAGGTTGTTGGATGCCTGATTTTATGCATTACTCGGCCAAATATTCAGTTTGTTGTCTCAGAGATGAGCAGGTTTATGCATTGCAAGGTGTCAAGCATTGGCAGGTGGTTAAGCGCATCTTTCACTACTTGAGTGGTACTCGGCTACTTGGGTTGTTTTATCCCAAGGGGGGATCACTACCGCCATATTTGCATGCTTTTTCTGACTCAGATTGGGCTGATTGCTATGACACTCGTGTGTCCACTAGTGGCTTTTGCTTCATGCTTGGTAGCTCATGTATATCTTGGTTGAGCAAGAAGCAACCTACTGTGGCCGCTTCCAGTTGCAAGGCTAAGTATAGGGAAGCTTTCATAGCTACTGTTGAGTGTGTGTGGCTCAGACACCTTATGGCGAATTTGGGTGTTGGTCAGTCCTCTGCCACCACCATCTTCAGGGACAGTCAGAGCGCATTGGCAGTTGCGAGGAACCCTGTGTTCCATGCTCGCACTAAGCACATTGAGGTGCATTATCATTATATCAGAGAGAGAGGTTCTCTACTAGGGAGATCAGCTTGGCATATGTGGCCACGCAGGAGAACATTGGAGACCTTTTCACGAAGGCTCTACCTAGGGAGAAGTTTGAAGCTTTCCGCAAAGCTTTGGGCTTACTTCCTTTCATGGAGTGATGTCCACATAGCTTGGCACTTCCTTATACATGAGTGCCAGCTCCTTGTTCACTGCATCACTCCCAGGGGGGATTTGTTGATATATTTAGGTAGTGATGTGTGTGAACACTCTAGGACCGCCGAGGGGACTTTTTTCCCTCTTTAGGAGTTTTTTCCCCCCTTATATATACGCCTATCGCCCTAATGGGCTACTTATCTTTGTACATTCTCTAGTAATACATTCAGTCTTGTGTGTTGTGCTCCAAGCTTCTTCTTCTTCCTTCTGTTGTTCGCGTGTGTATCCGCAGACGTCTAACTCCAACATCATGCTTGGTAGCTCATTTATATCTTGGTTCAGCAAGAAGCAGCCTACTGTGGCTACTTCTAGTTGTGAGGCTCAGTATAGGGAAGCTTTCACAGCGACCGTTGAGTGTGTGTGGCTTAGACGCTTTATGGTTGATTTGGGTGTTGATCAGTCTTCTACCACCACCATCTTCACTGACAGTGAAAGCGCATTGGGAGTTGCGAGGAACCCTGTGTTCCATGCTCGCACTAAGCACATTGAGGTGCATTATCATTATGTCAGGGAGAGGTTCTCTGCTAGGGAGATCAGCTTGGCATATGTGCCCACGCAGGAGAACATTGCAGACCTTTTCATGAAGGCTCTGCCTAGGGAGAAGTTTGAAGCTTTCTGCAAAGCTTTGGGCTTACTTCCTTTTGTGGAGTGATTTCCACATAGCTGGGCACTTCCTTATACATGAGTGCCAGCTCCTTGTTCACTACGTCACTCCCAGGGGGGATTTGTTGATATATTTAGGTAGTGATGTGTGTGAACACTCTAGGACCATTAGGGCACTTTTTTCCCTCTTTAGGAGGTCCCCCCCCCCTTGTATATACGGCTATTGCCCTAATGGGATACTAATCTTTGTACATTCTAGTGGTAATGCATTCAGTATTGTGCGTTGTGCTCCAAGCTTCTTCTTCTTCCTTGTGTTGTTCGTGTGCTTCTGTAGACGTCTAACTCCAAAAGCTGGTTCCATTGTCGTAAGGAAAGAAACCCATAGGCTACAAGTGGGCTCACAAGGTAAAGCACAATGTTGATGGAAGCCTAAGTAGGTATAAAGCATGATTGGTAGCAAAAGGATATGCACAGACATATGGCATTGATTATGAAGAAACGTTTAGCCCCGTAGTTAAAATGGCTATTGTCAGAGCACTTGTTGCTTGGCTACAACAAAAGGACGGATTGTGCATCACATGGATGTGAAGAATGCTTTCTTACATGGTGAGTTGTAGGAAGAAGTATACATGGACCAGCCACAAGGATATGAGGATTCAAAGCACCCCAGAATATGTTTGTAGGTTGCAACAAGCTTTGAATGGGCTTAAATAAGCCCCTTGTGCTTGGCATGCTACGATTGTAGATTATTTAACCACCATTGGATTTTCTATGTGTCATGTAGATCACTCATTATACGCAAGGGTGATGATGGCATCACGATTCTGGCTATTTATGGTGATGACGTGATTGTAGGTGGTGATAATGAAGAAACCAACTCCTTATGCAAGGTAAAGAAACTCCTTATGCAAAAACATATGAATTTCGCAAGGGCAATATGCCTTGAGTATGCTGCAAAAGTATGGCATGGCTTATCATAAGCCGATTTCTATGCCATTACATCAGAATTTGAAGTTGGTACTACATGAGGTGAAGTGTTGGAAAATGTTACTATGTACAAGAAAATTGTGGGTAGTTTGATATATCTCAGAATTACAAAGCCTGATATAAGCTACACTATAGGATATCAAAGTCAATTTATGCAAGTTCCCAAGAAGCCACATTTAGATGCTATGAGATGCACTCTACATTATGTGAGTGCTACTTTGGATTATGCATTTTTTTATGTAGCTAATGCAGACTTGTAGTTTTATGGATACACCGATGCAAATTTGGCTAGTAGTATTTCAAATAGAAGATCAACTAGTGGCTTTCTATTGTAGCTTGGGAGCGCAGCTATTACATGAAGCAATAAGAAGCAACCCATTGTTGTTTTGTCGTGTACAGAGGCTGATTATAGAGATGTTGCAATGGAAGCATGTGAAGCGGCATGGCTAGAGATGCTACTTGCATATTTAGGTGTGGAAGTGCAAAAGCCCATCATGATTTATTGTGATAATCTTAGCAACATCCAGTTAGCACGAAATCTTGTTTTTCATGCTAGAACAAAGCATATCGAGGTACATTATCACTTCATCAAAGAAAAGGTATCAGCATGTGATATTGATTTTGTTTATGAGGACAGACGAGCAGGTGGCTGATATTTTCACTAAAGCACTTGGAGCAGATTAAGTTGAAGTTGTTCCGAAAGATACTTGGATTACAAATCATGGTGTTGAGCTTGAGGGGGAGTGTTGAGATATCAAGCTCAACATGTGATGATCGAGGATGACACGTATCACTTTTTCATTTCTCTCATATTTATAAAGGTCACATCAATATACGTCATGGATACTTTAGTGAGCTTTACTAGATTTATCTACTGAGAATGATGGCTCGTTTGTTTCTTGCCAGCTCACGCATTCAAGGACATTAGGATTTTCCTTATGTACTATTCTTTACATATTGCACTAGTTGTATGGTTGTATTAGGTCATTCTTGTATATTCTCTTTATGTAATAGAAGAAAGAGAAGATCATTCTTCCTTGCCTCAATTTGTGTGTGCTCCTCTCTTTTTGTGTGTGAATGTTTGAGAGCTCTCTTTGTTATCTCCTTTCTCTTGAAAAATTCAATGTCAAAAAATATTTTCATCCGATAACCTTAATCTCTCCTTGCATGACCACCAACTCTATGCCAAGGAACAAATAACCTTTGTGCTCCTAAGAATCAAATTGTGTCTGATCCGTTATGTTAAAAAAGAAAGTTACCATGAATCACACAAAGTATCCATAATATAATCCCTCTCATCAAGTTCTTTTTCTCTTGGATGTTAAACTCAAGCATTAATAAGTTCATTCTTTCATGGAGAATATTTTATGTTTGACTCTTTTTGAAGCCCATAGAACATTATTGATAAGAGAAATAAATAAAGATGATGACTTCTTATACTTGATCCAAGACCTTCTCAACACACTGAGCAGTAGTCTCAAATGCCAACCATCTCCTAACATTTAGGATAATCCCATACTTGATCCAAGACCTTCTCAACACACTGAGCAGTAGTCTCAAATGCCAACCATCTCCTAACATTTAGGATAATCCCACTACCTCACTAAGAGTAGAGTAATACTCCCTATGCAATATCTAGTGTAAATTACCCCTTAATGTCACCACAAGACCACAAACTTGTGCATCTCAAGAATTCAAGGACATCGTTGAGAATCTTTAAAAATACTACGGTATTTATCTACGTACTCCTATATTATCCAATTACATTGTTGTAAAGAAAACCAAGTATCTAGGGAATGAGTATACTCATCTGAGGCACAAAAGTAAAATGAATTGCACTTTCAAATCCACCCAATGAATTCCATGTGATCTTCCTCAATTTTATACCACCACGATTGGAAACATCCATCAAGTTGTAGGTAGCATGTTGAATCTTTTGCTTTCCATCCACTATATTGTATAAGGAGAGGCACTACAACCACTTATCCACTATTCCATTGCATTTTTTATGTCTGACATCATTGTACCACGATATTTTGGTGGAGTTAAGGTTTTAATCTTCAATAGCAAATCTTAAGGTTTTAATCTTCAATAGCAAATCTTTCTAGATTGTTGCTGACTACACGATGGTTGAGATTGTTGACTACAAGATGGGTGAGATCCCTATTGAAGTGGAGATTCAACAAGACTCATTAAAAGAACGCTTAGTTTGGTAAGATGTTCCAAAATAGTCTTCATCACACCTTCCAAACTTTTAACTTTTAGAGTCGTAATCTCCTCAATATAGGGCCATTTGAGTTCTACCTTCATCAAAAATGAAGTCATGTTCACCCATGATATGATGTGCTCCGTTTGAGTTCTGCCTCCATCAAAATTGAAGAATCATGCCCACCCATTATATGCGGTGTTTAAATAAAACTAGTAAATGAAAAAAAAAAACGAAGATCATGCTTTGTTAATTAGTCAGATAAATGATCAAAAGAGCTAACAAATAAAAACAAAGAATAAAAGTACATGCACCATCTCTCACTCAAGCTAGGATACCATACATACATCATCTCTTACTCCAACCTAAATGCCACATTGCATTATACAAGTGTATATATATATATTTGTTACTAAATTCATGAACTAGATGCATAGGATTGATGAGCCCATGGAATGTATATATGATAATTTTCCTTTATGCAAAAACCAATACTTTCTAGAGAATTTCACATACGACTCTAGATAGGTCGATTTTGATCATGATACACATGCAAAGATAATGAGATTCTGTATGTAATAAATGCAGGTAATAATCTTCTCATAACCACTAAAAGCATATCATTTAATTTAAAATTCATTTACACTCAAGATGCAATCTCATCCTTGACCATGACCACTATTCACGATATGCATATCTTTACAATTCTCTTGAACAAAGTATTTAAATCGCATGTACTTTAGATACGTCATGCAAACTTAAAAGTGATCAAAAGAAATAAAGGAGTGCCATCGCTTTGCATAAACTAGTGCATATTTCATTCTAGAGTAATGCTCTAGCTGCATGTAGAGAAACAACGAATAGTATCTTCGGTTCCTCTTTCACTTCCCCAATCAAAAACCAAACTATCATAAATCCCATCTTCACTAAAAAACCACTCTTTGCATGTTTTATATCGGTAACCAAACCACATGTTTTCCTAATTGAGGTCCCCAAATTTAAGAACCTTTGGTTGCATAACTGAAAGAAGATGGAAGGCCAATGGAATGATGCATGACTTCGTCATGAGCCAAATGAAGAGAAGATCAAAGGAAAAACAGGCTCAAAAAGAGCACCCTGCACATCGATGAGATGATGGAGGGAAAAAAAATCAAGCGCCAGAACACCAATCCCATATGCACCATTCAAACAGCCAATTACAGCCTAGAAATAAAGCACTGTTGCACATATGCATTTGGAGGGGAGGGAGTAAAGGATAAGAGAATTCCTTCCATCTCATGTGGACTAAAAAGCTTACGGGCCTGCACATTCTACAGAGTGGGTCTTACCTGTATACGAAGGCATCTGCTTGCAGAGGTCAATGCTGCTTACTTTTTGTCAAAGATGCCTCAATTCTCTCAAGCCCATCCGTCTTCTATCCATGATCAAACTCTGTCATGCTTCCCCAGCAGCTATCCCAACAAGACTTGCATGTATGCAAAGACTGACTGGCTTTAATCCCATGTGTTGAGACGATCTCACCTCGTATCTGCAACTTGTCTCCCAACCTACTAATAGCTCTTGTCCCATGCAACTCTAGAGCCATCTACATCTATAAAGTCCATATACCCTTTCATATGGCAGCTCTGAAAGGTTAAGGAACCCTGGGCTCCCCTGAGCACTGAGCTTCAACCTCAAAGGGATCCTTGTCCTCATAGACCCAATGGTAGGCTAACTCTCGAGCCTAGAATTTATAACAGAATGATTTTCTAGTTAGTGTCATGCAAAAAAAATCTTTACATATTTTTTTTGAAGTCATCATGTTGAACCTTTTCCCCAAATCTCCTTGAGATGCTAAATTACAAACCCCGCTCTGTGCATAACCAGAGGAAGTTCCCAAATTGATATTTGCAACATCAGTCATTTCCCAAGTTTTAGTCCACAAGGGCATTTATCAACCAGCACAATTAACGAGGTGCACCATGATTCATATGCTAGAGCCAACAAGTCTTATCAGTAGCGATAAATATTCTTCAATTCTATGAGCATCAACCTACATGAGCGCTCAGCCATCCACGTACATAAATGGTATCAGTGGACCAAAAAAAAAAATGCAAGTAGACCACTTTTACGTAGATTAACATAATGACATCGAGCATCTATAATCTGTTGAATAACTCACAGATAACCAACACACAATGTCATACATTATAGTGCAATCCTGAAAGAAAAAGATCGTTCTTGCCATCAGCTGAAAGTGAATCCTGAAACAGGATCAAACGAAAACAAACCACACCATCTTATAATCATCAAACATTGATAATATGTTGAATCCATCACAGATAACCAATGCACCGTGCCATCTTAGAGTCAGTGTGCAGCTTGGAAGAAAAGCATGGCTCTTGCCATTAGTGAAGAGCGAATCCTACACCTGGACCAGATGAAACCACAAAGCATTCCTTCATGATATGAAAAGCTGCCTTTTTATTCAGATTTCTCCAAATCTAACCTACCAATCCTTTTGAAACATTTGATACAAGGTTGTGTATTGATTGTTCCAACTTATAAAGAAACAGAATCTAATAGGGCTGATATCATCAGCCAAGGGCCCCACATGTTAACAGGATAAAGAGGAAAACTTAATACTTTCCTTCACAATTTAGAAAGCTGACAGAAGTTCTATCATTTAGATAGACAAATTGTCATTTGACCTCGATGCCAATAGGGCAAGCAGACAATCAAACATGCTCCTGTAAGTCAACAATCTGAAGAATGTAAGATTACCATTACACATTCTCCTGTGGTCAGCAGATCTTATATTATTCGATTAAGACAAAACGAAGTATTTTCATGCCAGCTTTCATGAAACTGTGTAATGTGCATCATATCATCCAAGTTTAGCTGATATGTTTTTATACAGATTCCATATCTCAGAATTAATCGCTAAACCCCCTGAGATCTTATGTTCATCTGAGCTGAACACAAGATGGGCCAGAAACCTACATGCCTCTTATGAAAATATATATATATATATTCTGAGTCTGGGATGGGGGCTCTAGAGCTATCCCACTCAAAAGGGAGAAGCCTTTTAACACAAGTTGGTCCATCACTGAATGTGGCTAGTTGCTTTCACCAAAATCAAAATCTCATCTGATCAGATCAAGAATAAAAGCTCAGCCCCATTTTTCCAGTTAAAATCCTTCAGAAATAATACCTGACATAGCTAAAATTATCTCACATAGGTAAAACAACCTTGTTCTATCAAGGTTGCATATTCAATCCTAGCAAAGCCAGAAGACTGGCCTCTAGGGAAAGCCAAAATATAGGTAGAACCTCTAAAATGCACCTTGAATATGATTGACCACAACACTACATTTCCAAAAAATTGACATTGATCTAGAGAATCTTACGAATGTGGTAATGCACATGGTAATCTATACCCCATAAAAAAAGGCAGCACACTACGATCAAACCTCAGAGCTAAATCTCATTTTGTAAACTCAAGTTGTCTTGCTTATAATTGACAAAATTATAATAAACGAACTCTTATAATCTCCCTGATAAATCAAAAAGATGTTTACACATCCAGAAGTGATTGTAACATGATAATAAGTGACACAAATAAACCCAAGAACCTCAAAGAAGCAGCAGACTATTATCCTGCAGCTACTACAGTTATAGCAATCGATTCCATTATTATTTCAAACCTACTGAACTCAGACTAGAAAACAAAACAAAGAAGGACATGCATTGCACAGCAATCCTCAGTATAAAAAACAAATGGATATACTTTAGTTCATATAGATATATTTACACCTGCAACAGGAATGCATATACCTGCTAATATCCTTCAAGTAATCTCTCACAGCAAAGATGCCAATGTATTGCAAGAAAAGCCAATGATAAGCTTGATTCTGTCCCTGGCTTTCTGACATTTATATATCCAACTCAATCTGGCTTCTAAAATAAAAATACAATGAGAGGCCATGTCATTTATATAAGTTGAGTGATTAGGGCAAAAGTCATGTAAGTTTAGTGTTCACTGTAGGCTATAACACTTTATCTAATATATGCTATCCCACTTGGTCTGAAGTTATAAATAACCCAAAATCATCAAAAAAATAAAAGAGAATATAAAAATATAACACTGCTCATGATAAGAGATACAATAAAAATATAAACTACTCAGCACCAAAAAACCTGAAACCTTTGCCAAACAAAATTTAAAATAAATGCAAGATCTATCCAGCTTCAATGAACAGCTGAGAATCAAAATCATTAACCAAAAGGAAGGCAATGAACAATAAGTTAAGGAGCATGATATTCATGAAGAAGATATTAATCGTACTAGCTAGAAGTAACAAAAGTTTCCATCAAAAGTGACTGCACACCATGACTAGAAGGGTGTCAACATCTGCAGTCATAGGTACATATGCAACATTCCAATGGTAGAACATTGTGTTGAAATCCTTCAGAATGAAACATCATTCACAATGCAAGCAATTGTGAACTGACACTCTTAAAAGCTTTAGCTAACATTAAATCCAATCCGTTCTGACAAAGTAATGATCTATACCCACAAGCTGCAGTTCCAAGGCAACAACCACTTTTATGATCTCTCCCGTAAAAATATACAGAAAAAAACACCTCAACTTTGGCTTAAACTTAACATGCAGCTTTTCAGAAGAATCTCTGAATACATAACCAACAGACCGAAATCAGCAGAAATTTGCAGTGTGTTTTTAAAAACAAAATACATTTTCCCTTATATGACTCCAGCCAGCTTTTCACATACTCTAAGCTCGGTGAGGACCTTCTCTGCATTGGATCCTTCTTGGATAGATGTTTTAGACGCCTCATATATCACAACTTTCTGACGGGGATTCTCTGTTTTCTCTAAGAGGCTCTGCAGCACATCTATCCCAGTCACTTCTGAGTCAATAAGCTTACCCAGAAGTGATCCAACATATTTTGGTGCATATGGCACATCAACTGCAAGATCTTCCAATTCATCAACCACCATTGCAATGCCACTGGAAATATCCTGAGTAGATAAAACTTTTTTTGACCATAAATATATCAAAAGCTTTCCAAGCTGATCTCTTTCACGATCTTTTGCGGTAAAAAGTGCATTTATACACATTTGAACAAATTGAGGATAGAAGTTCTTGTCCGAAAGCTCTTCAACACACAACTGTGCTTCGTGAAAATCAACAACTGAAAGAAACTCTTTAATCAGAGAGTCTGCCTTCCTCTCAAGTGCTTTGGTGCCTGAAGGTAGAGGAGCAACCTGTTTCACTGGTGGAGGTAGAGGCTGTTTCACTGGTAAAGTAGGTCTTTCTTTCTCCAAAGACTTCATTAGACTCTGATCAGGTACAGGTGGTGTCCTTGGGCCTGAATCTCCCAAAAGTGCACTTGGCTTGCCGAAAAGTGACCCTCCACTTCCCTGAGGTAAAAACTTGGAGCTTGTACTAGTTGGCCTAGACCCAGTAAATGCAGCAAGTGGTTTACTGGGTGGCATGTTAGGAGGTGGTATCAATCCCTCCCGAGGAATTTTATTTTTGCTTCTCGATGGAGGTATCGTCTCCCACCCATCAGAATCAACACCTGATAAAAAATTTGGAACAGGTGCAGCTCCAGGCAATTTTGCATTGCCTTGCAAAAGACTAGGCATTCCTGGCATAACTCCACCAAGCCTTGCAATCGGGATGTTACCGGCTAATCCAGGCATGGTCATGCTCCCAGGTGCCCCACGCCCATTCCTTAAGCCAGCCAATCCAGGGCGAAGACCTAGTGTTTGCTCAGCTTCTGCATGAATCTCGTTAATTGTCTTTGCCTTCACCTGAAAGGGAACCAGTATATTAACACACTCACATGTAACAGAGAATGATATGATTATCTTCAGTTACCCAACTGACCTCCTCACGTCGAGGTATCCACTTATTAGCCCGCATGTCAATAGTATTCTGTATCATGAACCTGATCCGGGCAGGCAAGCGAGAATTCTTGCTGATGCTTTCCATCTGGGAGAAATAGGTATCTAGTGTTGGTGCGAACCTAGAGTTCTCATCTAGCTGTTTCCCAACAGTTGAAAATAGCTGGCAAAGTGCTTCTAGATTCTCCTCAGCTGGAGTAACTTTAGGATTAGGGCCTAAAAGCATCTGCAAAGATGGTAAGAAATGCACTCATTTAAGAAGAGCTGGGCCACATTTCCAGAGAGTAGAAAAGCAGTGAACTACAGAAAATATAATGTTTCACATACTTGAATACAGTAATTTACTATCCTCTCTGGTATCATTTTCAACTTGTAAAGCTCTCCGATAAGTCTGATGTTTCCTAGTGTTCGAAGCTTCAACAGCCTCTCTTTCTCAAGGCGATCCACTTCCTGGTCTGGACCAGTCAATTGGTGGATTTCAGCTCGCATGTTATCAGCTCCTTCAAACTCTTCTTGACAGCTGTTCAATAGGACCCGCCGAAAGGTCACAGGTTTTCCATCCTCATCATCAGATGGGAATTCTGGAAGAGCTGTGCTGAGGTGTGAGCAAAGTTTTGCATACATAGGACAAAAAGTAGGCTCAAGCACAGCCTTGTCAAAAAGGAGTGATATGACACCCTGTCAATACACACATCTAAGTAAGAACTAGGACAATGGAAGCCAAAAGCATTTCCTAACAAAAATAATTCGTTAATTCAAAAAAAAATACCTTCAGAATATCAGCAGATTCGATGCCACTGTTTAAGAACTGGTCTAAAAGCACATCAAACTTCTCTGGTGTCAATTTGTTCAAGATTCTACATACAGGAAAACATCGTTTCATACTTCCTTCTAGCACTTTTGGTGAATTACACAAAGAAGGCAGTAAATTCCACTTAAAAAGAGGGCAAAGCTCACTCATAGAAAGAAATTACCCTTTAACGGTCCTGAGGATCTTCTCCTTCTCTGTCATCTCTCCTCTTCTTGCTGACCATGGATTGGCAGCTCGTACTATTGCAGGTGCAGGACCCTGCTTAAAAGAATGAGAGAAAACAGACAACGCATTTAAGTATTACATTAAACTCTTCAAGCAAGCACAAAAAAAACCACTACCGTTGCCGGTGGTTCTGGTTGCTTGGTGTATGAAGGTTCTTGTTGCCTGTACGAATATGAGGGCTCTTGCTGACGTGCTGTCTGGTAGCTGGACCCTTCAAAATCTTGATCTTTTTCACGCCAATCACTATCAGACCTCTTCCCTGCTTCCTTTGGGCCATCTCTGCCTTTATCTTCAGGTGTAGGAGAAGGAAGGGGGGCTCTGCTCTTCCAATCACGGGTGTCAGTCTCAGCATAACGTGCCCCACTAGGTACAGCCTGTCCCTGAATAAGTGAAAAAAGGTGTTATCAAATCAATTACCAACTTTGTAGCACAAACATAAAATTATACACGAAGATAATGGGAGTTGCTAGTATAATTTCAGACAAACTTCACTGCATAAAGCTTCAATGCTTGCAAATGCTCTGTTTCGATATGCTAAAAATGATGCAAAAACAAGATACAACTCGACTGAACAAACACAGATTTCTCAATCTCTCAACATAGACCTCACAAAACTCAAAGCAACAACTTCAACAACATGCATTGAACTAAGGCTAACAGAAAAAGGAGAAAGCTACAGTTGAAACTGCTCGACCCCACTCTGGCTCTTCAGGAACAGCAAGTTCTGCCTCAATCACATCGATAGCAGTTCTTATGTCTTGAGGAATCTCTTTGAGGACCTGCATAAAGAATCAAAATAGCAAAGATCAGAAAGCTATCTATAACAAGATCTTAGCCAGCAAAAAAAGTCAAGGGAACACTCAGATATCTGCTTAATAATTCAAAATTTCACCTCCTTGTACTTGTAAAGCTCCTCACGCTTGTATCTGATTCTCTCAGAAGATGGTTTTTGATACCTTGAATTCGAACCCTAGAATTTGAAAAAGCAGAGCATTATATATGTTTATATATGAGCTTGTCTATGATACTTAGTTTTAAAATAAGGAACAAGCCCGTTCACAAAAATATCTTACACGCATGATAGTTAAATCCGTAAATACCTGATAGAACTAATCACGCATGACACAGCCTCTTGGAAAAATAAGGGTACGAATTTAAACATCATAAACCCAATATATTACATGAATTAGTTTTGCAACCAAAGGAAAAGCCAATTCACAAACAAATATCTGACAGGCATGATAATAAAATCTGCAAATACCTAACAAATGATAGAGCCTCAAGAAAAAGTAAAGAAACAATTTTTTACATCATAAGCACGGTATACTACATGAATTATTCCTGCTTGAAAAGCTCCTGGACCTGAAACAATTACACCTACACAGAAATCCATCGACTAGACTCCATAACCATGGCATTACAAACGGGAAAAATTTGGCATTCGCGGAACTTTTCTTTAATATAAATCTCAGAAAGGAATCGTGAGCTACTCGAATGATCAGTAGATCAAGCACGACATGACTCCATGAAAGCTAATGCTACCCTCATTTACATTTTACATCAACCTCACAAACGTTATGCAGGATCCAAATTCCTGAAAGTGATATTGAAAGAAATCATAACTATTAATTCACACCTTAATGGCAGCAAAATCATCCTTAACGAAATGCTCCGGTCAACAGCAAACAAGCGCTTCCAACTGAAGAGACGAGACTTGCAAAGTTCCTAGTAATTTAACTTACTCGAACACAAGAAAACAAAAAATAAAAAAGGAAATCGCGATCAATCGAAACGCGCCAGAATCTTGCCTAAGAAATCAAGACTACATATAAAAAAATATGAAATCTTCGAGGGTCCATGTCTCCACAAAGGGACTAGAGAGCCAAATTCCAAACAAAGCACAAAGCACAAAGCACCTTTACACGAACAAAATAAGCACCACTTCTTTAATAATAAGCAACGTACAGTAAACCAGGTAAATCAACTACGTGCAGGAAGGAGAAAGCCCTCTGATTCTTAACCCTAATACTCTTCGCACGAAGATGATCCTGCCCAGATTTCCTGAGTGAATAGCTCAAAATCGGAAATACGACCAAATCAGACAAACGTACCAAGCCATCGTTCAAGCGAGACGGAAACAGATGATCAGACGAGCTGTTGAAGGAAGAAGTGGAGCTGCCGCCTGGGATGCTTGCGCTGCTCCGGGGACCGAAAGGGCGCCCCTTACCGCCACCGGGCCTTAAGCTGACGGTTTGATCTGACTGCATCGATCGATAAGGAAGAAATTGGAGGCTTGACGCTAGCGAAGAGCGTAATGAAGAGCGTCGAAGCTGCAGCTGCGCGGGAACAGAGGTTCTCGCACAGGAAGACGGAGATCGTGCCTGTGGAAGCGGTTTTGTCAACAGATTCCGGTCTGCGAGGAAGCCATGGCCGCAGGGCTCCGTGAGCTCCTCGGAACAAAACTATTGTAGATATATCGTCCTTCGAAGGCCATCGAGTGACCGCCGGCCACCAGCTCTGCCCGCTGGTCGATACCCCCTTAAAAAAGCTACCTCAGATCCTTTTGTTAAGAAAGGGTTCAATCCTTGTTGCATTGCCACGGTGAGAGCCAAACTTTGGTTCTTTAGTCTTCATGATTTGGGTGATTTGCCATGCATCCTTCTAGGCCTCGGGGTCAAGTTCTATAATTGTCCTCTTTGGGGGCATTCCATGACAAAATACTTTTCTTTAAGGATTGAGAAGCATGTTGTGAATCATGAGGAATAGGAATCTAGCAAAGATGTATAACTCCATTACATAAATAATCCCATAGAAAGAAGTTATATAAAGGTGGATGGATGTAATAAAGGTTTTTTTTGGAAGACACCGATGGCCTATGGAGAGAAACATGTGAGAAGAACTACACACGTAAGATGAAATCAGGTTTTTGCCCCTCCATGCAACCTTTCTCTTATAGTGTACTTCTAGGTGGCCAAGAACTCGCACAGCCCTTCTTTCCCTAACCACTTTTCCTATTTAAAGAGTGGCTCTTGATGTCATGACTTACACCACAAACCACACTCGTAAGGGTCACCCCTTAGGCTAAGGTAATGTTTCCTTCACCTTCCTACCTTTTGTCTTTTACACTTATGTGTCTCTCGAGTAGCTTTGATGTGAACCATTTCCCTAAACATGGGGTCTTTTTACTCTAGTGCTAGTTAGAGGTTTTTTCCCCATCTAACAATATATACATGAGATACTCATATGTGGATGTACATAATACTTAAGGATTCACATATAGCTCTCACTTCACTCATTCTATTATTACTCATCATCTATCAACAGAGAGCTCTTCCAGCTAACATGTGTCTATGTGCGTCGATCTCCTTCTTCACTCTTGTGTGTATTTTTATTCGTGCTTCCTCAATCTCTCACACACCGAGTAATGGTATCAGAGCAAGTCCAGATCCTTCTCAATGTGTTGTCTTTTGTGTTCGTCACCACAAGCACATCTAACAGTGTAAATTGATTCCAAGGCATAGAACTACAAAGTTAAGCGCACTAAGATCATTTCATCAAGTTTGTTAGGGTTTTCGCCCCTTTTCAAAGCCATTTGAATAGTCGTAATTGCCATCACATTTACAATTTTGCACGTTGCATTTTAGCTTTGTTGAAATTCATATCTTGCAACTTTTGAGTTATCTGGTCCTAACTAACTCAAGTTTAACTTAAATGGATGCTTCTAGAAGGCTCTAGAGCTCTTTGGGCAAAATACTAATCCCCATGTACCCCATGGGAGTTGGACCCAAGACCTCCTCCTTCACACCCTTGAGACTTAACCAGTAAGCTAAGTGGATCACTTGTTTAGAAGAGCACATGACCTGCTATGTAAGTCTAGTCTCGAGATCTTTGGTCATACACACGGGTGAA
Source organism: Ceratopteris richardii (assembly GCA_020310875.1). NCBI lineage: Eukaryota > Viridiplantae > Streptophyta > Polypodiopsida > Polypodiales > Pteridaceae > Ceratopteris > Ceratopteris richardii. The sequence continues at coordinate 17,368,797 of CM035414.1, read as the reverse complement.
CAAACTTGTCCAATTTGAGATCTGTCTGAATTGGGCGGTTCCTTAGATCATAGACTTACTTAATTAGAGCCTTGCACCCTTGGAAAAGATTCTTGTTCTAAAAAAATAGAGCTATATAAATACTGTAAGCAACCCTCGAGCCTCATTTCCTAAAATTGGAAGAACATGTCTCATCTCTATGGTGGGATCCAAGGCCAAATGATTCAAAGCACCATCTTGCTTTGTAATTTGATGAACTGGTCAATGTACAAAGTAGGGAATGAATCATAAGGGTGGATATCAAAACATCCCTAGCCACTTCATTGTTTCTCAATGTGTGATCTAGGCACAAACATATGAAATGATTTTGGAAAACTAGAAGTTTGGTTAGCCCAAACATTTAAGTTGGATGTTTCCTTGATTTTTTTCACCCAACTAGAGGACCATTATGTCCTAATGGGCCTAAAAAGATCCTATGTAAAATGTAGGAGAAAGTGTGCCATTTACATTTGGGTCAACCATACTATAACTTGACCAAGTCAAATCCAAAATGTTAATTATCCAACTAGGGACACTTTTCTCAAAGATTTTAGCTAAAAAAAGTTATGCTAACAAACTGGAAGCAAACTCAAATGATTAAGTCAACCTAGACTTAGCATCTTTTGAAGATTTGAAAGGTTTCTTGTATAGAACATCTATTTGGGATGTTTAATTTAGTTATCTTGTTCCAACCAACTAACCCTAGACTTTTGCGAAAAGAATCAGAAACCGTATCATAGTCAAATCCAAAAGATTCAAAAAGCGAAAAGAGAGAACTAAAACTTTGTACAACCAATTCAAAATTCGAAGAGATACTTGAGTGAAAATCTAGGTGACTCAAGATGTCAACTTCTCAAAGATCAGTTTCAACAAGGTATTGAAACGTTTTTCCAGTCTTTAAGAGAAATTAACTTGATTCAAAAAAGATTCATAGAGTAAATCTAAAACATCATTCAACCACAAGATACTAGTGTGGTATCCAACATCAGAGTGTCGACCCACTGAGGTTCTATTGATGAGTTTTTTACTCAAATAACGCTTCATATGAGACTACATTCATGCTTATATTCAATCTTTATGACTGCTTACTGGGAATGCAATTTTTGTGCATTGCTTTGAGCCAAAGGATTGAATTTACTGTGTTACATCGGGAACTTGGTGCTTGACTTAATCAGTCTATTCCTAAGTTGAAAGGATCATTGCAATGTCAAAGTCCTACTTCTTCATAAATTTATCAATTTTTATGAATCAACAACACTTTACCTAGAAGTGTTCTCAAATGAGAACAAGTTTCTATCTATTTGAAAAAGAAGAACTTGGAAGTTATTTACTTCGTATCTTTGTACTCACTTGATCTTGAAGCATCTTGAGATCATACTTTTATCCTCCTTGAATTTAAACTTCTTCTTTGAAGTTTTTAATTCCCTTGAGGATCAACTCTAACTTCAAGGTTCATTCTAGGACTAAAAGTTAATTATCATCCCATGGTCCGACATCCCATACCATCTTTCCTACATCAATCTGAGTATAAAATCTAGTGTCCCATACCACCCTATTTTATATTGTGTGAGTGATATTTATCCCGAAGTCTAAACATATCTTTATAGAGTACCTTCTTACTTCAATTCTTTAAAAGAATTTTGAAGTTTTAGGCATGATATCTAACTTGATATACTAGGTTTGATTCCTTCACATGATCATTTGATGATCTTGTGCTTTTACCTTGGAAACTTGAAAACCTTAGGGAATAACCGTCCTTCTTTGTTAGGTTTCTTTAATAGAAAACCGGTTCTAATTACAAGTTCTTGAATTTTTCAAATTCAAGTCCAATTGGTTATACTTGACCAATTTGTAGCGACAAGAGTTTTTACTTCTTGTCTTTATATTCCTTTCTTACTAAAGGTTTAAGTAGCTACCCTAGTGACTTTATAGGAATCTATCTACTACTTAAGTCTAAGCATCTGCTCATGCTTTTGGATTTTGCCTTTAGGAAATCCCTTTAAGGATAGGCAAACATTATCTTTTACCTTCCATAACCTTAATTAACATTGCCACGGTTGCAGACTACATACTTGGAACATTTCACTCTCTTCAGATTTGGAGTAACTCGCTCTTTTTACACCTTTCCATTGGATAAATGGAACTTAAATGAAAATTTTCACAAAGGATTTTGAATGTCAATACTTGGTCAAACTTTGGAGTAGTTCCGATCACAATTTCTTCGACAAACCTTGCCAAACTTGATCAAATCTTGTTGTTCATGCGATAAAATAAGACTCAGTGTTTATCGTTAAGATCTCTTTGATGTACTTGATAATTGATCTGATTACCTCTCATGAGGTTCAAAACTTGCTACCAACAACATAGTTTAAAGATGTAAATGTAAACATCTTTTGCTATAGAAGTCAAGCATGTGTAGGCAATAGAGTAATTCATGCATTCTAATCCACAGGGAACATGGATATGTGAGCATATTGTGATGTCGTAGTCATGAGTTCAAGTGTTGATGGGTGCAGATTTTTTGCTTTGTCTTGAGAGAACAAGAGCAAAACAAACAAAAAAATAATATATATTATAGAAAAATATGTAGTTATAGTATTCACCTTGAAGATGGAGGTCGTGTGTTTGATTTCCAGATCACCACACATAAATGGAGTGAACTCTACGGTGTTTTATTTTCCTAAAGCCACTAAAGAGCTTTAAACGTGCAAACAAAAGGCATGAATATCTTCAGATATGTGAAAAGAACATGCAAAAAGAATCCAAACCGAACCTGATCACAAAAGCTTGGCTAAAGCTTGAAGCAAATGATGAAACATTAAGGTCACCATGGGAGCTTGAAGCTCTGATACCAATGCAAGAGAATGACTATTACAACCACCACCATGTGTTAGATGTTGGAGTTTGAGGTCTATGGAAGCACGCGAACAACACAAGGAAGAAGAAGAAGCTTGGAGCACAACACACAATACTGAATGTTTTACCAAAGATGAAATCAATCCACAAAAGGAAGTAAGCCCAAAGCTTTGCAAAAAGCTTCAAACTTCTCCCTGGGCAGAGCCTTTGCGAAAAGGTCTGCAATGTTCTCCTGTGTGGGCATATATGCCAAACTAATCTCTCCAACATAGAACCTCTCCCTAACATAATGATAGTGCAACTCAATGTGCTTAGTGCGAGCATGGAACATAGGGTTCCTTGCAACTGTCAATGCACTCTGACTGTTAATGAAGATGGTGGTGGTAGAAGATTGACCAACACCCAAATCAGCCATAAGACATTTGAGCCACACACAGTCAACACTCGTTGTGAAAGCTACCTTATACTAAGCCTCACAACTAGAGGTGGCCACAATAGGCTGCTTCTTGCTCAACCAAGATATGCATGAGCTACCAAGCATGAAGCAAAAAGCACTGGTGGACACACAAGTGTTATAGCAACCAACCCAATTAGAGTTAGAAAAAGCATGTAAATTTGGCGGTAGTGATCCCCCCTTGGGATAAAACCATCCAAGTAGCCAGGTACCATGCAAGTAGCGAAAGATGAACTTAACCCCCTACCAATGCTTGACACCTGGGCAATGCATAAACCTTCTCATATGTGAGACAAAAAACTGAATATCTGGCTGAGTAATGCATAAGTAAATCAAGCATCCAACAATCTGTTGATAAAGAAGAGCAGCATAGCACACAATACTAAATGTATTACCACTCGAATGTACAAAGATAAGTGAACCATTAGGGCAATAGGTGTATATACAAGTTGGGGGGGGACCTCCTAAAGAGGGAAAAAAGTGTCCGACGGTCCTAGTGTGTTCACACACATCACTAGCTAAATATATCAACAAATCCCCATGGGAGTGATGCGATGAACAAGGAGCTCGCACTCATGTGTAAGGAAGTGTGCAATCACTCCACAAAAGGAAGTAAGCCCAAAGCTTTGCAAAAAGCTTCAAACTTCTCCCTAGGTAGAGCCTTCATGAAAAGGTCTGCAATGTTCTCCTGTGTGGGCAGATATGCCAAGTTGATCTCTCCAACAGAGAACCTCTCCTTGACATAATGATAATGCACCTCAATGTGCTTAGTATGAGGATGGAACATAGGGTTCCTCGCAATTGCCAATGCACTCTGACTGTTAGTGAAGATAGTGGTGGCAAAAGACTTACCAACACCCAAATCAACCATAAGGCGTCTGAGCCGCACACACTCAACAATCCCTATGAAAGCTACCCTACACTCAGCCTCACAATTGGAAGTGGCCATAGTAGGCTACGTCTTACTCAACCAATATATACATGAGCTACCAAGCATGAAGCAAAAGCCACTAGTGGACACACGAGTGTCATAACAGCCAACCCAATCCAACTCAAAAAAAGCATGTAAATCTAGTGATAGTGATCCCCCCTTAGGATAAAATAATCCAAGTAGTCAGGTACCACTCAAGTAGCCAAAGATGCGCTTAATCGTCTGCCAATGCTTGACACTTGGGCAATGCATAAACCTTCTCATTTGTGAGGTAGTAAACTGAATAGTAATGCATAAGTAAATCAATCATCCAACAACCTATTTATAGAGAACAACATCAAATGCATCTCCAACATCGTGAAGACTCAATCACAAACCTATCTCCATAGGAGTGGCAATAGGTTTGCAGTCTTCAAGGCCAAAATACTGCAAGAATGTGCCAATATATTTTGTTTGACACAAAGCTATTATGCCATCAACTTGCATACACTAAATGCCCAAATAATGATGCAAATGCCCCAAATCAGACATCTCAAAAGAGGCATGCAAATCAGCCTTAAAATCAGCAATATGCTCCTCATGAGGACCAGTGAGCAGCATGTCATCAACATACACAACAATGATTAGAAGCACATCATTTGCACGCTTAACATATAAGGCGCTCTCAATTGGATTGTTCTCAAAACCATGTGCAATCAGATAGGCATGTATCTTTTCATACCAAGCATGTGGTGCTTGCTTTAAACTATATAATGCCTTCCTCAACCTGCACACTTTGTTTTCATGTCGTTTTTGCACAAAGTCATGAAGTTAAAAAACATACGCTTCCTCATGCAAATTAGCATTCAGAAATGCAATTTTAATGTCCAACTGATGTACATTCCAACCATGATGAGTTGTAAGTGCACAGATGCTACGAACGGTAGTCATTCGGCAAGTAGGAGCAAAGGTCTCATCAAAATCTTGAGCATTACCCTTTGCAAGAATCCTAACCTTATACCTATCAATTGTTCCATCAGGCTTATGCTTCAACTTGTATACCCACTTAGTGCCAATCGCCTTCTTGCTAGGAGGCAAGTCACATAAAGACCGTGTACCATTCTTCATTATAACATCATATTCAGATTGCATAACAGCCATCCAATTTTCTAAATTTTGTGCTTCATCAAACGAAGCAGACTCGTTCTCATCACAGAGACTAGAGGCAGCCATATCATAGCAATTTGATGCAAAAGAAGCACTATGAGAGCCTGACCAAGTATGATATGATAGATGTGCATTTAATTTGTTGTCACTCAAAGTTTGCACCAACCATTATGGCATAGTTTTTACCTCATCAATATCAGCTCTCTCATCAACAAGTGCATCATGTAAATTTGCATAAAAAATGGAATGATCTGCATCATCACATGAAACCTGTAAAGGTTGAGAAGTTGCCTCATACATGTCTTTGGAGCTAATTGATATCTCCTTATTACATGAAAGTAATGGCTGAATAGCATCTTCCACAAAAACAACATCACGGCTAACCAAAATGCGTTTAGTCTGTGGATGATATAGATGATAGCCTTTGCTTTCAGAATTGTACCCAACAAAAATACATTTCATTGCTTTATCATCCAATTTCCTGCCATGTTGTTCAGGCACTAATTCATATGCGAGACAACAAAAAACATGCAAGTGTGCAATAGATGGCTTGCGACCACGCCAAGCTTCATATGGAGTGATAGACTACAATGCTTTAGTGGGAAACCTGTTAAGTACATATGTTGCACACATGACAACCTCAAGCCAGAAACTATGTGGTAAAGTCTCACTCTTGACCATACATCTCATCATCTCCATGAGTAACTTGTTCTTTCGTTCAACAACTCCATTCTATTGAGGTGTATATGACACTATACACTGATGTTTTATCCCACGTTCAGCCAGAAATGCATCAAAGTCAAAAGACATATATTCCCCCCTTCGATTAGAATGGAGGGTGCCCATTTTACATGCTGATAGATTTTCAGCCAACTGTTCGAAGCACATAAACACTTCGGACTTTGCTTTCAATGGATATACCCATGCATGCCTAGAAAAATCATCAATGAAACTCACAAAGTAAAGATAGTTTTCAAAAGAGGGTGTCTCCATAGGACCACAAACATCATTGTGAACAAGCTACAATTTCTGACTAGCTCGAACTGAACCATCTTTTGGAAAGGAGGAATGATGCATTTTGCCCAAAATATAGCCTTCATAGACATGTTTACCGAGTGCTTGAATTTTGGGAAAAGAGGAAACCATTTTAGATTTTTGCAGGTGTAGCAAACTAGCAAAATTTAGATAACCAAAGTGTGCATGCCAAAGTTTTGCATCTGACATAGCTTTAGAATCATGTACTGCACATGTTGAATCATTCATAGATTTCTCATAGTCTATGAGCTTATACAACCCATGACATAAAATTCCAAAAGCAATAATCACGTTCACTTTTGTCTCAATGTGCGATCTCGGCACAAACAAGTGAAATTGGTGGATTACAAGTACTAATGATGAAGCATTAAGGTCACCATGTGAGCTTGGAGCTCTAATACCAATGCAAAAACCACCACGTGCTAGAAAAATGAATCTCCTCCCAACCATGTGCCTCTATATATAGGTCTCTCCAAGGGACTGCTTTCTTGGGCAGGTGGATTCTAACCATCCATGTGTCAGCCATGTAAGTGCATGTGCACCATGTGTCCCCAGTTAACTCAATTTTAACTCAAGTGGATGCTTCTAGAAGGCTCTAGATATCTTTGGGTGAAATACTCTCCCCATGTAGCTCATGGGAGTTGAATCCAGGACCTCCTTCACGCCTTTGAGACTTAACCACTAAGCTAAGTGGATCACTTGTTTAAAAGAGCATATGACCTGCCAGGTAAGTCCACTCTTGAGATCTTTGGTCATACACACGTGTGACTAAACGATGTCCGATTTTGGATCTGTTTGAATCAATCGGACCCTTAGATCATAGACTTACTTTATTACAAGCGTCATAGCAACCAACCCAATAAGATCTAGAAAAACCATGAAAATCTAGCGGTAGTGATCCCCCCTTTGGATAAAAACCAAGTAATGCATAAATAAATCAAGCATGCAACAACCTACTGATAGAGACAACATCAAATGCATCACCAATGTCATGCAGACTCAACCATAAACCTGTTTCCATAGGAGTGGCAATAGCTCTGTAGTCTTCAAGGCCAAAACACTGCAATAATGTGTCAATATATTTTGTTTGAGACAAAGTTATTTTGCCATCAACCTACATAAGCTGAATGTCCAAATAATGATGCAATTGCCCCAAATTTGACAACTCAAAAGAGGCATGCAAATCAACCTTAAAATTAGCAATATGCTTCTCATTAGGACCAGCGCGAAGCATGTCATTAACATAGACAACAATGAGCAAAAACACATCATTTGCATGCTTAACATATAAGGTGCTCTCAGTTGGGCTATTCTCAAAACCACATGCAATCAAGTAGGCATGTATCTTTTCATACCAAGCATGTGGTTATTGCTTCAAACCATATAATGCCTTTTTCAACCTGCACACTTTGTTTTCATGCCCTTTTTGCACAAAACCATGAGGCTGAAATACATACACTTCTTCATGTAAATCACCATTCAGAAATACAATTTTAATGTCTAACTGATGCACATTCTGACCATGATGAGTTGTAAGTACAACAAATACAATGAACTGTTGGAAACAATATCACATGTGTCCAAAATTCCCAAGATTGGACATAACATTTGATCTCTATTAGCTATTGTTCTAGTAGTATCTTCAACAAAAGCGTGTGGGCATCTTGGCTATAATATAACCCTTGCAAAGAACCCATCTGAGTTCGAATCCCGAGGCCTGCTCATACTATAAGAATCATCTTTTTATCGTATATTAAAAGCAACGCGGAGCCAAAATTAGCGAAGGAGGAAATTGGATACCGACACCGTTTTCGTGATCGATTTTCTTAGAAGCTTTTATGTTAGCGATCATTATTGATCGTAGTGTTTTAGAGTGTTTTTGGAGGATACTTCTAAAACTATATAAGGAAGCCATAGACTCATTGTAATTTATCCTACACCTTTTGCAACACAAGCTTTGGAGCTTGGTCCCTCAATGGAGGTGATGCTTCTAGCATATGGGGCAACCATGTTACTATCTTGGAGCATGTTGAGGAGCGGCTATGGAGTTCTTCTTGGAGAAGAAGAGTGTGCTCACACTCTTGCTTATGGAGAGGATTTACCCCGCAGCAGCTTGGTGTTGTGGATCGGCCATCTACATGATGTATTTGAAGATTGTCTTCTACATGAAGATTTCGGTTTACTTCAAAGACATTGGATGGTGGTTAACATAAGATTTACATGTTATGTTAAGAATTCAGGTACATATTCTCTTTATGCACATAGGTACTACTTGAAGTTTATGGAGGAAGTGGCATCCATATCAGGAGGAGTCCTATTCGGCATAGGTACAAGAGAATCAGTACATGTATGCTTTATGCATATTTGGATGAGGTGTTCGAGAAGGTATATTCATATGAGTTTGAGGATTTCTGATAGCAAACTTGTTAGAATTCTTTGCTACTTGTAAGTATGTGATCTTTTCACACACATGTCTAACTTAGGGTCTTCCATAGCCTAAGGTTAGATGAGGGTTTGTTGATTATCAGTTCTAGACTGATCCTTCCTCTTTCTATCACTCATATTCACTCTTCTTCAACCTATTAGGTCACACATATCATATACATTTAGATTTCATTTGTATATATACTCTTCCATCTATTTTTGTTCACATAGAGTGGTTGAGGTTTTGACTCCCACATTGTAAATTGACATTTGTATATATGATAGTGTGAGTAAGTAGTGGCTTACGTAACACTTTACACATGTTGTCTAATCTTTCTCTATCTTTTTCTCATCATTTATATGATTAAGTGTGGTATGTTCATGTTTTGTCAATATTGGAAGATTGTTGAAATTTATGTTGTAGATCCTGGACCTATGGAACTTGGACTTGTGGTATTAGTAATGGGCCTACTAAATTTCCAACATTTGGTATCATAGCTTTAGGGTTTTGATATCAGAGCATTTAGGCTCTCAGATTCCCATGATTCCAGACTTCCAGGTTTACAACATATGATTTAAGAGCATCTACTAACATTTGACATTTGACATACACACTTAATCTAGATGAGTAGAGATTTGAGAATTAAAAAATTCAATCAGATGTTTATTTATCAGTGTGGAGTATGAAGTTGATGATCTATTAGCAGTTGAATACTTTTGGAAGAGTATGTAAATAATTTACAGAAAGTATTGTTTGAAGACCAAGACTTGATGAAGAGAAGGCTACTTCAAATTCAAGGAAAAACAATGGTTTGGAGAAGATGAAGGAATCAGACCAACATCAAATCACAGGTATTAGTTTTTACTATCAAATTATCATTTGTAGGTCATGTCTTAGAAGAGCAGTTATGAAGAGATTTGAAGGATTCAAGGAATGCTTTTATACACTTTCATTCTTTGAATGTTAAAGCATCAGCTACATCAAAATAGTTATCTAGAGATTTTTCTAGAGAGTTTTGAGAGATCTCTTTCATGGCAAGAAAGCTCATCTAAGAAGAAAAATGTGGAGAGCATGAGTTTGTTTTCAGCCAATCTTGTGTTATAATTTGGTTGGAAGTTCTAGAGAGGCAATTCAGCCAACTTAACAGAAAAGGTTGGTGAATTCAATCATATCAGTCATTTGAAGCAGAATTTTGATTCAGGAGATATGAGGAGATGGTAAAACATGATTCTATGTTCACTTCCATTTGTATACCATGTTTGTTTTGTCTCTTAATCTTAGCACTAGAGGAAGAGAAAAAGGTCATTTGAAGAAGTCAAGAGTGCTTCCTACTTCAAGATGAAGAGAACAAAATGTATGGAAGAGAAGTTTGAAGATGTTGACATCATCATCAGATGGAAGAAAGATGCAGAAGAAGAAAGTCCAACATTTCCAAAGGGAACGTAAGACTTCCTTTTCTCATATTTTCCATAAATTTTTCCTATATAATCCCTCTACATCCAAAGACAAGTCTACGAGAACATCTTGTGTGAAGATAGTTTAAAGAAGAAGCAATTTCTTGTTTTGCGTTATACTTGGTCATGTTTTAGTACGTTTTGACAAAGAATTGCATTGAGAGAAAGAATAGCAGCAGATATTCTAGACAGCTTATATGTTTTGACTCATATGTATGAGTTCATTAGGGCGAAAAACGGCCCAAAAAGGGCCGTGTAAGGATTTCAATTAGTTGTGCTTAATCGGGATTAAAGTTGTCAAATCCTTTAAGAAATTCCGTGTAAGTTCATTTAAAACGTATCTTATGCAAATTTTGAAGAGAGAGAAACTCGTATCATATAATCATGAAAAGTTTGTGTGATATCTTACGCCTCGAAGTTTGTGTGATATCTTACGCCTCAAAAGTTGAATTTTCCTCTTGTTCACGGACCTATATAATGTGTGCTGATCACGTTTTGCGCTCTTTTTCTCTACTTTTCATAGCAAGCCTGTTTCTCCCTTTCACGTCATTTTAGACACTTGCTGGTCATTTTTCATAGCAGACCATGGAGAACGTTAACCCAAATACTCTCCCTGAGCTTTCAAACATTCGAAATCATTGTAAAAAGTTCCATATCAACATTGCAGTTAGTCAGGAGTATGCGACGACAAGAAACGTATTTCGAAGGGCTCTTCATCCTCTTGAAGTAGATGGATTGCGAAAGGAAGGCAAGAAACATATCGACATATGGACAGATGGATCTGTTTATCCAATTGATCCACAAACTGGAAGGTACCCCCCTTTTCATAATCTTCATGATCTGATTAGATTTGTGGGAGATGGTGAGGATGGTTTACGAGGCTATTGTTCAAGGCTCTGGGATATTTCAAGGAATTATGTACAATACATAAACTATTTACAAAACACACTACACCAGAAGAATTTACATATTAGGGAGCTAGAAAACAAATTATCCACTTTATCTTCTCAGTTAGAGTCTTTTAAAAAATTGAAAGAAACTCCTATAGGTTTGAGAATGCGGTCAAAACGAGTAAAACCTTTTTTAGATTTGACTGAAAAATCTGGCCAGAAAAAGAAAAGAATGAAAATTGTTAGAGATCATGTGACAAATGTGCTAGGTTTCAATATGTCGAGCAGTTTTGAGCGCATACATTTCTGTAATGAAATTTTGAGTCAAAATGATGTTTTAAAACTATTGAAACTAAATGAAAATACATGCTTGAAACGCTTTGTTTTTCAAAAACTCATGACAGAAATGAATCTTTTACTAGAACCATCTCAAATTCAAAATATTTGTGATAGTGTCGGAGTGAGTAGGAAAGGTTATAGAGCAATTTCAAAAGTTTGGTGTGAATTTTTAAAATTTAACAAAGTTAGAAGTTTTGGATTGCCTAGACCCCATCATGTAGGAAAGTTTCGGCTCTGCTTGAATAAGAAGATCACATCAGTATTTGGTGAATATAAACATATTCACGGTAACATGCCTTACGAAGTAGGAAAACAAAAGTTACATTTCACTTACAATGCATTTAACAACATATGGATAGATGTTATAAAACTTCAAACATACATGGTTCAGTTCTATAATATAAAAGAGCATGAATGTTCTGGTCTATTGAAATTTGTAATCAAACTTGATGAAGCTGAGCTTAAAAAACATCAAAAGATGGAGAGAATAAGCATTGCACTGATGAACAAAGCTTTGGACTATAGCCTTGGGAAATTGGATACTCCATCTCTCAAAGTACAATCAGAAATGGAGTTATGGTGGGTTGGCTGTGCTCAAGTTCCATCTGAGAGCCATAAAACACTTAAATGGTTATTCTCACAGACAAACATTCCAAATGTTATCCAAGGGCATCATGCAGGAGAATTGTTGAATGTCAAAGACTACGGAAACTTTCAAGTTGAGTGGCATTTGAGTGGAGACCTAAAGACACTCAAATGCATGTTTGGTATAAGTGGGGGAGCAAATTCTAAATACCCTTGCTTGTACTGCATGCAAAGCCCAGGCACAAATGGATGGATTACTAGAGCTGAGGGTGAAGAGGCTCCTTCTAGACAAAATGTTATTCTTCGTAACTACTCATCTTCTTCAATGATTTGGGATCCCATACTTCCAATAGCATTGACAAATGTACACATATGTACACTACATGCAGAGTTAAGAATCATTGACAAGTTGGTCCGTCTTCACTTGGATTATGCATATTCTATCAAGCCTACAACTCTTGCAGATGAATGCATAAAAAAATGTGAATGTCTTCTTTCAGAAATGGGGTTTCATGGTGGTGATGTTCATCTAAGAAAAGATCCAAAGCTTTCACAAAATACAGGTGATGTTTTACAGGATGTCTCAATGGGAGGTGCAAAAGCAAGGAGATTCTTCAGCAACCATGATGGCAAACAACTTAATGCCATGTGGAATTCATGGAAAACATTTTGTGAGGTCACGACTAATGTAAAAAGCAAACCAGAAATAGCAAAAAAGAGAATGGAGGTGTGGGTCAAACTAGATAATCTTTTAAAGATCATGAGGCAGCACGTAACATCAAAAAGTTATGTGACAGATTTCAGAAAGGCGACCACAGAGCTTATAGAAACCATCATAGAGGCATGGGGTGCCAAAGACATAACATACTACTTGGTGAGCTCCAAAGATATTTTATTCAATTTATTTATTTTTAATTGAAATAAAGATCTAATGAAATTCTTCTGCTTTCCAGCATATTCTTCTTGTGCATGGTGCATTCTTTGCAGAAAAAGAACCACTTGCCATGTGGAACACCCAAGGCATGGAAAAATCTCATTATCAAGCAAGGACAAGCTTCTTTAGGTGTACAAGGAAAGGAGGAGGAGTAACAAAGAGCAATGCCTTCAGAGAGCTTTTTGATTGGTTCTTTAGAAGACAATTACAAAGGACCTCTCCTCTTTTCAAAGCAACATTTGTCACTAACAATGTGCATTTTTGAGCTTGGGCTCATGCACGTGCACTTCCCTATATTGACACTCAGAGGAATATTGGACACGTGCCGGTTCCTAAGAGATTACCATGCTGATTGACATAGACCATTCACCAGTGCTACTGTTCCATTCAGGAAATACTGAGAATTGAATTGCTTTATATTCCTTGGCAAGCAACATCGTGTAACTTCACCAATCTGAGTTTCACATATTCTCTTTAGCTCACCATATGCAGGAGTCTTCTCCTCCAGAACTACCTTGTGCAGATATCTCCTTGGATGCTCTGGTACATGAAGTAGTTAAGCATCACTCAAGTTGCAGACCTTCAAGCTCTTTAGAAGACAATTACAAAGGACCTCATGCCAAATATAATCAGAAGGATATGGCTATCTCCAGACAAATCATGTATCAATATCACAAACTGCATCAAATCATGTATCAATTTGCAATGTCTTATATCACATTGGGCAATTTCTGTATATGTACATTTGTTGAGTATAGAATTTGAAAAAATCAAGTCATTCCTTGAGCCTTTTGAAAGAGCTTGGCTCTGGCAAATCACCTCTATATCTCAGGAACTCTTTTCTCCTGTATCCAGCAATGCTTTTTAAATTTGACACCCCTGCAGCCATTGCATAGCTTGAATAACAAAGAAAGTACCCTGCCCTTGAAGCATTGAGTCCAGGGGCATATCCAAAAATTCTGAATGCAGTTGCTCTTTCAAGCAGTAAAACTCTGAAAGCATTAAAGGGTATTGGAGTAAAACCCATGTATTTTGATAGAGTCCTCAAGCAGAATAATCCAAAGTCTGGCTCCTCACTATAGTGCTTGTGAATAACACGAAAAGTGGCTGGGTCCAACTTTGGAAGGTAGTGGATAATAGAATGAATATCCACCTTTGCTTTTCCTTTCTCTTCTAAGGCTTTTCTTGTTCCCTTGCCCCTGCCAAGGTAATTGTCTTCATCCAATAAAGTTAACTGTGATAAAAATGAAAAACATGGTTAGATGAAGTGCAAGCACACTTAAGAAAACATGTGAAGTAACTTGAAACTATTAGAAAGAAAAGCAAGAGACACGACTGATGCAAGCGATAAGGCCCAGCGGAAAATATCCGATGGGCCTAATCGCTTGCATCGGTCGTGATCCATTTCTGACACTTGGAATGGAGAACTTGGACAAATCTGATACAAGAAAGAGATTTTGCATTGGTCCCATCTCATATCCTTAACCTAAAGATCTTGAGAACATAGTTAACTGTATACCTTGATGTCATCTTCCTAAAGTCCAAACACGACCGATGCAAGCGATGAGGCCCAACGGAAAATATCCGATGGGCCTAATCGCTTGCATCGGTCGTGATCCATTTCTGACACTTCGAATGGAGAACTTGGACAAATCTGATACAAGAAAGAGATTTTGCATTGGTCCCATCGCATATCCTTAACCTAAAGTTCTTGAGAACATAGTTAACTGTATACCCTGACGTCATCTTCCTAAAGTCCAAACACGACCGATGCAAGCGATGAGGCCCAACGGAAAATATCCGATGGGCCTAATCGCTTGCATCGGTCGTGATCCATTTCTGACACTTCGAATGGAGAACTTGGACAAATCTGATACAAGAAAGAGATTTTGCATTGGTCCCATCGCATATCCTTAACCTAAAGTTCTTGAGAACATAGTTAACTGTATACCCTGACGTCATCTTCCTAAAGTCCAAACACGACCGATGCAAGCGATGAGGCCCAGCGGAAAATATCCGATGGGCATAATCGCTTGCATCGGTCGTGATCCATTTCTGACACTTCGAATGGAGAACTTTGACAAATCTGATACAAGAAAGAGATTTTGCATTGTTCCCATCTCAAATCCTTAACCTAAAGTTCTTGAGAATATAGTTAACTGCATACCTTGAAGTCATCTTCCTAAAGTCCAAACACGACCGATGCAAGCGATGAGGACCGACGGAAAATATCTGATGGGCCTTGTCGCTTGCATCGGTCGTGATCGACTTCTGACACTTCTAATGGAGAACTTGGACAAACTGACACAAGATAGAGATTTTGCATCAAGCCCATCTCATCTCCTTTTCCTTTAAATCATGAGAATATATTTTACTACATACTTGACCTCATCTTCCTCTTCAAGTCCGAACACGACCGATGCAAGCGATAAGGCCCAACGGAGATTATCCGTTAGGCTGTATCGCTTGCATCGGTCGTGGTCATTTTCTCACTTAAAAAAATAGAGATCTCGGACAAAAGTTTAATTGATAGAATATATCAAACAACATACCTTGACCTCATCTTCCTCCTCAATGAGCTCTTTTGAGTCAATACAAATTGTTCCTTTGTCCTCAGCGACATCCAAGAATGAATAGCCACGTCCAAACGAGTATATTCCAAGTTGCTTCTGATGCTCATCAAACTCTTCATCAGCAAGTTTTGGCTTCTCTGAGATAGCTTTCTCAAAGCATTTTGAAAGAGCTTGTGATGAATCTTTGAATTCTTCATTAGACAAATCCAAATCAAGACGCAAAAATTCCTCTCTTCTTTCTCCTTTCTTATTGATGAATCTCCTTGCAACTTCTTCTGCCTCAGCTATAGCTGCAAGACAGTAGTCCTCCCTTAGATTGAAAAGTTCCTGAATGTAAAATAGAGGTATGAACTCTTTCCCAGAGATAAAGTAAAAAGGTAGATTTGGGAGAAGTAGGGACTTCTCAGACACTTGAACTTCTTCACTTGGCTCCCTTATTGCAGTCTCTGCTTTAAAAGTGGCCACATCAAAATCTTTGACCTGCTCTTCTTCTGCTTGCAGATTGATCTCCTCAACAATCTCCATGACACCTTTCATAGTTTTTGAGCTAGCCTCAAGTGCCAGCTCTAAGCAAGGCTCGTCTTCATCATGAACATTTTCCTCCCTTTCAACTAAGATATGATCAAGCCATATCAAGAAAGCAATGTTTAAAGGGAGCAAGCAGCAGTCCTTTTCATGCTCTGGGCAAAAATCAAGCTTCCCTGGCAAAGGGGATATCCTTCTGCATTTTCTTGTGATTTTAGCCCTATCTGTTGGATCCTTCCCAAAGATGTGAGGATGGACATAGGTTTTCTGAGAAATAGAAAGGATCCTCCCATCGACCAACCCCAAGAAAATCTCCCACTCATCCTTAAGAAAACTTTTCGAGTTCTCTAAGAGTTTTTCAAAATCAATTTCGGGGTTGAATATGGTCATTGCATCAGGAAAATAATCTACACTTAAACCCTCTTGAACCATGAAATCAAGAAGTTTCTCTGATGGAGAGACACTAAGGATCTCATTCATTACCTCCATCTAAGCTGCAGCTTCTCTTGTATGTCTATAAGGAGAACACAACCGATGCAAGCGACTAGAGCGAATCAACGTAGGTCAAATGGCGAAAATCGCTTGTATCGGTCGTGTCGGCGACGAAAGGAAAATACACATGTAGGTGAGAAATTCTCTGAAGGTTGAAAATTTGAGTTTGTGAAGAAATACGTATTTATAGGCGAGGAGGGAACAAACGGTCGAATGAGGTGGACCAATCACAGAGTGCCACGTGGCAACGTGTACGTTGCCCGATGCAACGGATAGATGACGTGGATCAATCAAATCATGCCACGTGGCAAAAGACGTTGGAATTCGCAACGGCTATCTGACGTGGACCAATCGGGGCATGCCACGTGGCACAACGGTCAACTCAGTTTTGGGACCTATTTAAGCTTCCCTATTCATTTGCTTTTTTTTTTTTTGTCAACACTTGCCAAGCGTGGAGGTTCCATTGCCACCAAGTTTTTTGGCTACTTCACAATTTCTATAGAGAGCGCTCTCTCCATAAGGTAATGTGGACACGACCGATGCAAGCGATTAGGGACATCCGAGATTTTTGGATAACCCGAATCGCTTGGATCGGTCATGTTTTTTAAATAGCATCGTCCTTGATCATACCTTGCAAATTTTGGTTTCTTTTGTGTTGCTTGAGTATAACGCATTGTTACCTTTATTTTAACTTCTATTTATTGAAATATGATGATGAATTCAGGGACGACCGATGCAAGCGATGAGTGACATCCGGGCATTTACGGATGACTCTTATCGCTTGGATCGGTCGTGTCTCTAGTGAGGAGGGAAGAAACGGTCGAATGAGGTGGAGCAATCATAGAGTGCCACGTGGTAAAGTGTACGTTCCCCGATGCAACGGATTGATGACGTGGATCAATCAGATCATGCCACGTGGCAAAAGACGTTGGAATTCGCAACCGGTATCTGACGTGGACCAATCGGAGCATGCCACGTGGCACAATGATCAACTCAGTTTTGGGACCTATTTAAGCTTCCTCCTATTCATTTCCTTCATTTTTTTCTGTCAACACTTGCCAAGCGTCGAGGTTCCATTGCCACCACGTTTTTAGCCTACTTCACAATTTCTATAGAGAGCGCTCTCTACGTAAGGTAATGTGGACACGACCGATGCAAGCGATTAGGGACATCCGAGATTTTTGGAAAACCCTAATCGCTTGGATCGGTCATGTTTTTTAATATCATCGAGTCCTTGATCATAGCTTGCAAATTTTGGTTTCCTTTGCTATGATGAAAAGGAACGTCCGAGATATGGAAACCAAGACATTAAAGATGCTGCCTTGCTTAATTTGAACAGCCAGACAGAAGAGTCAGCTTCTCAAATCCTTGACATGCATGTGGGGATCTTTTTCGAGGAGCAGGACACCAGTGGGGGGTTTCGTGAGATATAGGTGTGGGAGGTCTCCATCAAAAAGGAGGAAGCGGGTTCTGCTAGTAGAGGATTTGAGAAGCTGACTCTTCTGTCTGGCTGTTCAAATTTTTCTTTATAGTAAGCAAGGTAGCATCTTTAATGTCTTGGTTTCCATATCTCGGACGTTCCTTTTCATCTCGTGCCTCTGATAGTGGAAAGAGTCATTGATTATAGTTTTCCAATTATCTTTATCTTAGTGATAATTGAGTGTTTTGCATTGTCAGATATTATTTATTGATATTTGATGATTAATTTAAAGACGACCGATGCAAGCGATCAGGGACATCCGGGCATTTCCAGATGACTGTTATCGCTTGCATCGGTCGTGCCTCTCATAGTGGAAAGAGTCATTGATCATAGCTTTTAGAGAGTAAGTTTTGACAGTGGAATATTCCACTTTTCCTAATTCCTTGCCTAAAGATTGATTTTTTGCAGAGTATGGCTAGAACCAAAAAGACAGCAAGGAAGTTGTACCCTGAGGGTCAGGACAAGAATGCCCAAGGGGAAAATGTCCAGGAGCAAAATTCCCAGAAGGTTCAAGCCAAAGTGCCAGAGCAGCCTTCAAAAAAAAGGGTCAACTACCATGTTAAGTCTTTGAGGGAAATAAGAAGAGCCCAAAAGTCTGTGGGATTGTTGATCCCAAGACTTCCATTTATGAGAGTTGTCAAGCAGATCTCATCCAACCTCTGTTCTTTGATGAAGACCTCATCCTTTGTCAATGTGAGGTGGCAAACTCAAGCACTGCTATGCCTGCAAGAAGCTGCAGAGGACTTTGCTATTGATTTCATGAATGATGCCTACTTATGTGCTGCTCATTCTCATAGGGTAACTTTAATGGCGAAGGATTATGTTATTGTTTCAAGAATAAGATATAAGTTTGATAAAGCTCTGGTTCCTATTGATCACCACGACAAAAAATTCTTCGATATTTTAAATATACCTCCAGCTCGAGCACCTAAAACAACAGTTGTCATTGAAGAGATCAACGCTCAAGTCACTCATGATCATGAGACTAGAGCTGCAGCAAATAGTGAGGAGGAGAGGAAAAAGCAGGGATTATTTACAGAGGAAAGTGCCATCTTAACCCAGATTCAAAAGTTACAGAAAGCAAATAAAGAGCTCCTCAAGAAAGGAGATGGGCAGGTTATAGTTAATGTTGCAATGCCATGGCAAAGTGAATTGTTTCTTGACATTAGACCTGAAGATAACAAAATGTTGAGGGAGCTTCATCTTGAAATATCAGATAGTGTGGTCAACATTTCACTCAGGTATATCTAGAGGCCTTAAAATGCTTTTGTTTTGCATAATTTTCTAGTTCCTTAACTGCATTTTTATTTCTTGATTTGTAGGGTTCTTCTTCAACAATGTGAGGAAAAGCTTCAAAGAAAAGTATTTATTTTAGATCCTCTGGTGACACAATGTTTTTTACATAAACATGGAGATGCCAAGTCCTTTCTACGGGGTTTTACAGAAGAAGTAGAATGTGTAATTTACCCATACATTGAAAAGTAAGTATTCATCTTCATTTTGGAAACATATTTGTTTCATTTAAGAAAGTATATTTACATGCAACTCATTGACAGGGGCCATTGGAGTTTGATTATTGTGGACTTCAATGCATATCAAGCTCTTTTCCTAAATTCTCTTCCATCACAGCATGGGAATTGCAAAGTGTAAGTTACTATACATTTTGTTCTCTATTTTAAAGCCATGCCCCGTTTTGATTTTCACTTTACAATGCAGTGCTGCAAAGCTTCTCAAGATGCATATTGATCAGAATTTTCCAGGAATAGCTAAAATGAATGAACAAAAGCAATTTGGATACAGCCAAATTCATGTGCCATTGCAGAGAGACTCAACATCATGTGGCTGGAGAGTGATTGCAAATGCTGTAAGATTCTTGGAAAGAAGGTTCTACAGTCCTGGATTGAATTTATCAGACTACCCAGATGCATGGATCATCTTGATCAGAGAGAGAGCAATAAATAGTATCATGAAACATGCAATCTGCCCACATGATCCAGACTCACCTCCACCCCCTCCACCTGATAGAAAACAGTGTGAAGATAAAAAGAAAGGGCTTCCTCTTCACTCACCACTAAAGCATATGAACAACATAAAGAGTCAAGCTGAAACCTCCAAAAAGGGACAGAAGCAACAGAGAAAGCAAGGCTCTAAAAAGGATAGAAAGGGTTAAATCAATTTTTGAGTCGTAGATTGAAATCAATTGTAAAGCCAACCGAGGTTGGAATATTTATTTTTTAACAAATTGTATGTAGTTATGCCAATCTTCATCTGGAAGATGGTCACAGTTGTATTGAACCTCTTGAGAGTTTGACAAAAGTTCACTGGATGGTCCAATTAAATTTATTTATGTCACAATTATGAATGCATTGTGGGTTTTTTACTTCATTCTTGTTGGAAAGTGTTTAAATTCGAGAAGTTACAGAAGGACATAAAGAATTAAGAGGACACGACCGATACAAGCGATACGGGGAATCGGAGAATCTTGGATTGCCCCTATCGCTTGCATCGGTCGTATTATCCATTTCATCGCTGCTGCTAGTTTTTATACTCGTGAGTCAAATCTTTACGCAAGGTCACTTCTTGAAGTCTACCGCGGTAGTTTGCTAACACGACCGATGTAAGCGAAAAGGGCCATCCGACAATTTCAGATTGCACTAGTCGCTTGCATCGGTCGTCTTCACTTATCTCGTCTTCTCTGCTTTATGCCTTGAGACATGCTCTTCTAATATTGAAATACCAAACCTTGGATTGGAATTTGCACCAAGTTCTCCACTCTCTCTTATATTACTTGGTAGTTTGCATTTGTACCATGATAATTTCTCTCGCGGTAGTTTGCTAACACGACCGATGTAAGCGATAAGGGCCATCCGAAAATTTCAGATTGCCCTAGTCGCTTGCATCGGTCGTCTTCACTTATCTCGCCTCCTCTGCTTTATGCCTTAAGACATGCTCTTCTAATATTGAAATACCAAACCTTGGATTGGAATTTGCACCAAGTTCTCCACACTCTCTTATATTACTTGGTAGTTTGCGTTTGTACCATGATAATTTCTCTCGCGGTAGTTTGCTAACACGACCGATGTAAGCGATAAGGGCCATCCGACAAATTCAGATTGCACTAGTCGCTTGCATCGGTCGTCTTCACTTATCTCGTCTCCTCTGCTTTATGCCTTAAGACATGCTCTTCTAATATTGAAATACCAAACCTTGGATTGGAATTTGCACCAAGTTCTCCACACTCTCTTATATTACTTGTTATGTGTACCATGATAATTTCTCTTGCATTACTTGAGGACAAAAAAAGTTGCATAGAATCAAATTATTTAGCTGAGCCTAGTGTGCACCTTTGATAGACTATAATTATTAAATTGAAATTAGATATTCAATTCTAGATCTCTTCTTCATCTAGAATTAACTTATGCAAGTTCCTGTATAATTATTTCTTAGTCATCAATTCACTCCTGCAAAAAAAAATCAATGGAAATATGAAATTAAGGACCTAGAAAATATCTAAGACATTTAAAATTAATAATTTTACACACATTGTTTGTAACCATCCTGCCAAGAAAATTCAATGGAAGTATCAATAGAAGCTTCTATTAGATGAAGATACATTATGTAAGAATGTCAGGGTTAACTTGTTACAATCTTAAAGGTTGGAACTTAATCACCCTTGGTGGCAGGCAGCTTATGCAAGATAATGATTTCTCTGATCTAATGTTAACTATTGCATCATCAATTGAGAATCTACACTGAGATGATACCTCATCAAGGTATTCTAGAAGCTCCCTTACATTTCTGAGATTCCAATTTGCAGTGACAATTATTTTCCTTGATTGAAAATCTGGATGAATCAATACTTCTAACTCAAATTCTAGACAGCTCTCCTCTGAGTCCAAGGCTATCCAAAGTCCAAGCTTTTTTTTCCACCTTCTATAGTCATATCCTAGAACCAGAGATTGTCGACAAATCTGATATGAGATTGAAAGAGAATTGGGACTAACTTTGCATAAAATAATGTCACCTAGCTTTTGAACTTCTTTGCTATCCCATTCCCTACCTAAAACATCATCAATCTCTGAAATAGGGACTCTCCTATTCAACCACATTGTTTTTGTTTTCTGTAATAACATGTTTTTAAAGCATGCTACAAAGACATGAATAGGCAAAAACCATTGAATCTTTATCCTTCTCGAAATTCGGCCTGCTGACATTGCCTTCTGGATGTCAAATTTAATTTTGCAGAGAAAACTTGAAACTGTTGAATGATCAGGAGCATCCCAATCTAATGAAGAGATGCAAGGACTAGGTACGTGTACAAGAATTCCATAAGAACTCCTCCCTGACGGCACTTGATAATCTGCATAATGGACAAATAACTCTATGCTATTGAAGAATTGAACAGATTTCTCTGCATACATGAGTTCTGCATATTCCTTATGAAGAACTCTGAATGTTCCTGTTAAACATTCAACAGGTTGCCATTCCACAATATTGGAAGGAAAGATATCTGCAGTACAAAAACATATGTTTCATTATACAAAATCAACTGGAATGATAGAAGAGCATTGTCAAACTTCACTTACAGTACGAAGGGAATTGAAGATGATTTTCTAGAACAAGATCCTTAGCGGTGTACACATGCTGTACTCGTGCAAACCAACCGCATCTCTTCAATTTGAAACTGAGAATACGTCCCTTCCAATGGTTTCTTGTGTTGTCTCTTTTGGCACGCTTGACTTTATGGACACCTCTACAGCTAGGAAGCATAGTAACCCAGTCATTTACTTTCACAGAAAGAGGTTTCCACAAAGAATCCTCTCTTCTGTTGTAAACCTCACATGAAGTTACGCGATTGGAAGGACGACGAGAAGAAGAAGCCATTTGAACTTAGGAGAAGAAGAATGTTCAAAGCGAGAAACCCACGTTCACAAATTTTGGCAGTATTTATAGAAAAAAAGGCTTTGTACACGTGGAAACTTTTGATTTGATGTTAACCCTGTCGTTGAATGATCATGACATTTTGTGAACCCAAAAATATTTCGTATCTTCAAAAATCAATTCCTTCTTGGAAATTCGAGAATATGCTTTGTGTAGTGTGCAAAAGTATCTTTTTTTGCATCAAACCAAAAAATTGTACACTGAATACGAGACTCTTCATCACTTTAGCGGCGCTTTGAAAGAAAATTGTATTAAAAAAAGAAATTCTCCATACGGTTAAAAGAGACAACAATGTTATATTCTTGTACACGTGGAAAGACGCTATTTGTCAATTTCCTTAATCTCTCATTAGCAAACAGCCCCTTTTCGGCCGTTTTTCGCCCTAATGTTTATATAAGTTGAAGATTTTGAGCAGGTAGCTATATATTCCCTCAAAGAATTCCTGGAGTGTCAATACAGAGCTACTTGGTATATAAGTATGACAAGTTCTAGAGAAGTATATTTCTTCTTTATCTAACTCTTGAGGTAAAAGAGTATTTATAGAAGATATTGGTGACTTGGAGAGAGGTTTTATGTTTGGAAAAAGTTACCTCATATTCAAAATTTTAAAAAAACTTTAGAAAATTCTGATTTTTGATGTACTAGTCAGATGGAGAATCTACTTTCTATGATTGTATAGATTTTTGGATACATGCTTGTATTCAAAAAGGTGTTCCATTACATCCTATCACTTGATTGAGAAGTGGATTTAGCCAAAAGAAAATCAAGCAAGTACTATCGCATTTCACCCGGGTAGAATATGAAGATATGAAGTATCAACTTGCAGCTTTTGGAGTTCTCAAGGTGAGAGTTTGTCCACTTATGTTTGAAGTAGGAATTGCAGATTCTTGGGAAGGATTTGGTTAAAGAAAAGTTTTACAACTTTATGTGAGAAGAATGGACATTAGAGACATTCAGGTAACAAATCAAACATTCAGCCATGAAGGTTTGATGAGAGCAGATTCTACGTAGGTATTTTGTTGGAGAGATCTTGATAGATCTAGACAGATCATGTATGATCTTGGATGATCTTGGATGATCTTGAATGATCTTGAATAATCATGAAAGATCTTGAGTATTTATGAGTCAGTTGTCTATCCTTTGTTTGTGAAGATTCTTAGCACTGGAGGAAGTAAGTCAAAGATTCAAATTCTTTCATATTTGTGTTGTAGAGAAATAGAAGAAGATACTTGTTATGTTGTAGAAGATTATGGATCCTAAAATGCTTTCAGTAAGTTTTTTTGTTATCATGTAATAGATCAGCTAATCTTATTCTTTAATATGGAAAGTTGAGGAAGAAACAGTGGAAGCTATTAGCAACTACGCAATGCTAATAAAAAGGGCTCAAAGATTTTGTTTCAGATACAGGTATTGATCAGTAAAGATCAGATTTATTGAAAGAAGGAAGACATTCCAGATTTCATAAAGTCTGATATATTTGAAGAATTCTGGATACTAGTGTTAAATCATCCAAGGGGTGATGAAACATGAAGACTTATTTTCAGCCATATATGAAAGAATATAGAGTCATACCTACAGGTATTCCTATATTTCTTTTGTCAGGTTCTCTTTATGTTCCAGCTTTGAAAGAAGAAGGAAGAAGGAGAATGTTTGGAGAAAGTTCCTGTTAGGTGTTTCTGTTCAGGAGAAGGTTCCAGAGTTCTATTGAAGAGAAACTTGATATTTCAGAGAGGTATGTTTTAGAAGTGCACACATTTATGTTTATACCAGGTTCTGAAGGAAAGAGGTATGAAGGACTTACAAATAGAACAAAGATGAAGACAAGATGATATCATAGATATGAAATTTTGATGAGACTCATGAGTTGAGTTGAATTTAGTTGACTTGAGTACAATCAGAGATGAACCAGCTAGTGTTCATAATACACTAAGTTGTGAGTTGTTGGTCATAGGTTCCACGATTCAGTTCTTGATTATGTTTAGTGTATTTACATGACACAGGAGAAGTACGTTGAGAAACCTTTTATAAGGTAAATGCAAATATGTGGATCCTAGTGTATGTTTTCAGGTTTGAGAAGACGGGAGATAGCAGAATCCCGACGGCTACTCATACTACAAGAATCATCTTTTTATCGTATACTAAAAGCAACGCGGAGCCAAAATTAGCAAAGGAGGAAATTGGATACCGACACCATTTTCGCGATCGATTTTCTTAGAAGCTTTTATGTTAGCGATCATTATTGATCATAGTGTTTTAGAGTGCTTTTGGAGGATACTTCTAAAACTATATAAGGAAGCCATAGACTCATTGTAATTTATCCTACACCTTTTGCAACACAAGCTTTGGAGCTTGGTCCCTCAATGGAGGTGATGCTTCTAGCATATGGGGCAACCATGTTGCTATCTTGGAGCATGTTGAGGAGCGGCTATGGAGTTCTTCTTGGAGAAGAAGATTGTGCTCACACTCTTGCTTATGGAGAGGATTTACCCCGCAGCAGCTTGGTGTTGTGGATCAGCCATCTACATGATGTATTTGAAGATTGTCTTCTACGTGAAGATTTTGGTTTACTTCAAAGACATTGGATGGTGGTTAACATAAGATTTGCATCTTATGTTAAGAATTTAGGTACATATTCTCTTTATGCACACAGGTACTACTTGAAGTTTATGGAGGAAGTGGCATCCATATCAGGAGGAGTCCTATTCGGCATAGGTACAAGAGAATCAGTACATGTATGCTTTATGCATATTTGGATGAGGTGTTTGAGAAGGTATATTCATATGAGTTTGAGGATATCTGACGGCAAACTTGTTAGCATTCTTTGCTACTTGTAAGTACGTGATCTTTTCACACACGTGTCTAACTTAGGGTCTTCCATAGCCTAAGGTTAGATGAGGGTTTGCTGATTATCAGTTTTAGACTGATCCTTCCTCTTTCTGTCACTCATATTCACTCTTCTACAACCTATTGGGTCACACATCTCATATATACTCAAATTTCATTTATATATACACTCTTCCATCTTTTTTTGTTCACATAGAGTGGTTGAGGTTTTGACTCCCACATTGTAAATTGACATTTGGATATATGATAGTGTGAGTAAGCAGTGGCTTATGTAACACTTTACACATGTTGTCTAATCTTTCTCTATCTTTTTCTCATCATTTGTATCATTAAGTGTGGTATGTTCATGTTTTGTCAATATTGGAAGATTGCTGAAATTTATGTTGTAGATCCTGGACCTATGGAACTTGGACCTGTGGTATTAGTAATGGGCCTACTAAATTTCCAACATAAACAATAGCCATTCAACGTGTGGATGCAAAGATATCATCAAAATCAATGCCTCTTTCTTGAGCATAACCTTTTGCAACAAGCCTAGCCTTATACCAATCAATTGTTCCATCAAGCTTACATTTCAACTTGTATACCCATTTAGTGCCAATGGACTTTTAGCATGGAGGCAAATCACATAAAGACCAAGTACCATTCTTCATAATAGCATCATATTTAGATTGCATGGAAGCCATCCAATTTTTTGAATCCTATGCTTCATCAAAAGAAATAGGTTCATTCTCATCATAAAGACTAGAGGTAGCCATAGCATCACAATCTGATTGAAAAGAAGCACTATGACATCGTGAACAAGTATGATATGATAGAGGTGCATATAATTTGCTATCTTGCAAATTCTACACTAGCCATTTAGGCATACTGTTTGCCTACTCTATATAAGCCCTCCCATGAACAAGTGCATCATGTAAATCTCCATCAGAAATGGAATGGTTTGCATGATCATGTGAAACCTGCAAAGGTTGAGAAATTACCTCATCTGGACTAGCACTTGACTGTCCACCTATAAAAGGAGGCAACAAAGTGTCATAGATATCTTTGGAGCTAGTTGATATCTCCTTAGTACATGAAAGTAATGGCTGAATAGCATCTTCCATAAAAACAACATCACTGTTAACCAAAATGTGTTTAGTCAGTGGATGATACAGATGATAGCCTTTGCTTTGGGATCTATACCCAACAAAAATACATTTTATTGCTTTATCATCCAATTTACTACATTGTTGTTTAGGCACTAATGCATATGCCATACAATCAAAGACATGCAATTGAGCAACAGATGGCTTGCGATCATGCTAAGCCTCATATGGAGTGATAGACTGCAATGCTTTGGTGGGACACCTATTAAGTAAATATGTTGCACACATAGTAGCCTCAAGTTAGA
Source organism: Ceratopteris richardii (assembly GCA_020310875.1). Classification (NCBI taxonomy): domain Eukaryota; kingdom Viridiplantae; phylum Streptophyta; class Polypodiopsida; order Polypodiales; family Pteridaceae; genus Ceratopteris; species Ceratopteris richardii. The sequence continues at coordinate 17,341,482 of CM035414.1, read as the reverse complement.
ATTTATGTGGTGAAGCTTGAATTTTGACCATACAACTCGCTTTCTCCATGAGTGATTTGTTCTTCCTTTCGACAACTCCATTTTGTTGAGGTGTATATGGCACTGCATTGTGATTTTTTATCCCACGTTTAGCCAGAAATGTCATAAGACATGTATTCCCTCCCTCGATCAGGATGGAGGATTCCCATTTTACATCCTGATAGATTTTTGACCAAAACTAGAAACTATTTGAAGCACATAAACACTTTGAACTTTGTTTTCAATGGATACACCCATGCATGCCCAGAAAATTCATCAATAAAATTCATGAAGTAAAGGTAGTTCCCAAGAGACTGTGTCTGCATAAGACCACAGATATCACTGTGAACAAGTTGCAATTTTTGAGTAGCTCGAACTGAACAATCTTTTGGGAAGGAGGAATGTTGCAATTTGCTTAAAACACGACATTCACAAACATGTTGACAAGGCACCTCAAGTTTGGGCAGAGAGGAAACCATTTCAGTTTTTTGCAACCATAGCAAACTAGCATAATTGAGATGACCAACACGTGCATGCCAAAGCTTTGAAACTGACAAAGCTTGAGAATCTTGAACTACACATGCTAAATCATTCACAAATTTTTCATAATCTATGAGCTTAGACAACTAGTGAAATAAAATTCTAGAAGCAATAATAACATCGTCATTTGATAGATCATGAACTGTACATTCATTTCCTTTATAATATTTGCAAAACAATTTTTGCTTGTCTGTTTTCTTCTCATCTTTGTCTTCCTTTTTTAACTATGCAAAATTAGCTCATTTTTGCTTACTTGTAGATGAGCTCCATTTACCTCTACCCTTTTGACTAGCTAAGAAAGATTGATCTTCTATATGCATGATGTACCTGTTCTGTTTGGATTAATCTTCTTGCAAAAAAAGAGAGACTAACTCCTCAAATGTTAAGGCATTTGGATCGCCTTCATGATCAATCAAAGAGTAGAAGCAAAACTCTGATATGAATCTAGAAGACTATTCAGGACAATCTACACAAGTGAACTATCTGGCAACACTTCATCAATAGAAATCAACTGCTTCTTCAAATCTTTGATGTTTATCAAAAAACCATCCATAGAGTCTCCTTCATTCATATGCTCACTCTCCAATTGTTTTTGAGGTAAGCAACACGAGCCTCATTTCTTGCCTGGTACAAAGTGGTAACTGTATCCCAAGCATCCTTTGATGTTTTGCAAGAGCAAATATAACGGATAGTGGCACATTTCACAGACAAGGCTATCAATGCACGTCGTTGAGCATCTCTACCATCCCAACAAAGTTGCTTTGTAGTAGGTGCAATAAGAATCGCCACACACACATCATCTTCAATGCCATTTGCATCACCTTTAATAATTGTATTTGCAGGTGTAATAGGTCATTTTTTTTCAACACCCTGCATAATATTCCATAGTACTTTTGTGATCAATACATGATGCATCATATACGCCCATAATGGGTAATTAGTACCATTTAACTTATCCTCAACAAACAACATATGGAATACATCATTGCTTTCAACCATGGCCACTGATTAAAATACCCTGATGTAGAAAAATGATTGTATCTCAAAAAGTTGAAAAAAACTACCCTATCGAGCTCTACTAAACCTATGGGAAACTTTGAGCCGCTTGTACTGACGAACCAAAACCTATATATATGTTTGGCACAAAAGGATGAAATTGTCTACAAATGTGCTACGATAGTGCGTTCAGAGGTAGAAACAAGCTCAAATCAAAATTATGGCACCACATAGCATAGTTGTTTTGAACTTTAATCACCTTGAGTATGCTCACCAATTTTCGTGTAATCTTGAGATCATGACCGGAGGGGTGTCAACAATGCCCTAGATGAAGTGGTGACACACTCTGATACCAGTTGTTGGAGTTTAAGGTCTGTGGAAGGACGCAAAGAACACAAGGAAGAAGAAGAAGCTTGGAGCACAACACACAATATTGAATGTATTACCAAGTGAATGTAGAAAGAAAAGTAACCTATTAGGGTTATAGGCGTATATACAAGACGAAAAAAAAAACCTCCTAAAGAGGGAAAAAAGTGCCCAATGGTCCTAAGTGGGTTCACACACATCACTATTGAAATACATCAACAGAGCCATCTAATTATCATGCCAATCAAAGATTTCTTTGATTGACCGTTAATCTTTCCTTGGCATTATTTATCAAACCAAAAAAGGTTTGATTCTTTTGACTAGTCTAGGTCATTTGGTTTCCAAATTCTTGTTAGTCAATTTTAATTTGTGATAAGATAGAGTCTTTATCCTTTAGATCCCTTATTCATTGTTAATACTTATGTGGGGCCTTCAACTCATGCCTTCATGTTTTATATGTTGCTTAAGTTCTTTTAACATCCTATTGATGTTTTCAAAACCTTAGTTTTTCTTCAAGATACCAACATCTTTATGTTATCTCTTTTGACTTAAGCACTCTGTTATTTCATCTAATCAAATATTTGATGATTACCCTTATTCATTGTTAATATTGAACCATGGGATTTATGTGGGGTCTTTAACTCATGCCTTCATGTTTTATATGTTGCTTAAGTTCTTTTAACATCCTATTGATCTTTTCAAAACCTTAGTTGTTCTTCAACATGCAAACATTTTTATGGTATCTCTTTTGACTTAAGCACTATGTTATTTCATATACTCAAATCTTTGATGATTACCCTTATCCATTTTCAAGTACCTTAATATGGATATGGTTAAAGTCCTTGACTATTTTATCTTTTGGTTACTGCTAAATTGGGATTCCTTCATGCATTCAATCGTGCATAGCTGGTGCTCTCTTTGTTAGAGTTTAGATCTCAAACACACTTAGGTACTTGATATCAAATGTACTCCTTAACTTTCACTATAAAGTTAAGGAATGAATCTTTTCATTGATTATCATATCAATGATACCTTTCTTCCCCCCTTTAAGAGGTTTCATCCCCAAAAATTGTAGGCTTTAAGGAAATTGATGCTCATCCAATTTCCTAAATCCAATTAGATCTTTATTAATGCTTAGTATTCTTTTCTTTCAGGTTGACTAGACCTAGTTTTCACTCTCAGCTTAGTGTTGACAACGTTAGCTCTTTGTCAGAATTGCTCATTTGAAAAACTTTCTTCCTCTTAGCCTAATCAAGTAGCATCAAAATGTTTGTAAGTTATATCCTTACTACGTCTTGATTTATACTTGAAAATACATTTTGAAGATTTATTATTCATTGAACTATTTCTTTGATCATATTTCGTGGAAGCACATAAACAATACAAGGAAGAAGAAGAAGTTTGGAGCACAACACAACATTAAATGAACTACCAAGTGCATGTACAAAAATAAGTAATACATTAGGGTTATAGGTGTTGGAGTTTGAGATCTATGGAAGCACGCAAACAACACAAGGAAGAAGAAGAAGCTTGGAGCGCAACACACATTATTGAATGTATTACCAAGTGAATGTACAAAGATAAGTGACCCGTTAGGGTCATAGGCATATATACAAGCCAAGGAAAAAAAGTGCCCCAACAATCCTAGTGTGTTCACACACCAATACTAAAATATTCAAGAAATCCCGTTGCGAGTGATGCGGTGAACAAGGAGCTAGCACTCATGTATAAGGAAGTGCCAAGCTATGTGAAAAGAGATCAATCCACAAAAGTATCCATAGAATCACCTTCATTCATGTGCTCACTCTCCAACTGTTTTCGGAGGTAAGCAACACGAGCCTCATTCCTAGCTTGGTACAATGTGGTAAGTGTATCACAAGCATCCTTAGCTGTTCTGCAAGAGCAAATGTGAGAAATAATGGCACGTTTGATAGACAAAGCTATCAATGCATGTGCCTGGGCATCTCTACCATCCCAATGAATTTGCTCTGCAGTAGATGCAATAGAAACTGCAGCACGAATAGGAATATGCAGAATATCATCATCTTCGACACCTTCTGCCTCAACTTCTGTACCTGCAGTTGTAACAGTTACAGGTGTGATAGGACATTTTTCAACACCCTGCACAATGTTCCACAGTCCTTTTGCAACCAATACATGTCGCATCATATAAGCCCATAACGGGTAATTAGTACCATCCAACTTATCCTCAAGAGTTAACATACGGAATACATCACTGCTTTCAGCCATGGCCGATGACTAAAATACCTTGATGCAGAAAATTGACTGTATCTCAAAAAGTTGAACAGAACTGCCTAGACAAATTCCACTAGACCTGTAGCAGACTTCGAGACGCTTATACTGCCGAACAGAAACTGGCATATACCTTTGGCACAAAAAGACGAAATAGCCTGCACAAGCACTACGATAGTGTATTCAGAGGCTGAAACAAGCTGAGTATGCTCACCAAAATTCGTGTGATTCTGAGACTACAACAGGAGGAGTGTCGACGGTGCCTTAGATGAAGCGACAACCTGCTCCGATACCAATTGTTGGAGATAGACGTCTTCGGAAGCACACAAACAACACAAGGAAGGAGAAGAAGCTTGGAGCACAACACACAATACTGAATGTATTACTAGAGAATGTACAAAGATAAGTGGCCCATTAGGGCAATAGGCGTATATACAAGAGGGGGAAAAAAACCTCCTAAAGAGGGAAAAAAGTGCCCCTGCGGTCATAGTGTGTTCAAACACATCAGTACCTAAATATATCAACAATTCTCTCTGGAAAATTGTTGTAGGTGTGCAGAAATTTGAGTGTTTCTCTTCATTGAATTGTCCAAATTAGATGAATTTTTTATATGTACTGGCACATACCATGCACATATATAAATTTCATATGATTGGATAAGTTTTAGGGGTTATAATGTCTATTTTTGCTCTCTGGTCTCTCTAGCGAGGACTCGCCATAGAAATACATAGAGCTCAGGCGATTATGCCATTGCTTTTTTTTTTGGAATGTCCAAATAGTATAAATCCTTTTGTAAATGTTGGAAGCTAGTGCATCTTGGTTCTCACCAAATCGTAAGTGATTTTAAGTTCATTTTGGGAGTCCATGAATGCAATCTTTCTTCTAGTCTAGATTTTGAGTAATGAAAAATGTGTAGGTGTTGCATACATTATTTTGAATATTTCTCTCATATGAAGAATTCTCTTGCGATGAAACATGGTATATGGATAGGCTCTTAAAGAATCTTTCAAATGAACCAAATTTCATTAAATCTAGAGTTCATTTGATCAGTCTACTGAGTGGTTCTTGGGAGGTATGTATAATTTCGAGGACCTCCTGCACAAAGGTATAGGTTTGGAGAGTTTTGGCCATAAATGCATGTTCATAGATCCAATTGAGTTGATTTCATGTGTAGTTAAAGGATATCTTTCATGGCTATTTGAATACCAAAAATCATTATTTTTGGAGATGTTTAGGTGCTTCTAAATCTCTTGTCTTTTTACAAGTAAGGCACTTTATGACATGAGAAGTTATTGGAAGCCATCGAAGACTTTAAATTGTAAAATTTGAGGGCAAATCACTTGGATTTAGCTTTTATTAAACTTGTAGTTTTTATAGGCTCATTTATACTCATTTCTTGAAATATATAACCTTGTATAGCTTGTTCATGACGCTTATCGCCATATGTATTTTAGGATTTTCCATCACTTGTATATTCATCATGTAAACTTGTATAAGACATGGGGATTGCCTGAGGTTTGTTTTTTTTTGTGGATGTATGGGATTGAGAGAGGATTTAGAATACATCGTTTACTTCATGTTTTGCATGGACAAGTCATTGGTTAGGAACATTATTACTTAAGAATTGCATTTTGCATTCACATGACTTATAAATTATGTTGCCTCTTTAGAATGAATCCGGATGAGACCTTAGCTCCCACTATTGAGTCCGATCTTGAGGGGCCATACACTCAAGAGATTACGACTCTCAATGCCAAGGTTATAGGCATGGAGGATACTCTTCAGATGATCCTCAAAGCAATTAAGAAACCAGAGGTGCCACCAGTTGGAACATTAGTGCAAATGGAACTTCCAACTATTGAACCATCGAGTTTGCAAATACCACTTATAGATGTAGGGGCATCTACTATTAGAGATGTCAAGTGGGAAGTGAAGGACTTGAATCCACCAAAGTACCATGGACAGGTTAGTGCCAAGATGACAGATGTAGTAGAGCAATGGATTAGTAAGTGGAAGCAATGCTTCTGACTTTACAATATCGAGAAACAAAACCTGCCACTTGGGAAGAATCGAAGGTCATATTTTATAACAATTTTGTTCCTCTAGATGACCATACTAGGGCTTTAGATGCTTGGTTCTTCTTGCAACAAAGACAACTTACAATATAGGAGTATGCAAATTGACATATCTATGTCAACATCTGGCATGAGCGAATCCAAGAATGACTGCATGATCGCTGACTCATCAACATCTAAATCAGTCATCCTCTCAACCAAAGATGTATCTAGCTGTGCATCCTAAGAGCTACTATGCTCTACCATACACTATGTACCATGAGAGCAATCCTGCTCTACCACACCAAGTGTATGATCATGCTCTACATGAGCTAACTGCAAAACATCAACACCAAGGTCAAACTGATGATCACACTCTAACTGAGTATCATCACAATGCTCTACATGAGCATCCACATCATGCTCTAAAGCATCCAACTGATCATCCAAAATATGCTCCAAATGAGCATCCACATGATCAACAAAACCATGCTGCATAGAAGCATCATGAGCATCCAAAACATGCTCTACATGTACATCCATCTGAGCATCAGAATCATGCCATACATGTGCATCAAGAATGTCCATAGACATATGTGTAGGTAGAAAAAATGAGACATGACGAGTCTCACATCGCACATAAGGCTGAACTCCCACTGAGACGAGACTGTCTCTCACATGAAGTACCTGCAGTGGATACCTGTGCCCAATCCTAGCACCTTTGACAAGCGTAAGCTGTCCCAACTGCAACTGAAAATGATGCTCACCAAGGAATGCATAACATCTTCTCTCCTGTTACTGGCTAACGGAAATCAAGCTCATAGGGAATGAAGGCACATAGCGTACATGTCTGAGTATATGTGATGCTCCACTAGGTAGTATAAGGCATACATCTCCTGCACCCTCAATGTCATATGCCATACCATCAAGCATGTGCACACATCCATGACTCTCACCTGAGAATCGACAAAACCACTCACGATATGGAGTAACATGAAAACTGGCTAATGCATCAAGCAACCAAGCCATATGTGTGCTATCCAATGAACAAGAGGAATCATGAGATGAACTATAGGAGAAAGTGATATCACCATCACTAGCATAATCAACTACCATAGAATCTCCTGAAACCACTACCTGACCTGCATCACGTGCATATCTCTGACGTCGTCGTCGCATCCGCCTAAAGCAACGTCGTCAAATATGGCCCTCATGACCACAATGCCAACATCGAAGTCGTCAATGTGATCTATGTCTCACATGAGTCAATGGACTCGCATACATATCATGTAGTCTCTGCCATAATGCACTACTCGTCTCCTCATACATAACAGACTCATATATAGAATCCACAAGCTGTAATCGGATAGTGGAGCTGGCCAATGCATCCATATCCATCCATACATGATCGGGCATGTCACAAGGCCTCTGTGCATCTCTATGCACATACATGTGTAACCCTGCACGAACCAATGTATGCCACATCTGAGCTTTCCATCTCGGAAAGTTAGTGCCATCAAATCGAGAAGACACCATGCTGGCAATCCAAGACTAGCAATGTAACAAGAGACTAGAAACAATACTCTATCCTCAATAGGATCACACATGCATATCCATATGCATAACTCACATCATATATGTCTCTGTGGAGAAGAAAACCATGTGAACCACCTGTCACATAATCATGCATCTAGCATGCGCATAAAACCATGAGCATAAGTCTGCTCACCAAGTCTCCAAAGTGACCAAATAGATGTGGAAGAATTTTGGGAAAAATTCGACAGAGTATCTCCTGTAAACTGAGCAATCAAACAAGATAACCAATAGCAAAAGAACAATGAGTAATCTGTCACCACTTGTCACTGATCTAATAAAAAAGATAATGGCCTTCAAAAGTCCAACCAGATTTTGTGCCCTTCTGTGAAGTTGTAGCCCTCTGTGTTAGCTATGCACAGAACTTTAAAACACATCAATCCGAGCTTCCTAGCTCGAGTTATGACCGATATACTGAACTGCTGTCAAGAGATGCCGACCTGCACTTCTACCTCTTTTGATCTAAGCTTCCATTGAAGCTTTTTGCACACAAGCCTTCAACATGCTTTGATACCAATGAAGGGCTTTGGTGTGCAGAACAAGAGGAGGAAGGAGGAGATGGAACGAGAGAGAAGAGAGGAGAGACGCGCGGACATGCGTGGGAGCCTCGAAACCCACATAATGATCTCTCTTGAGGCAATGCTCTATATATGATGTATATATATGAATATGGGGGTAAGGTCACATGACCCTTACATCCCCAACATTGATATTCTTCAGGTGCATAAGTTTGTGCTTGGTCTTAGGGAGATGTTGCATCCAATTGTGTGTAAGGAGCATTGCCACACGTTAAATGAGGTAGTAGAACTTGCCTTGGTGTTGTAGGATGGGAGACACTCTGATTGCCTTTCATCATCAAACAAAGAGTAGAAGCAAAAATCTGATATGAATCTAGAACACCATTCAGAAGAGTCTACACAAGTGAACTATCTGGCAACACTTCATCAATAGAAATCAACTACTCCTTCAAATCTTTGATATTTGTCAAAAAATCATCCATAGAATCTCCTTCATTCATATGCTCACTCTCCAATTGTTTTTGTAAGTAAGCAACATGAGCCTCATTTCTTGCCTGGTACAAAGTGATAATTGTATCCCAAGCATCCTTTGTTGTTTTGCAAGAGCAAATATGCAGATAGTGGCACGTTTCACACACAAGGCTATCAATGCATGTGGTTGAGCATCTCTGCCATCCCAACAAAGTTGCTTTGTAGTAGGTGCAAAAAGAACCGCAACACAAACAGGAACTCGAAGATCATCATCTTCAATGCAATTTGCATCACCTTTAATAATTGTATTTGCGGTGTAGTAGGTCATTTCTTTTTAACACCCTGCATAGTATTCCATAGTCCTTTTGTGATCAATACATGATGCATCATATATGCCCATAATGGATAATTGGTACCATTTAACTTATCCTCAACAAACAACATATGGAATACATCATTGCTTTCAACCATGGCCACTGACTAAAATACCCTGATGTAGAAAAATGATTGTATCTCGAAAAGTTGAACAAAACTACCCTGTCAAGCTCTACTAAACATATGGGAAACTTGAGCCACTTGTACTGACGAACCAAAACCTATATATATGTTTGGCACGGAAGGATGAAATTGTCTGCAGATGTGCTACGATAGCGCGTTCGGAGGTAGAAACAAGCTCAAATCAAAATTTTGTAACCACATAGCATAGAAGGAGTTTTTCGAAGTGGAGATCTAACTCATAGAGGAAAATCTTAGGGAGATGTTCAATGAGTTGCGTTATGATATAGAAAGAATTATGTTCCCTGAAATGCAAAACCAGGATGATGATTTGTAACACATTTTTCCTTGTAATTTGTGTGTTCGGATCCACCGTGTGTGCCAGTGTTAGCAGTCGGTGTGGAGGAGTACTTTGTTTGTAACAATGTAATTCTGATGTAATGGGAAATGGGAATTTATGAAGACTCCAAGAGTTTCTAGGGTCTTTAATTTCGGTGATTATTGTATTTCAGAAGTTCAAAATGGTGTGTGCAGATTACGAAGAAGTTCGGTGACGTTCATTATGGTGCACGTTTTTGGAAAAGAGAAGAATGAAGGACAAAGATACGCAGAGTACCTAAGTCCATGAAGTCTGTAAGGAGCTATTTAGAGTATTATCTATAAGAAGATGATGTAATTCAATACTATGTTCTGTGAGCAGTCAAAGCTTCTACTTTATAGTGACGTAATCCTATTTTGTTCATCTTTGCTAGTGTGACTATATAATGTAAGGAACAAAAATGCATGTTTATGAATACTACTGTATTTGTGAATCCCCGTTCCCGAACTTATAATTTGGGTACTATGGTATTGCATTGCACAGTAACACCCAAACACACTCCTATGGAGAGAGGTTTACAATTGAGGCTTCATGATGTTGGAGATGCATTTGATGTTATTCTCTATCAGCAGGCTGTTGGATGCTTGATTTACTTATGCGTTACTTAGCCACATATTCAGTTTGTTGTCTCACAGATGAACAGGTTTATGCATTGCCCAGGTGTCAAGCATTGGTAGGCGGTTAAGTGCATCTTTTGCTACTTGAGTGGTACCCGGCTACTTGGGTTGTTTTATCCCAAGGGGGGATCACTACGCTAGATTTGCATGCTTTTTCTGACTTTGGTAGGGTTGGTTGCTATGACACTCATGTGTCCACTAGTGGTTTTTGCTTCATGCTTGGTAGCTCATGCATATCTTGGCTGAGCAAGAAGTAGCCTACTATGGCCACTTCTAGTTGTAAGGCTGAGTATAGGGAAGCTTTGACAGTGACTGTTGAGTGTATGCGGCTCAGACACTCTACGATTGATTTGGGTGTTGGTCAATCTTCTGCCACCACCATCTTCACTGACAGTCATAGTGCATTGGCAGTTGCGAGGAACCCTGTGTTCCATGCTTGCACTAAGCACATTGAGGTGCATTATCATTATGTCAAGGAGAGACTTTCTCCTAGAGAGATCAGCTTGGCATATGTGCCCACACAGGAGAACATTGCATACCTTTTCACGAAGGCTCTTCCTAGGGAGAAGTTTGAAGCTTTTTGCAAAGCTTTGGGCTTACTTCTTTTTGTGGATTGATTCCACATAGCTTGGATCTTCCTTATACATGAGTGCCAGCTCTTTGTTCACCACATCACTCCCACGGGGGATTTGTTGATATATTTAGGTAGTGATGTGTGTGAACTCTAGGACCACAAGGGCACTTTTTTTATCTCTTTACGAGGTTTTTTCCCCCAGCTTGTATATATGCCTATTGGCCAAATGGGTTACTTATCTTTGTACATTCTAATCGTAATACATTTAGTATTGTGTGTTGTGCTCCAAGACCCTTGTGTAGTTCGCGTGCTTCTACAGACATCTAACTCCAACACACACACACATAGACACACACACACACATATATATATATATATATATATATATATATATATATATATATATATATATATATATATATATATATATATATATATATATATATATATACACACACACACACAAGTACATAAATAAAATAGATTTTGGAAAATATGAAAAATACACGATCATGCAATAATAGACAATAATCAGCGGTGTAACTACTATACATGTAAATCGTGCATGCAATCAATGATGGCGGTGGTCACATCATTTCGAATCTAATAATGTGATTCTTATTATGAGAGCCGTGATGAGTGCAGAATCACTGGAGTTGAGATACCATTTAGGATAATAATGATGCAGAACCAGTGCTCTCAACACAGAAATCCAGGCTATAAAAGGATGAGGACCATGCCGAATCTAGCTTATTTGGCAAACTTATGAGCAGCATGTGTCAAGTGGACAAAGCGACAACAACTTACAACAATTAGTAGACGAAGTCGAAGTGCATATATGATGGTCATCTTCTTTGATTGTCATCTTCTGAATATACCAAAGACACTGTCATAGGAGCTGAAGGAATGGTTCGAGTGTAGAGGACTCCTATAGTGTGCATTGTTGGATTGGAGGAGCATTCATCCCCATCCACAGACTAAAGACATCGCCAAGGAGATAGCCAGGCAGATGGATGACAAAAATTTTAATACCGAGGAGATAAACCTGCGTATAGGGGAGGAATACATAGTACAATTATTGTCGGCATTAATAGTAGAGTGATTACATGTTGCCAGCAAAGGTATTACAGTCAATATGATATCCGTGGATGCAGCTGAAATCTATGGGTTGCTGGGGAAGCCATGCTCCAACGAATACAAATTTGTACAACTTCCAAACAACAACCCAATCAAGCTGGGTTTACTTTTAATGACCATGGTAATAAATTTGCAAGCAAAGCATTATGGATTATCCCAATAGTTGTATGCCTTGGTGAAAGAATCGGTACAAACACAAGTCAATTAGGCAAAAATCATGTTTCAAAAGTTAAAGAAGGAGGTGACAAGATTGTTCCAGAGGACCAAAAGAGCAGTTAACACCGTGCTGAACTCAGAGATTGGAGTCCTATTCACTTTATTATTTACAAAAAATCCAGCATTTTTACCTCAAGAATACATAGTATGTACAGTGAAGGTTTTCCTTCATATCTTAAAGAAGAGGGTTCCAGAGAAGACGCCAATAGAAGGGACCTTGCAAGATCAAACCAATGATGGTAGAGTTGAAGAGGAGCATTCTCGAAGGCAACAGGTGGAGGAGAACTAGAGGAAAGAAGTTGAGAGGGAGGCTACGGAGGAAGAAGCTAAGAGGAAGAGGAGAGAAGAAGAGGCAGCACGGAAGAGACTAGAAGAAGAATGGGAACAATAGCATTGTGCTGAAGAAGAAAGGAGACGGAAGTCAAAAGCGCATGAAGAACATCACCAGAAGCAGTAGGAGCAAGGGGACCGTACGACGGAGACATCTCACAAAGTTCCAATATTACATACATTTTCTTCCTATGGACTAAATGACAAATGGAAGCAAAGTGATGACAGAGTAAAGTTACCCCCAATCAAGTGCAGTGATTATATTTATCCATGGATGTACTTGAATGAATCGATTTTTTTGGAAATTTTTGGAGACATAGCCAGAGGGATTTAATGGGGTGCAATAAAGCTAGATGAGATGATGAAGTACTACACTGCTCTCACTCAGGAGAAGCAAGAATGGAAAGCAGAGAAAGCAAGAATGATGGAAAAATAAGTCAAGTAAGGGCTGAAATGGAACAAGTTAGAGTGGAAAGTGTAGGGGAAGACAGTGTAATTCATGAGGAAATGATGGATGAGCTAAATAAAGTAATACCAAAAAATATTATGCTCAAGGTGATAACAAAAGAAAAAGCAAAGGTTATAGCTCGTCTCTAGGCAGAAATTGGTCAAACCCGAAAGGCACAATAGAAGTTGAAGAAGGCCAACAAGAAGCTTGCAGCCAAGCAACAAAAAGAAGAACAAGAAGTTCAAAGATCGAAGACATAAGGTAAAAGAGAAAAGTGGTGAAATTAAAAGACAAAGTGTTATTATTGTGAAAGTTGATAAGAAGTTGGCGGTGTAGAATTCAGAATTTACAGAGCTTGAAGTTAAACTCTACAATGTCTAGGAGAATTAGGATATAGTGTCTCCATAATTGGCTGGTATTCTAGAACTAGAAAAACAAGTTGATCAGGGGAAGCAGCACTGTGCAGATGCAAATTTAGTTTTGGAAAGCAAAGAGAAAGAGTTTGCAGAATTAGAGAAATTGATCTCTGAAGATTTTTCTGTGTACAAAGTCACTGAGTAATACACGATATTAATGTTATAAAAGTCTATGTGGTGCAGTTTGTAATAAGAAACATAAAAGCATGTCTATGAGTGTAATCTACATTCATAAATCCACGTTCTTGTACCCTTTCCTTTGGACATTTCATGTTGTGAATTATTGACATATAGTACCGTATAAACAATGTGAGATCTATGGCACATTGAAGCGATTCAAAAGCATCCACCTCCTATATGGTGGAAACAGTACAGAGGTGAAGTACTAGTGTTGCAACATATAGCTATGAGAGTGCTTTCAATAACAGCTTCAAGTGGTAGTTGTGAACGTAATTGGAGTGCATATGATTTTCTTCATTCAAAACAAAGAAATCGCTTAACTATATCACGTGCCAATGATTTGGTATACATTTTTTGTAATATGCATTTGTTACATGCTCCAACCAAGATAGCGTCTATAGCAGCACAACAAAATTTTGGAGAATGTCAAACTCATCAGAGTTTAACAAATGATTCATCAAGTGATCATGATTTAAATGTACATCACAACGATGGTTCAGACATGGAAGAAATAGATGATATGGTACTTTTCATAGATGATGATATTCAAAATGAAGAAAATGATGCACTCTGAATACTTTAATTAGATTCAATTGCAAAATCAATGGGTTTATAATAAGGTTATATCTTTGATTACAAAAAGAATCTTGTTTATTCAGTGTTTTGTTGATTGAATAATTCATCGGTAGTGAACCGTGTTGGAGTTAGGCGTCTATTGAAGCACGCAAATAGCACAATGAAGAAGAAGAAGCTTGGAGCACAACACACAATACTGAATGTATTACCACTAGAATGTACAAAGATTAGTAGCCTATTAGGGCAATAGGCGTATATACAAGCCGGGGAAAAAAACCTCCTAAAGAGGGAAAAAAAATGCCCCACTGGTGCTAGAGTGTTCACACACATCACTACCTAAATATATCACAAATCCCCCCTGGGAGTGATGCGGTGAGCAAGGAGCTGGCATTCATGTATAAGGAAGTGCCAAGCTATGTGAAATCAATCCACGAAAGGAAGTAAGCCCAAAGCTTTGCGGAAAGCTTCAAACTTCTCCCTAAGCAGAGCCTTCGTAAAAAGATCTGCAATGTTCTCCTGCATGGGCACATATGCCAAGTTGATCTCCCTAGCAGAGAACCTCTCCCTGACATAATGATAATGCACCTCAATGTGCTTAGTATGAGCATGGAACACAGGGTCCCTCACAACTGCCAATGCGCTCTGACTATCAGTGAAGATGGTGGTGGCAAAAGACTGACCAACACCCAAATCAGCCATAAGGCATCTGAGCCAAACACACTCAATAGTCATTGTGAAAGTTGCCCTATACTCAACCTCACAACTGTTGGTGTGTGAAACACCACAAGAACCAAACTAATGTGGTATTAGAAGACCTCTATAACCACCATTAGCTTAGCAATACTCAAATGTTGAACCTTCAACTCTGAACTTAGTGAAAATCAAAATTTCACTTCACAGTAATCTGCGCCTTTTCTTCAATCCTTCAATCTGACCTGTATTAGCTTAATCTTTGCAAAATCTTTTGATCACTTGCTAAGAGAAGTTCTTGCTAATGTTAAGCAACACATAACAAACAAAACTTTCAAGTAATAACTTCAAAATCTTCTGATTTTGCTTCAATCTTTCCACTATGTCTGAAAACTGAAATTTGACTTCATCGATTTGACATACCTCCACTCTTAAGTTGATTTCTCTGAGTATGCATCCCGTTTCTTAAAGATCTTTTGACCAAATGTAGTTGAGGAGAGTAGCTTTAAAATGAGCTATCACTTACCAAAAACTTTACACCATGCTTCGAGATCTGACCTTCAGAAGATCAGTCAAATGTGCGCCAGAAAAGTCGTAACTGTCAACTACCTTACACAGTCATATGAAATGACTTAGAACTCAATGTACAAGAGGAATTAGACTCAATCCTTCTACACAAACATGTGTTGATTATCAGAGAAGATGTGTACAAAATGGCTTGGCCTAATTTTGCTCATAGCCATGGAAAACTCTCTCAGACTCAGAAGTTTTTCCTCACCATCTCTCTCAGAAAATACACGACTTTTCTCTACTCTCTCAGATTACAAAATTGAGTTCTCTCATACATGTTTTTGCATCAAATTAACTTATATACCTATGGTTTTCATTCTTCTAGACTTGAACTCGTAAGTTCTGAAGATCAAATAAAAATTAGACTCTAATTTTGCACTAATTTACAATAGTGAAATTGTCCCTTCACTTAGGCTTGATTTTCTGTAGGTCTTTTCTTCACTTCTTCTTTCCTCCATCATGTCTTCATATGTCTTCATATATCCATGCCTAATTAGTGAGTGAAGCCCCAACAGCTCCCCCTCAATCACTAATTAGCATAACTTGACTTCTTCACATAATCTTCTTCTCTTTTATTCCTGCCATCTCTTTGAACCTACTTGTCTTCACTCCATCCAAGCTTTTTGTCATAATATCTGCAATCTGATCTTTTGTAGAAGTGTACACCACTTCAATCTCTTTCTCCATTACCTTTTCTCTAAGAAAATGATACTGTATTTCTATGTGCTTTGTCCTTGCATGAAATACAGGATTTGCTGCAAGATATAGTGAGCTCATATTATCTCCATGAATGATGGGTATACCTTGATCAATTCCCAAGCTTTTGAAGAATGTCTGCATCCATATTACTTCTTTTGCTGCTTCCACAAGTCCTTTGTATTCATCTTTTGTTGATGATAAAGCCACTGTGTGTTGTTTCTTTGAACACCAACTCACAAGCTTATCTCCAATGTATATCATGTAGCCATGGGTAGATCTCCTGTCATCTTGACTTCCTGCCCAATCTGAATCACTGTAGGCTCTCAATCTTATATCTGATGTAAAAGGATAATACAATCCTTCTTCCAAAGTCCCTTTGATATATCTAAGGACTCTTTGACCTGCAATCCAATGTGGATCCTTTGGACAATGCATGAATTGAGAAAGGACACCAACTGCATAACTAAGATCAGGCCTTGTTAGTGTAGCATAAATTAAACTTCCCACTAAAGATTGATACTTCCTCATGTCTTTGAATTCTGCACCATCATATCTACTGAGTTTATGATTGACTTCTAGTGGTGTAGATGCCTCTCTGCAATTCTCCATATTAAACTTCTTTAGAAGATTCAAGAGATACCTTTCTTGTGATACATAAATACCATGCTCTGCATAAGTGATTTCCATTCCAAGAAAATATGACAATTTTCCTAGATCACTTATCTTGAATTCCTTCTCAAGTAGCTTCTTCACCTCCTTGATTCCTTCATTTGAGGTACCTGTAATTATAATATCATCTACATAAATACAAATGTAGATCATACCTTCATCTGTTCTTTTGATAAGTAAACTTGCATCTGCCTTTGAACTTTGATATCCAAGATCATTAAGATACTTTACAAGTCTATAATTCCAAGCTCTTGGAGCTTGCTTCAAACCATAAAGTGCTCTTCTCAACCTGCAAACATAATTTGGAAACTTATGATCTGCAAACCCTTGAGGTTGCTCCATGTAAACCTCATCTGATATATATCCATTCAAAAATGCATTCTTAATGTCCAATTGACTCAATGTCCATCCTTTTGATGCTGCAATGGCAATGATTGTCCTTATGGTTGACATCTTTGCTACAGGACTGAATGTCTCATCATAATCTATGCCAAAAGTTTGAGCATAGCCTTTAACCACCAATCTGGCTTTGTATCTGGCTATAGTTCCATCTGCATGCTTTTTAACTTTGTAAACCCATTTATTTCCAATCACTTTCTTACCACTAGGTTTTGGAACAAGTTCCCAAGTTTTGTTTTCTTCAAGAGCATCAAACTCTTCCTTCATTGCTTCTTCCCATTGTCTCTTACCCTTTGCTTCATCATAGCTTTGAGGTTCTTCATCTTCTTTAACCATGTAAGCATAATTTTTCTGAGTCAAGTAAGAAGTATCATAGGAATACCTTGTAGGTTGCTTCATCATTCTGGTTGACCTTCTTGGTTCACACTCTTCATGTATATCTGGATGTACTTCTTCATCAAATATTGGTCCATCTTCATTCCTTCTATATGATCCAACCCTTGATGTGCTTGCTTGCATATGTTCTTCATCTCCATCTATCTGCATATGTGACTTACCTTTTGCATTCCTTCTTATCTCTTCTTCAAATGTTTCAAGGTCACAATCTTTATCTGCATACCAACTCTTCTGTTCATCAAAAGTCACATCTCTGGAAACAATAAAATGTTTAGTTAGAGGACTCCATAACCTATAACCCATTTGCTTTTCATCATACCCAATAAACGCATATTTTTCTGCCTTTGGTTCAAGTTTGTGTCTGAGTTGTGATGGCACATAAGCATAGGCAATTGACCCAAACACTTTACAATGGTCAAGTGTTGGTTTCTTACCCCACCAAGCTTCATAAGGGGTCATACCATTCAAAGCTCCACATGGTAGCCTATTAACAAGGTATGTGGCTGTATTTACAGCCTCAGCCCAAAGATAATTAGGGCAATTCTTTTCCTTTAGCATTGCTCTTGTAAATTCAACCAATGTTCTATTTCTCCTTTCTGCCACTCCATTATGTTGAGGTGTATACCTGCAAGTTATCTCTCTCTTAATACCTGCATTCCAAAGATAGTCATTAAACTCTTGGGAGAAGTATTCTCCCCCTCCATCAGACCTTAGCCTCTTGAGTTTTTGACCTGTAACTCTTTCTGCATAAGCATGAAAATGTTTGAAGGCTCCAAATACTTCTGATCTTTCTTTTAGAACATAAAGGGTTATCCACCTTGTAGCATCATCAATAAACAAAACATAATACCTAGATCCATTTATTGAACCTTCTTTTGTTGGCCCCCATACATCTGTATGTATGAGTTCAAGCAAACCATCATGCTTGAAACCTTTCTTCTGAAATGGTAGTCTATGTGCTTTTCCCATCTGACAAGCTTCACACTTGTATATCATATGTTGATTCTTCACATTTGGTAGTCCCAATACAGATTGGTTCTCCACCATAGTTTTGATTCCTCTTTCATTGAAATGTCCCAATCTCTTATGCCAAAGATCTAACTCTGTAATTACTTCATCACCATGTGTGATTAGGGCTTGACCAACATTTCCTTGCACTTTGAGAGTAAAAAGTCTACCTTCCTTCTTACCACAAACAATGGGTTTGTATGCATCCTCTGGATCTTCAACAAATACTCCTTCATTTGTAAATCTGACTTGAAAACCTTTCTCCACTATTTGTCCAACACTAATCAGATTCTTTGGTATTGTTGGAACATACAAAACATTTGTTAATAAATCAGCTCCACTCCTGCACTTCACTTTTCCAATTGAATGCACATTATGTTTTGTATTATCACCTGTTTGTACTGTATGACTTGAATTGCCTTCTTCCAATTCTGACAACAATTCTATATTACCTGATAAATGATTTGAACAACCAGAGTCAATATAAAATCCTTGAGATCCTCCTTCTCTGATGAACTTATTGAATTCATCATCAATGTTGTATGGTTGTCATTCTATGTATCATTTGCATAATTGTAATATGTGGTGTTGTATGATTGGTTCTGATTCCAATTTCTTCCACCACCTCTTCCATAACTTCCTCTTGAATTCTGTCTTCCTCTTTGAAATTGATTCTGAAATCTTCCACCTCTTCCTCTGCCATTGTTGTTCTGATTTTGGCTTGATCCTTGTTGATTATGCCAACAATCATAAGCTAGATGATTGCTCAATCCACAAATCCAACATGTCTTCTTGTTATTGTTCTGATTACCTCTACCTCTTCCATTTCCTCGACCTTTACCTCTGCCAAAACCTCTTCCTCTTACATAATTTGCTTGAGTTGTTGAGTCTTCTTCATCCTTTGCTTTGCCTTTATCTCCTTTCTTTTTATTCTTCATGTACATTGCAGAACTTTGACCTTTGTCTCCATCTGACTTCAAGTCTTGCTCAAATGTGAGCATCAATCCAAGTAATTGATTTAATTCTGGCACATAATGGTTTAATGAGAGTTCTGTTGAAAGTACAAAAGGCTTCCACCTTTCATCACCCCTTAATCCTGCAAGTAATTGTGCTATCAACCTATGATCTTCAATATCCTCATCAATAGATCCAAGGCTATCTGCCAAGTCCTTCATCTTAGTGACATAATCACTAATGCTCTGATTTTGCTTTTTCTTGAATGTGGTGAACTCTGACCATAAGCTAGCCTTCCTAGCTTTAGTAGTGTTTTGGAAGTGATCTTCCAAAGCATTCCAAATATCTTCGGCTGTTTCTAATCCTCTGATATGTGGCAACAAATGATCTGTAATAGTGTTATATATATAAGCTCTTGCACTTGCACCTCTCTTCTGCCATAGCTTCAAAGCTTCTAGCTCTTCCTTTCTTGGATGACTTTCATCTTCAAATTTAGGCTTCTCTTCTTCACCTTTCACATATACCATTAGGTCCTTACTCATAAGTAAGGCTTCCATCCTCATTACCCAAGCAGGATAGTTATCTCTGTCCAATTTGTCAATGGACACATGATCTGCCATAGTATTCTTGCTTCTGCTTCAACCTGTAAGTATAAAGTTAAAGAATGATACCTTTTGTAGACCTTTACTCTTGGGAGCAACTTCAAAATACTCTTCTAATGACTTTTGGTTGTTGAACACCTCAGCTTCCACTTTCTTTAATAAAGAACTCTTCAATTCTTCTTGTATCTGCTCTCCTTTACTCTCGAGGACCTTATCTGCTCTGATACCACTTGTTGGTGTGTGAAACACCACAAGAACCAAACTAATGTGGTATTAGAAGACCTCTATAACCACCATTAGCTTAGCAATACTCAAATGTTGAACCTTCAACTCTGAACTTAGTGAAAATCAAAATTTCACTTCACAGTAATCTGCGCCTTTTCTTCAATCCTTCAATCTGACCTGTATTAGCTTAATCTTTGCAAAATCTTTTGATCACTTGCTAAGAGAAGTTCTTGCTAATGTTAAGCAACACATAACAAACAAAACTTTCAAGTAATAACTTCAAAATCTTCTGATTTTGCTTCAATCTTTCCACTATGTCTGAAAACTGAAATTTGACTTCATCGATTTGACATACCTCTACTCTTAAGTTGATTTCTCTGAGTATGCGTCCCGTTTCTTAAAGATCTTTTGACCAAATGTAGTTGAGGAGAGTAGCTTTAAAATGAGCTATCACTTACCAAAAACTTTACACCATGCTTCGAGATCTGACCTTCAGAAGATCAGTCAAATGTGCGCCAGAAAAGTCATAACTGTCAACTACCTTACACAGTCATATGAAATGACTTAGAACTCAATGTACAAGAGGAATTAGACTCAATCCTTCTACACAAACATGTGTTGATTATCAGAGAAGATGTGTACAAAATGGCTTGGCCTAATTTTGCTCATAGCCATGGAAAACTCTCTCAGACTCAGAAGTTTTTCCTCACCATCTCTCTCAGAAAATACACGACTTTTCTCTACTCTCTCAGATTACAAAATTGAGTTCTCTCATACATGTTTTTGCATCAAATTAACTTATATACCTATGGTTTTCATTCTTCTAGACTTGAACTCGTAAGTTCTGAAGATCAAATAAAAATTAGACTCTAATTTTTCACTAATTTACAATAGTGAAATTGTCCCTTCACTTAGGCTTGATTTTCTGTAGGTCTTTTCTTCACTTCTTCTTTCCTCCATCATATGTCTTCATATGTCTTCATATATCCATGCCTAATTAGTGAGTGAAGCCCCAACAACAACTAGAAGTGGCCACAGTAGGCTGCTTCTTGCTCAACCAAGATATACATGAGCTACCAAGCATGAAGCAAAGGCCACTGGTGGACACACAAATGTCATAGCAAACAACCCAATCAATGTCAGAAAAAGCATGAAAATCTGGTGGTAGTGATCCCCCCTTGGGATAAAACAATCTGAGTAGCCGAGTACCACTCAAGTAGCAAAAAATGCACTTAAGTGCCTCCCAATGCTTGACACCTGGGCAATGCATAAACCTGCTCATCTATGAGACAACAAACTGAATATCTAGTTGATTAATGCATAAGTAAATCAATCATCCAACAGCCTACTGATAGAGAACATCATCAAATGCATCTCCAACATCATGAAGACTCAATCCTAAACTTACCTCGATAAGAGTGGCAATAGGCTTATATTCTTCAAGGCCAAAACACTACAATAATATGTCAATATATTTCATTTGACACAAAGACATTCCACCATCAACTTTCATAAACTGAATGCAGTGAGCAGCATGTCATCAACATATACCACAATGATCAAAAGCACATCATTAGCACGCTTAACATATAAGGTGCTTTCAGTTGGAATCTCAAAACCATGTGCAATGAGATAAGCATGTATCTTTTCATATCAAGCATGTGGTGCTTGCTTTAAACCATATAATGCCTTCCTTAACATGCACACATGGTTTTCATGCCTTTCTGCATAAAGCCATGGGGCTGAAAAGCATACAATTCTTTATGCAAGTCACCATTTAGAAATGTTGTTTTAATATCCAAATGATGTACATTCCAACCATGATGAGCTGCAAGTGCACAGATGCTACGAATAGTAGTCATTCGGCAAGTAGGAGCAAAGGTTTCATCAAAATCAATGCCTCTTTCCTGCACATAACCCTTTGCAACAAGCCTAGCTTTATACCTATCAACTATTCCATCAAGTTTACACTTCAGCTTGTATACCCACTTAGTGCCAATGGCCTCCTTGCCAGGAGGCAACTCACATAAAGTCCAGGTACCATTTTTCATGATAGCATCATATTCAAATTGCATTGTAGCCATCCAATGTTTAGAATTTTGTTCTTCATCAAACGAAATAGGTTCAGTCTCATCACAGAGACTAGATGCAGCCATAGCATAGCAATCTGATGCAAAAGAGGCACTATGAGAGCGTGACCAAGTACGATATGTCATGGGTGCATCTAATTTGTTGTCACGTAAGTTCTGCACCATCCATTTTGCCATAGTTTTTGCTTGCTCAATATGAGCTCTCTCATCAACAAGTGCATCATGTAAATCTGCATAAAAAATGGAGTGATCTGCATCATCACATGAAACCTACAAAGGCTGAGAAGTTGCCTCATTAGGACCATCACTAGACTGTCCACCTGTAAAAAAAGGAAGCAAAGTATCATACATGTCTTTGGAGCTAACATATGTCTCCTTAGTACATGATGTTGATATATTTAGGTAGTGATGTGTGAGAACACACTAGGACCGCCGAGGTACTTTTTTCCCTCTTTAGGAGGATTTTTTCCCCTGGATTGTCTATACGCCTATTGCCCTAAAAGGCTACTTAACTTTGTACATTCTCTAGTAATACATTTAGTATTGTGTGTTGTGCTCCAAGCTTCTTCTTCTTCCTTGTGTTGTTTGCATGCTTCCACAAACGTCTAACTCCAACAATTGCTATCAAAGCAGGTCGCTGCTTCATCTAGGGCGTCGTCGACACTCCTCTAGTTGCAGTCTCAGAATCGCACAAATTTTGGTGAGCATACTCAGCGTGTTTTCGAGATTAAAACAGCTTCGCTATGTGGTGCCAAAATCGAGGTCTGAGCTCGTTTCAGCCTCCGAATGCAGTATCGTAGCGCTTGTGCAAGCTATTTTGTCTTTTTGTGCCAAAGGTATATACCAATTTCGGTTCGTAAATATAAGCGTCTCAAAGTCTGTTATAGGTTTAGAAGATTTCATCTTGGCAATTCTGTTCAACTTTTTGAGATACAATCAATTTTTTGCATCAAGGTATTTTAGTCACCAGCCATGGCTGAAAGCAATGATGTATTTTGTATGTTGGTTGTTGAGGATAAGTTGGATGGTACCAACTACCCGTTGTGGCCTTATATGATTCGATATGTATTGGTTGCAAAAGGACTATGGAACATTGTGTAGGGTGTTGAAAAACGTCCTATCACACCTGCAACTGTTACAATGGCAGGTACTGAAGTTGATGCAGAAGGTGTCGAAGATGATGATATTCTGCATATTCTTGTTCGTGCTGCGGTTTTTGCTGCACCTACTAGAGAGCAAATTCGTTGGGATGGCAGAGATGCCCAGGCACATGCATTGATAGGTTTGTCTGTCAAACATGCCATTATTCCTCACATTCGCTCTTGCAGAACAACTAAGGATGCTTGGGATACACTTACCACATTGTACCAAGCTAGGAATGAGGCTTGTGTTGCTTACCTCCGAAAATAGTTGGAGAGTGAGCACATGAATGAAGGTGATTCTATGGACTATTTTCTAACAAAGATCAAAGACTTGAAGGAACAATTGATTTCTGCTGATGAGGTTATACCAGATAGCTCATTTGTGCAGTCAGTTCTGAATGGTCTTCCTGATTCATATCAGAGTTTTGCTTCTACTCTTCGGTTGATGATGAAAGGCAATCCAAATGCCTTGTCATTTGAGGAGTTAGTCTTTGTTCTATTGCAGGAGGATCAGTCCATGTAGAACAGGTTCATTATGCATGTTGGAGATCAAGCTTTCCTCGCTATTCAGAAGGGCAAAGGAAAATGGAGCTCTTCAATTAGTAAGCAGAAATCTGCTAATTCTACACAATCGAAGAGGGAAGACAAAGATGATAAGAAATCAGAACAGGAAAAATTGTTTTGCAAGTACTGTAAAGGAATGATCATATCATAAAGAACTGTCCAAAACTGGCTGCTAAAGAGGCAAAGAAGAAAGAGGATGGAATGGCTGTTGCAGAGGCCTCTACACCAAAAGCCGAATCTGCTAATCTTATGCAGGAAGAAGAATGGGTGTTTACTACTGTTTGCAGTTTTGACCCATCTTCTCATGAGCAGTGCATGTCTGTAGTAGACTCAGATGTTTGGTACTTTGACAGTGGGGCGACCAAACATATTACCTCGCAGGGTAGTTTCTTCTCTTCACTCGAGCCTGGCCCTACAGGGAATATTGTTACATGCATCAACAACTCCTCTTATCCTGTTATGGGTGTTGGTAAGATCATTTTGACTACTGCTAATGGTAGTTCTTTCACTTTGTCAGATGCTTTGTTTGTGCCAAGGATCAAGAAAAATCTGTTATCAGTTTCTCCATTACCCAAGATTGGCTTGGTTGTGAAATTTTCTGATGACTGATGTACAATTCATGATCTGTCAAATGGTGATGTGATTATTGCTTCTGGCATTTTGTTTTCTGGGTTGTATAAGCTCATAGACTATGAAAGATCTATAAATGATTCAGCATGTGCAGTACATGATTCTCAGGCTATGTCACATGCAAAGATTTGGCATGCACGCTTTGGTCATCTGAATTTTGCTAGTTTGCTATGCCTACAGAAATCTGAAATGGTATCCTCTTTGCCCAAACTTGAGGCACTTGGAAAACATGTTTGTGAAGGCTGTATTTTGGGGAAAATGCAGTGTTCCTCCTTTCCAAAAGATAGTTCAGTTAGGGCTACCCAAAAATTGCAGCTTGTACATAGTGATGTGTCTGGTCCTATGCAAACACCTTCTTTTGGGAATTATCTTTACTTCGTGACTTTTAATGATGATTTTTAATTCAAAAAATTAGATGGCTTCTATGCAATCTGAATATGATGCTATAATGAAGAATGGTACTTGGTCTTTATGTGACTTGCCTCCTGGCAAGAAGGCCATTGGGACTAAGTGGGTATACAAGCTGAAGCATAAGCGTGCTGGTACAGTTGACAGGTATAAGGGTAGGCTTGTTGCAAAGGGTTATGCGTAGGAAAGAGGCATTGATTTTGATGAGACCTTTGCACCTACTTGTCGAATTACTATTGTTCGTAGCATCTGTGCACTTGGAGCTCATCATGGTTGGAATGTACATCAATTGGATTTCAAAATAACATTTATGAATGGCGACTTGCATGAAGAACTGTATATTTTTCAACCCCGTGGCTTTGTGCAGAAAGGGCATGAGAACCAGGTGTGCAAGTTAAAGAAGGAATTATATGGCTTAAAGCAAGCACCACGTGCTTGGTATGAAAAGATACATGCCTATCTGATTGCACATGGTTTTGAGAACAGTCCAACTAAAAGCACCTTATATGTTAAGCGTGCTAATGATGTACTTCTAATCATTGTGATTTATGTTGATGACATGCTGCTCACTGGTCCTCATGAGAGGCATATTGCTGATTTTAAGGTTGACTACATGCTTCATTTGAGATGTCTCATTTGGGGCATTTGCATCGTTATTTGGGCATTCAGTTTATGCACGTTGATGGTGGAATGGCTTTGTGTCAAATGAAATATATTGACACATTATTGCAGCGTTTCGACCTTGAAGACTATAAGCCTATTGCCACTCCTATGGAGATAGGTTTATGATTGAGTCTTCATGATGTTGGAGATGCATTTGATGTTATTCTCTATCAGCAGGCTATTGGATGCTTGATTTACTTATGCATTACTCGGCCACATATTCAGTTTGTTGTCTCATAGATGAGCAGGTTTATGCATTGCCCAGGTGTCAAGCATTGGCAGGCGATTAAGCGAATCTTTCGCTACTTGAGTGGTACTCAGCTACTTGGGTTGTTTTATCCCAAGGGGGGATCACTACCACCAAATTTGCATGCTTTTTCTGACTCTAAATGGGCTGGTTGCTATCACACTCGTGTGTCCACTAGTGGCTTTTGCTTCATGCTTGGTAGCTCATGTATATCTTGGTTGAGCAAGAAGCAACCTACTATGGCCACTTCTAGTTGTGAGGCTGAGTATAGGGCAGCTTTCACACCTACTATTGAGTGTGTGTGGCTCGGACGCCTTATGGCTGATTTGGGTGTTGGCCAGTCTTCTACCACCACCATCTTCACTGACACTCAGAGTGCATTGGCAGTTGCGAGGAACCCTGTGTTCCATGCTTGCACTAAGCACATTGAGGTGCATTATCATTATGTCAGGGAGAGGTCCTTTGTTGGGGAGATCAGCTTGGCATATGTGCCCACGTAAGAGAACATTGCAGAGCTTTTCACAAAGGCTCTGTCTAGGGAGAAGTTTGAAGCTTTTTGTAAAGCTTTGGGCTTACTTCCTTTTGTGCATTGATTCCACATAGCTTGGCACTTCCTTATACATGAGTGTCAGCTCCTTGTTCACCGCATCACTCCCAGGGGGGATTTGTTGATATATTTAAGTAGTGATATGTGTGAACACACTAGGACCTCCGGGGCACTTTTTTCCCTCTTTAGGAGGTTTTTGTACCCTGGCTTGCATATACGCCTATTGCCCTAAAGGGCTACTTATCTTTGTACATTCTCTAGTAATACATTCAGTATTGTGTGTTGTGCTCCAAGCTTCTTCTTCTTCCTTGTGTTGTTCGCGTGCTTCCACAGACATTTAACTTCAACACATGAAAGAAATGGTTAAATAACATCTTCCACAAAAACAACATCATGGCTAACCAGAATGTGTTTAGTCTATGGATGATACAGACGATATCCTTTACTTTCAGAACTATACCCAACAAAAATACATTCTACTGCTTTATCATCCGATTTTTTGTGATGTTACTCAAGCACTAATGCATATGCAAGACAAGCAAAAACACGCAGATCAGCAATAGATGGCTTGCAACAATGCCAAGCCTCATATGGCGTGATAGACTACAACACTTTAGTGGAACACTTGTTCAATACATATGTTGCACCCATAACATCCTCAAGCCAGAAACTATGTGGTAAAGCCTGACTCTTGACCATACACATCTCCATTTCCATGAGCGACGTGTTCTTTCATTCAACAACTCCATTCTGTTGAGTTCTATATGGCACTATACACTGATGTTTTATCCCATGTTCAGCTAGAAATGCATTAAAGTTAGAAGACATATATTGCCCCCCTCGATCAGAATGGAGGGTGCCCATTTTACATGCTGACAAATTTTCAGCCAAAACCACAAACTGTTTGAAGCACATAAACACATCGGACTTTGCCTTCAATGGATATACCCATGCATGCCTGGAAAAATCATCGATAAAGTCACGAAGTAAAAATAGTTCCCAAAAGAAGGTGTCTGCATAGGACCAAAGACATCACTATGTACAAGCTGCAATTTTTTAGTAGCCCGAACTAAACCATCTTTTGTAAAGGAAGAACGCTGTATTTTTCACAAAATACAGCCTTCACATACACAATTGATTTCTATTGATGAAGTTATACTAGATAGCTCACTTGTGTAAACCGTTCTAAATGGTCTCCCTGAGTCATATCAGAGTTTTGCTTCTACTCTTCGTCTGATGATGAAAGGCAATCCAAATGCCTTGTCATTTGAAGATTTAGTCTCTGTTTTGTTGCAGGAAGACCAATCTAGGCAGAACAGGTCTATGATGCGTGTTGCAGATCAAGCTTTCTTGGCTATTCAGAAGTGCAAAGGTAAATGGAGCTCTTCTACTAGTAAGCAGAAATCTGTAAATGTTGCACATTTGAAGAAGGAAGACAAAGATGAGAAGAAATCAGAAAAGCAAAAATTATTTTGAAAATACTGTAAAGAAAATCATCATGCCATCAAGAGCTGTCCAAAACTGGCTGCTAAAGAGGCAAAGAAGAAAGAGGCCAGGATGGTTGTTGCAGAGGCCTCTACACCGAAAACAGAGTCTGCTAATCTTGTGCAGGAAGAAGAATGGGTGTTTACTACTGTTTGTAGTTTTGACCCATCTTCTCATGAGCAGTGCATGTTTGCAGTAGACTCAGATGTTTGATACTCCTCCTATCCTGTTATGGGAGTTGGTAAGATCATTTTGACTACTGTTGATGGTAGTTCTTTCACTTTGTTAGATGCTTTCTTTGTGCTAGGGATCAAGAAAAATATGTTATGAGTTTCTCTTGGCTTGGTTGTGAAATTTGTTGATGACAAATGTATAGTTCATGATCTATCAAATGGTGATGTCATTATTGCTTCTGGCATTTTATGTCATGGGCTGTATAAGCTCATAGACTATGAAAGATCTCTAAATGATTTGGCATGTGCAGTACATGATTCTCAGGCTATGTCAGATGCAAAGCTTTGGCATGCACGCTTTGGTCATCTGAATTTTGCTAGTTTGCTATGCCTGCAGTAATCTGAAATGGTGTCCTCTTTCCCCAAACTAGGGTCACCCGGTTTCACTTGATTTTTTAGATCATCAATCCTCTTTTATTGATCATCAATTGTTCTTCGTAATCCAGTAATTCTTAATCCTTCATTGGATAATTCTCCTCCTTGTGATGATAAATCATGGATAAGGTTATGTTCTTTAGGTAGTAGAATGTAGGCCTCTTTCAAGGAAGTGGGCCTTCGTTTCCTTGATTACAAAATTCTACCCAATTTTGAGGATGAGCCAAAGCTATACCTACATTCTTCAAGTGATCATCCCAATCTACACATTGATGAAGAATATCTTGTACAAAAACTTTTTGAATGAAATATAATGCTATTTGATTATTATTTGGTAATGATCTCTCAACTTGCACAAAGCATCGAAGTAAACTCTCTGTAATCCTTTATGTTGTAATTCAGAAAGCTTTAAGGGTGTGGTTTCTTTTGCCCTTCCTGTAATGTGAAAGGGAACATTAATCATGAACAAAATTATTTGGACATAGATTTTTTTACTTCTTTCATTGATAATGATTCTCCTTCTAATCCCTCCAACAAAATCCTTTGAGATTCAACATCAAGGTCGGCATTCTTGCCATGTTTTACTTTCAAATCTGCAAAACAAAAACACTAATTTTACCTTAGAGGAATCCACATAACTCAAATGAATCCACATAATTTAATCCACATAATTCAAATGATACCACCATCTAATCCACATAGTTCAAATGATACCACTTCATTTAATCCACATAATTCAAATGATACCACTTCATTTAATCCACTTAACAAAAATGATACCACTTCATTTAATCCACTTAACTCAAATGATACCACTTTACTTAGTCCACTTAACACAAATGATACGAGTTTACTTAATCCAATTAACTCAAATGATACCACTTCTTTAATACACCTAAGCCAAATGATACCATTTCATTTAATCCACCTAATTTAAATGAATCTATATCATTTAATCCACATAGTTCAAATGATACCACATCATTTAATCCACATAATTCAAATGAATCCCAATCATTTAATCCACATACAAGAAAATGAATCCACTTCATTTCATCCACATAATTCAAAAGATACCACTTCATTTAATCCACATTATTCAAATGATACCACTTCATTTAATCCACTTAAGTCAATGATACCACTTCATTTAATCCACATAGTTCAAATGATACCACTTCATTTAATCCACTTAACTCAAATGATACCACTTCATTTAATCCACATAGTTCAAATGAATCCACAACATTTACTCCACTTAATGCAAATGAATCTATATCATTTAATCCACATAGTTCAATTGAATTTTCAATATGGTCTTAATCGATTCATCATGGATATCTTCAAACCATACTGAGTTAGATTCAGGAATACTCTAAGTAGTTCATGTGAATCTATTCTTTTTTATAAATCTCCGTCAAAAGCCAGTTTAAACATATTTGAACTTGTAAATCCCATTTCTATAAATGTGATAACTATTTAAATCTATACATTTCAAGAGTTGCAATAGGAGTATCGAAATCATAAATGTCTCTTGACTTTTATTAGAAGGTGGAGGGCTAGTGGATATACATTCGGGTGCAATCCACCAGTACTTTCGACTCCAGTCATGTATAATTGATATTTCCAAATTAGGTAGCTTTGACAAAAAAATTGTTGGTAAATATGTTGCTCTACCAAAATCACATTATCGGATTTAAGCATTCTGAGCTTCAAAATGCAACAAAATGTTGCTTGGATCGAGATCCTTGTGGGAAATATTACGAGTGTGTAAAAATGATATTTCTTGCAACAATCCATTGATCAACTTCCAAATGTTTGTCTTCACGATTGCTTTGTCTTGACAAAATAATCAAGACATTCAATATACCATGTGACATTGTGAAGGAATAGACTCATCGATACATAAAAAAAACTACCTGGAGGGATTTGAATGAAAATTTATACTTCATAGTCACAACTTTTACATATAATCAAGAAGAATTTGAAGCAATTGATCATGTATAGAGGAGAAAAGTTTTGGAAAAGTACCTGACACCATGAGTGCACTGGCAAGATGCATCATACTTACTACAAGTGAATTCTTAATTTTGCCCGATGCCAAGGTGTCACCCATGGCCACAATTTTGGAGTGAACAAGCTAAGGGAAAGCTAAATAACAGTGGCTCAATTTTCTATTATTATCAAGCCCGCCTCATAATTACCTACCCAGTGAAGAAGATAGGACTTTTTGCCATTGTGAAGAACTAACAAGCAAAATTTCAAATTTTCTTCTTCTGGGTTGTGTATCTTCTTCTCCGTGAGCTTGTATGTGTGTTTGCCGCATGAAATGTGTGCCTAAAGGTGTTATCTACCCCTTCCCCTTCTCTTTTCACGATTGTAGTGTGCGTGTGAAGCTTTGTGAGTGTTGGTGTTGTTGAAAGTGTGAATTATGCAAGCTCTAGGTTACCTGTTACACTTATGTGTTCCTCGAGTAGCTTTGATGTGAACCTTTTCCCTATACATGGGCATTTTTTACTCTAGTGTTGGCTAGAGGTTTTTTCCCCATATTACCACATTCTTCATACTCTCATATGTGGTGGTACTTTGTACTTAGGAATATTATTCAGCTCTTACTTCAGTTGTGTTCATCATCAATAGAGAGAGCTAGACCAGCCAGTCGTCTTCTCTGTGTGTCTTGCTGCATTTGTGCTCCTTGTGTGTGCTTCTCGTGTGTCTCTCGCACTTCTACACACACCCAACAGTGGTATCAGAGCAGGTTCAGCTCCTTCTCAAGTTTCGAATTCGCATCATGGTGCGCGTGCACTTTTAACAGCGCAAATTGACTTCGGAGCATAGAAGAGTGAATTTCAACAGCCAAGACACATTTGTTACAGTGTGTTCCTCGAGTAGCTTTGATGTGAACGTTTTCCCTATACATGGGCACTTTTTACTCTAGTGCTGGCTAGAGGTTTTTTCCCCATGTTACCACATACTTGATACTCTCATATGTAGTGGTACTTTGTACTTAAGGATATTATTCAGCTCTTACTTCAGTTCAGTTCATCCATCAATAGAGAGAGCTATTCCAGCCATCGTCTTCTCCGCGTGTCTTGCTGCATTTGTGCTCTTTGTGTGTGCTTCTCCTGTGTCTCTCGCGCTTCTACACACACCCAACAGTGGTATCAGAGCAGGTTCATTTTCTTCTCAAGTTTTGGTTTTTCGCATCACGACGTGCGTGCACTTTAACAGTGCAAATCGACTTCGGAGCATAGAAGTGTGAATTTCAGCAGCCCGAAAACATTTCCAGCAGACGCGTTGGGGTTTTACCCTCATTTCAAAGCCATTCGTGTAGTCAGAATCGCCATCAGAGTGACGGTTTGTGAGCTGAAATTTTAGCACTCATTTCAGCTTTCATCGAAGTGAAGATTTTGTCACATTCTTGTTCCTTAGTGAAATGGCGGGCATCAATGACTTGTTTGGCATGCTTCAAGCTGAAGATAAGCTTGATGGGACCAACTATCCGATGTGGTCTTAGATCATGAAGCATGTTCTTGTTGCAAAACAACTTTGGAACATAGTGGTAGATGTAGATCGAAGACCGGCAGGTGCTTCTACTTCACAGTCTACTGTCAGAGATGGAGCTTCTTCTTCGAGTACAGTGGTCCTTCTCCACCTACACATGAGAAGCTTAGATGGGATGGAAAAGATGCTCAAGCTCATGCTTTGATTGCGCTTTCAGTGAAGCGTCATATAGTTCCACACATTCCGTCATGTTCTACATCACGACAGGCATGGGACACTTTTGCTTCTTTGTATGCCGTGTGTAATGAAGCACGTGTTGCATACTTGAGGAAGCAACTTGAGGATGTATGTATGGCTGAAAATGAGTCAGTGGATGTGTATGTGACACACATCAAGGACTTGAAAGAGCAATTGGCATAGATGAGATCATTCCGGATGCATCACTCATTTCTACATTGTTGAAAGGATTACCGGAATCTTTTCAAAGCTTTGCTACTACACTCCGTTTGGTTGCAAAAGGAAATCCTAATATGTATGCATTTGATGAGGTTGTGTCTCTTCTTTTGCAAGAAGAGCAATCTAGAGTGAATAGGAGTGGTTTGATTGAGGGAACACAAGCACTTGCTATCTCACAAAAGGGGAAAAGCAAGTATGGTTCAGCTTTGGGTTCATCAAAACCAAAGCCTCCAGCTTCCTCTTCCACTCATTCCTCTAATGATTGTGATTTGCAAAAGAAGAAGAGATGCAAATATTGCCGGAAGGTTGGTCATACTATTGATGAGTGTAGAAAGCTTGCTAAACGCAACGAAAAGAAGAAGGAATCTAGCATGTCTATTGCTGAAAATTCAGCAAATGCAAAGAATGATGAAGCTAACATGGCTCAAGATTTTTGGGCATGTGTTGTTACATGTCATTATGATGCTTCTTTACATTCTAAATGTATGGTTGTGAGTGAGGCTGATTCGGATTGGTTCTTTGATAGTGGTGCTTCAAAGCACATAACATCATGCAAAAGATTTTTTGCGTCTTTGAAAGATGCTCCTAAAGGAGGAAATGTGGTGTGTGCAAACAATGCCTCTTATCCTATCATTGGAGTAGGAGAAATTGAGCTTACGGCTGCAAATGGAGGTGTGATTCTCTTGAAAAATGCATTTTATGTGACCGGTATAAAGAAGAACTTAATTCCAGTTCAGTTGATTGCCAAAGCTGGACTTCATGTACACTTTGTTGATGATAAGTGTATGGTTCATGATTTCAGCAATGGCGATGTTATTGTGATGTCCGGTACATTATGTAATGGTTTGTATCGCATGGATACATACAAGAGGGCTGCCTCGAATGCCTTAGTTGCTCATACTTCTTCCATGGCTGAAATGGAGCTTTGGCATGCTCGTTTTGGTCGATTGAACTTCAATAGTTTGCTTTACTTGCAAAAGAAGGACATGCTTGTTGGTTTGCCTACACTTGAGTCCATTGAAAAGCATGCATGTGAAGGTTGCATTTTTGGAAAAATGCATCGTGCTTCTTTTCCAAAAGATGGTCATACACACACTACAAGAAAATTGCAGCTTGTTCATAGTGATGTATGTGGTCCCATCAAGACTCCATCTTTTGGGAAGCATGTATATTTTGTTACCTTCATTGATGATGCTACTCTCCATACATGGGTGTATCCTATGAAAGCAAAGAATGAGGTATTTTCTTGCTTCAAAGCATTTTTAACTATGGCTGAAAATTTTTCTTCACAAAAGCTTTTGACTCTACGCACGGATCGTGGTGGTGAATACATGTCACATGAGTTTAATGCTTTTCTTCGTGAAAGAGGTATTTCACACCAATGTACGGTGCCATATACACCTCAACAAAATGGTGTTGCCGAGCGTAAAAATAGAACTCTACTTGAAATAGCATGATGTATGGTTAAAGGAAAGCATCTTCCTGATAAGTTTTGGATGGAAGCGGTCATGTGTGCAAATTATGTGTTGAATCGCTGCCCTACAAAAGCATTGAAAGTCATCACTCCTTATGAGGCTTGGAATGGTCATAAGCCTATGGTTAGTCATATGCGTGTGTTTGGTTGTTTGGCATATGCTCTTGTGCCATCACAACAACGTCACAAACTTGATGACAAGGAAAAGAAATGTATATTTGTTGGTTATAGTGCTGAAAGTAAGGGATATCGGTTCTACCATCCATTGATGAACACAGTTATTGTGAGTCGAGATGTGGTATTTGCTGAAAATTCAGTTTTCCCTCTACTTGGATGTAAAAAACTCCCAACAGTTAGCTCACAAGATGTATTCGATACACTCATGGCTTTGTTGCAAAATGGTGCGCTTGACTATGGCCATGTAGACAAGCCAACTCATGTTCAAAGGGCTGAAAAATTCCAGCCAAGTAGGGCTGAAAATGCAAAAAAAATCCAGCCAAACATGGCTAAAAAATTTGAGTCAAAAAATGTCCAAACTGCTGGAAATTTCCAGCCATATATGGCTGAACATTTGCGTCAAAATATGGCTGAAACTGAGAATGAAATTCAGCCCACGCATGATGTACATATTGAAGATGTTTTACATAATGAACGCATGTCTATCAAGAGTGCACAATCTATGCCAAAGTGGCTGAAACAAACTTTGCAGGATAGCAAATTGAGTGCACCTTTACTTGGTAGAACAAGATCAAGCTCTCACCATGCATCAAGTAATTTTGTGGATTATTCTCTTATTGCTACAACATGTAATGAAGAGCCACTTTCTTTTGAAGATGCATGTGACGATCCACAATGGATGAGTGCTATGCAATCAGAAATAGATTCCATACATAGGAATGGTACTTGGGAGTTATGTGAATTGCCAAAAGGAAAGAATGCCATTGGTACAAAGTGGGTTTACAAGATTAAGAGAAAATATGATGGTAGCATTGATCGCTACAAAGCTAGATTGGTTGCCAAAGGATATGCGCAACAATATGGCATTGACTATGAGGAAATTTTTGCACCTACTTCATGCATGACTACCATTCATACAGTGGTTGCATTGGCTGCCCATCGAAGTTGAAAAGTGCATGAGTTGGACATAAAAACAGCTTTCTTGAATGGTGATTTGCAAGAAGAGGTCTATGTGAAGCAACCTACTGGATTTGCTATGAAAGGGAAAGAGCATATGGTTTGTCGATTGCATAAAGCCTTGTATGGTCTCAAGCAAGCTCCACGTGCATGGTATGACAAAATACGTAAGCACTTGATTGCTCTTGGCTTCACATGTAGTCCGATTGAAAGCACACTCTATGTACGCAAAAATGGGACTGATCTTATAGTGCTTTTTCTTTATGTCGATGACATACTCTTGACTGGGTCATGTGATGCAAAACTTGACATTCTTATGGCTGATTTGCAGCATGCTTTTGATGTCACTTATCTTGATCTTTTTAGCTACTATCTTGGCATCCTGTTTGTATCCGTTGAGGGGGGAATTGTTATGCATCAAGCAAAGTATGTTGAAAAACTACTTCAACGTTTTGATTTTGAGGATTGTAAGCCAGTTTCCACACCAATTGAGACAGGATTCAGGTTCTCAGTTGAGGATTCCAGTGATGCATTTGACACTTCTCTTTATCAATAAGTTGTGGGATGTCTTATGTATGCATGCAACACAAGGCCGGATATACAGTATGCAGTTTCCCAATTGAGTCGATTCATGCATAGCCCTGGCACTAAGCATTGGCAAGTGGTGAAATGTGTGTTTAGATATCTCCTGGGCACTTTGAGCTTAGGTCTCTTTTATGGCAGAGATGTTCAGCCATGCTTGCATGCTTTTACAGATAGTGATTGGGCTAGTTGTTATGATACTCACGTGTCCACTAGTGGTAATTGCTTTTTCCTTAGAGACTCATGCGTATCTTGGTTGAGTAAGAAGCAACCTACAGTGGCGACATTGAGTTCTGAAGCTGAGTACAGTGCAGTTTTCACAGCTACACTGGAGTGTATATGGCTGAGACGCCTATTGATGGATCTTTGCATGGAGATTGATGCTGCTACGCATATTCTCACTGATAGTCAGAGTGCTTTGGCTGTTGCACAAAACCCAGTGTTTTATGCACGGACCAAACATATTGAGGTGCATTATCAGTATGTGAGAGAGCACCTTCATGCAAGAGATATTGATTTGGTATGTGCCTACACAAGATAATGTGGCAGATATATTCACCAAAGCTCTTCCACGGGAAAAGTTTGAAGCTTTTCGCAAAGCTTTAGGCTTGTTACCTTGTGGGGGCTGATCTCTCACTGCCTATATGTGTTCACATCATTCGCTCCAGGGGGGGTTTGTTACACTTATGTGTTCCTCGAGTAGCTTTGATGTGAACCTTTTCCCTATACATGGGCACTTTTTACTCTAGTGCTGGCTAGAGGTTTTTTCCCCATGTTACCACATACTTGATACTCTCATATGTCGTGGTACTTTGTACTTATGGATATTATTCAGATCTTACTTCAGTTCAGTTCATTGATCAATAGAGAGAGCTATGTCATTATGATGCTTCTTTGCATTCTAAATGTATGGTTGTGAGTGAAGCTGATTCGGATTGGTTCTTTGATAGTGGTGCTTCAAAGCACATAACATCATGCAAAAGATTTTTTACCTCTTTGAAAGATGCACCCAAAGGAGGACATGTGGTATGTGCAAACAATGCCTCTTATCCTATCATTGGAGTTGGAGAAATTGAGCTTACGATTGCAAATGGAGGTGTGCTTCTCTTGAAAAATGCATTGTATGTGCCCGGTATAAAGAAGAACTTAATTTTAGTTCCGTTGATTGCCAAAGCTGGACTTCATGTATACTTTGTTGATGATAAGTGTATGGTTCATGATTTCAGCAATGGCGATGTTATCATGATGTTCGGTACATTATGTAATGGTTTGTATCGCATGGATACATACAAGAGGGCTTCCTCGAATGCCTTGGTTGCTCATACTTCTTCCATAGCTGAAATGGAGCTTTGGCATGCTCGTTTTGCTCACTTAAACTTCAATAGTTTGATTTAATTGCAAAAGAAGGACATGGTTATTGGTTTGCTTATACTTGAGTCCATTGAAAAGACATGCATGTGAAGGTTGCATTCTTGGAAAAATGCATCGTGCTTCTTCTCCAAAAGATAGTCATACACACACTACAAGAAAATTGCAGCTTGTTCATAGTGATGTATGTGGTCCCGTCAAGACTCCATCTTTTGGGAAGCATTGATTTTGTTACCTTCATTGATGATGCTACTCGCCATACATGGGTGTATCCTATGAAAGAAAAGAATGAGTTATTTTCTTGTTTCAAAGCATTTTTAGCTATAGCTAAAAAAATTTCTTCAATAAAGCTTTTGACTCTACGCACGGATCGTGGTGGTGAATACGTCACATGAGTTTAATGCTTTTCTTGTGAAAGGGGTATTTCACACCAATGTATGGTGCCATATACCCCTCAACAAAATGGTGTTGCCAAGCATAAAAATAGAACTCTACTTACATGGCACGATGTATGGTTAAAGGAAAGCATCTTCCTGATAAGTTTTGGATGGAAGCGATCATTTGTGCAAAGTATGTGTTGAATCGCTACCCTACAAAAGCATTGAGAGTCATCACTCCTTATAAGGCTTGGAATGGTCATAAGCCTATGGTTATTCATATGCGTGTGTTTGGTTGTTTGGCATATGCTCTTGTGCCATCAGAACAACATCACAAACTTGATGACAAGGAAAAGAAATGTATATTTGTTGGCTATAGTGTTGAAAGTAAGGGATATCGTTTGTATTTTCCATTGACGAACACGATTATTGTGAGTCAAGATGTGGTATTTGCTGAAAATTCACTTTTCCCTCTACTTGAATGCAAAAAACTTCCAACAGTTAGCTCACAAGATGTGTTCGATACATGCATGGCTTTGTTCCAAAATGGTGCGCTTGACTATGGCCATGTAGATCAGCCAACTAAGGCTCAAAGGGCTGAAAAATTCGAGCCAAATAGGACTGAGAATGCCAATTATTTCCAGCCAAACATGGCTGAAAATTTTCAGCCAAAAATTGTCAAGGAAATTTCCAGCCACATATGGCTGAACATTTGCATCAAAATATGGCTGAAAATGAGCATGAAATTGATCCCACGCATGATGTACATGTTGAAGATGTTTTACATAATGAACACATGTCTATCAAGAGTGCACAAACTATGCCAAAGTGGCTGAAACAAACTTTGCAGTACAGCAAATTGAGTGCACCTTTACTTGGTAGAACAAGATCAGCTCTCACCATGCATCAAGTAATTTTGTGGATTATTCTCTTATTGCTATAGCATGTAATGAAGAGCCACTTTCTTTTGAAGATGCATGTCACGACCAAAATGGATGAGTGCTATGCAATCACAAATGGATTCCATACATAGGAATGGTACTTGGGAATTATGTGAATTACCCAAAGGAAAGAATGTCATTGGTACAAAGTGGGTTTATAAGATTAAGAGAAAATCTGATGGTAGCGTTGATCGCTACAAAGCTAGATTGGTTGCCAAAGGATATGCGCAACAATATGGCATTGATTATGAGGAAACATTTGCACCTACTTCACGCATGACTACCATTTGTACCGTGGTTGCATTGGCTGCCCATTAAGGTTGGAAAGTGCATCAGTTGAACATAAAAACAGCCTTCTTGAATGGTGATTTGCAAGAAGAGGTTTATGTGAAGCAACCTCCTGGATTTGCTATGAAAGGGAAAGAGCATATGGTTTGTCACTTGCATAAAGCCTTGTATGGTCTCAAGCAAGCTCCACGTGCATGGTATGATAAAATCCAGAAGCACTTGATTGCTCTTGGCTTCGCATATAGTCCAATTGAAAGCACACTCTATGTACGGAAAAATGGGGTTGCCAACCACCAAATAGTCATAGTTCTTGGCTCCTAGAATCACGAGATTCCTCATCTCACTTCCTTTTACTTCTCAATCGATACCTAAAGTGTAGGAACACTTTTAGGTAAGGGATATTCAAATTTCAATTTCTCTTTATGTGTATAAATAGAGGTGACTTTCAATCGCGGGATATGATAGAGAAGATATATCCATTGAGCCTCATGGTTGAGTATAGCTTGAGCTCACTTATGTATAAGTAAGTCCACTTTATCTCCTTTGTATCATACATTCATTAGCACACATAATTTTATTCATTCGTTCATGATAATCTCTATTCACGATTCTCTGCTACAACCTCTTCATTCCAGTCATATTTCTTGATTGATTTCTCTGTGTGTACTTGATCACTTGATTTACTTTAACTTGGTATAGTTAGCGTTGTGGAGGTGATCGCAATCCGGGTGGATCGGGTCCGGTCGTGGCACACACAGGGTGTATGAAGCTAATGAATGTTGGATGGTTTAAGGACATGAAAGTGAAATTAATGTTGAGTATGGAGAAGAGAGAGATGTTGAAATGATTATGGGAATAGGAAAGTAGGAGTGCAATTTAGATTTATGAACATGAATGATAAGAATGAAAGGGAACCATACACACGAATCAAATTTGGAAGGAAGAATGGTCCATTGAAGGAGCTTCTTAAACACTTCCTAATTCTAATTCATATGCATAGTCTTTTTTGGATGATATGTATGCATGACGTGAATAGATGGAATCCTTACACATAAACCAATTTCGAAAGGAAGAATGGTCCAATATTGGAGCTTCTTATACACTTTCAGAAACTAATCAATATGTATGGGTATGTATGGTTTATATGCATGCAAGTGAATTATGATAATAGAGTTTACTCACAAGCTCAAAGAAACATCCTCACTGGTTCAACGCAATACTGCGGAGCCTTCTCACACATAGAAGAAATAGAAGACATGTAAAAATACTTAAGAGACTGAGAGAGGAGACAAGAGACAAGTGACAAGTGACATGAATTAAAAGGATTGGAATTAAGATACATGTATAAGATCGTCGTGGTACGTCAAGCTAGGCAGTCTACTGATCAAAGGTGGTTCCGACCCTCAAACCATGACAGTTCAACCGAACGTCACACGTAAGAAGGTGAGTCCCACTCCAGTGACCCTATGTCTGTCTAGGCTCGTAACGTCTAACTAAAGAAGTCTAAGACTCATTAAAATCAGCTCTAACTCACTCACACGCTCCACCGAGGGTGAGTCAAGATAGAGATGCTGGTTTCAAGAGCCTATCCTAGATTGGAATTCTAACTTAAATTTGAAACTAGGTTCTATACTCATACTAGCTCACCTTGGATCCTCACTCGCTCAACCGAGGGTGATCGTCTCAAGGAAACCGTAAGCTAGCATGAGCCCTATGGATGCCTAACAATGATGCTCTAGGAGTTTGGAGGGGGGTTTATATAGTTTTTTGAATGAATTTGGGCCCTTGGATCTAAAGAAATCAACTCTCAACTCTAGGATCACTACTTTTGATTACAACCATTTGATTAATCAAATCAATGGCTTGGAATTGTTCTTTCTATCAAATCTAGTGTAAAGAAGTGAAATTTAGGCGCCCTCATTCTCCACCATTGGATCTGGGGATGATCTGGACCGTCGAATCAGTGCTGACATCAATTCGGATAAGATAAGCCACTATTTTTGGAGAAAAACTGCATTATTGATCTTTGATTGTAAAAAAACTCTTCTTTTATGGAAAAACTCGTGGATCCTCCTTGCTTTAAGCATAAGTGCATCTCCACCCTTGAATATGAGCTCATCTTGATCGTACAACATGGCTCAATCAGCTTTCGCCATGTGGTGGCCCTTCAACCCTTCAATTTGCTTAAACTAGAAAACTGCGGTGATCCTGAAAACTGGACTTTGTACTCTTTGACCCTCCAAATAGGCTTTGATGAATATGAAACTTTGTAGGACTATGTTTCCAAAGATCTCCTTCAAGAATATGCAGAAAAAACTCCCATCTGAATCTCCCTTGTACAAGTTTGACTACATTTGGAAGCTTGCAAGGTGGCATTAAGGTCTCTAGGAAGCTCTGATAGCCTTGAAA
The DNA here is from genome assembly GCA_020310875.1 of Ceratopteris richardii. Taxonomy (NCBI): domain Eukaryota; kingdom Viridiplantae; phylum Streptophyta; class Polypodiopsida; order Polypodiales; family Pteridaceae; genus Ceratopteris; species Ceratopteris richardii. The sequence goes on along the minus strand of CM035414.1, from coordinate 17,300,176 downwards.
ATTTGTACAAATATGTAGCCACATATGATCTTTATACATGCCAAACCATATGGTTAACATAAATTTCTATACAAAAATTTGTAGGGTCAAACTAGAAAAATTACATTTTTACAAAATGAACATAGCATACCAATGTGCTACAAAATCCATTTTCTACTGAAATTTGGGCTATAGACTGCCTTTGACAATCTTTACAAGTATATGGATTTTCATCTAATTTGGTGACAATGAAATTTTTGCCCTAATTCCCAACTTTGACCAGCTTTGACCAGCTTTGACCGCTACCATGGACTTTCTTGATTTCTTTGAAACTTTGTATGTGAGCTTCCTTTGACATCCTTGATGCATCCTGGACTTCTCGGGGAATTCCGGCTACCTTCACCAAATATGTTTTTTGTAGGGCTTCACAAGTGAGAGAGGAGAGCAAATCTCGACGACATTCGCCCCCACTAAACCTGCGATTCCTCCGGAAGCGCCACTCTAGCATCTGTGAAAACAAAATGTTCCAGGCATCAAATTCTTTTATAGGCAACATAAGAAACATGGAAGGAAAATTGATTATTTGCATGAATAAGTAGGTAACGTGACATGAAGCAAAATTTGCATGAAAGAAAGAATTGAAACAGGCAACATGAATATGCATGAACAAATAGGCATCATATATGCAAATGAACAAGCAACATTGGCAACAAGAAAGAAAAAAAACAAGCATCAATATGAAGTGGAAGTGGATGAATTGAGTCGTTTTAAGCATCAGTTCCTCTCATCTTGAAGAAAATTTTGTACCTTTTTCATAAAGCAATTTACCTTAAATATGATTATAAACAAAGATTTAGGATTTTCAAGAGACATCTTTCATCTTTAGCTTATTTTAGATCAACTCCTTTCCTACATGAATATGAATATGCTCTTTCTCTAATAACATGCAAGGAAATCTAACTAAACTCCACTAATGCATAAATCTGCCTATATAGCCTGTGATTTATTCTACTATGCCTCTTTATCCTCCTTTGGCTTGCTCTTTTTTTTTTTTTTTTTGATGATGATGATGATTCGACAACTTTATGGTTACGATCACTTTTTTGGGGTCGAAGAAAGTGTAAACTTCTTGGTAACATGTAGCAACTTTTTTTCTTTTTTTTTTTTTTTGATGACGGGGAAAAATTAAACCCCGATACAAGGTACAACCATTTTTGATGACGGAGAACAGTCGTTTAAACTCCGATACAAGTGCTGTGAGATGGACTAAGGATGTAGAAACATGCAATAGCAGGAGCTAGGATTTCAACAATTATGCTTTCAATATAGGATACATATGCATGTTTATATATGAAAGTCATGTCACCAAAATAAACCTCAATATCTACATGCCCTATCTTTCCACAATCCTAGATTATAATCAATTCCTTAGTAGATAAGTTACTACTTAAGATACAATTTTACACAAGTAGAGAAATCAGCATTTGCCTTTTTTTGACTCAAGTGATGTGGATATGCAATGCAATGCAATGCAAAGACTGAAAAAAAACATGCATGAAACAAGCATGGAAAAAAGAAAAAAAAAAAGAATGAACTTGAAAAAAAACAGAGCAACATGAACTTGAAAAATTAATGATATTTTTATATGTTTTTTTTTTCCTTTTTTTTATTTATATTTTTATTTTTTATAACATGGATACTCCTGTTTATGAATCGGCCTCATTGTTGTCATCTTCTTCAATGTCCTCATCCAAAATGTACTCGTCATTATCACGTTTCTTGAATAGCTTTATCCGTTTACCTGCAATCAAAGTTTTTAGTGCAACACCATTTAATTCACAAAGAGCTTACGTACCATTGTTGTTGACTTTTGATACAATGTATGGCCCAAACAACCGTTGAGTGAGCTTTTTGCGTGCATCATATTGAGAGTCAAATGTACTATCATAAATGAGCACCCAATCTCCTACTTCAATTGGCTTAGGACGCAATCGCTGAGTTTTATCAAAATAATGCTTGTTCTTCATTCTAGATTCTCTTAATTTTTCAACAGCATCATCAAGTCTTAATTTACCTTGTTCTAACTGTTTAATACGCAAACTCAAAAAATCATCAGTAGACATGTTTTCAGACCAAGGCAAATTTGACCATGCAGAAATATGAGACTGAATTGGAAACAATGGTTTTTGATAGTACATGAGTTCAGCAGGCATATATCCAGTAGTACGTGTGCATGTCATTCTATCTGCTCAAAGTGCAAAAGGTAAGAATCTAGGCCATTGTTTGATGTCATCGTTACATGCTTTAGATATGGCTTTCACAATAGGTGGATGCCCTCTCTCTATTTTACCATTGGCCTCTGGATTATATGCAGTAGTGAGAGACAAACGAATACCGTGACGCTCAAAGAACTCTTTAGCTTCTCTCGCATTTAACTCTCCACGATCGGCAACTACTTTCTCTATGTACCCAAAGCGACTTATGACATCTTCAAGTAACGCATTTTGTCAATACCTTTAGGCATAGTTACAAGAGCTACTACCCACTTGTAGTGAATACAAGGTGGATAAGTAGGATGGATCTCTATGTTTGACTGATGAATGAAGTTGACAAGTAGAACATGTAGAAACATAGCTACTAATGTCAACATACATCCTAGGCCAATAATAGGTACTTCTAATTTTTTCATATGTTCCAAAAAATCCTTTATGACCGGCCCATAATGTCTCATGCATTTCCTTCATTACTTGCAATTGAAGACCTCGTTTTCCCAGGACTCGTTGTGGATTCTTAACCTTACCCTTAGCATGTCTCCAAAGATAACCATTACATAGGAAAAAGTTATAAGCTCGTTTCCTAATGTTACGGAATCTATTCGTAGTCCAGCTAGGTAATGGTTGTAGTGTACTGAGATACTTTCCTATGTCTCTCCATTCATCTTCGTACTCAGACTCATGAAATTTCTCATACTCATATATATGTGGAACATAGTCAACTAAATTCACATTCTTTATTAGATCACTTTCAAGATCATCATCAAATCTAGCTCTCGATAACATATCAACAACTGAGTTTGACTTACCTGAAATATGAACTAACTCAGGATTTATGAACTTAATATATGAGATCCATCTAAGCATGGCTATATCAGGAGATGAACAATTGGCTATCATTCCAATGAGAGGCAAATAATCAGTCTCAACTTTGACATTTGCACCAATGAAATATTCTTTGTCCGTTTTCAAAGCTGTTACCATACCCCATAGTTCTCGTTTGATTTGTGGATATTTTCGTTGTGTTTCATGTAGAATTTTGGCACCAAACCTAATTGCATATCTATTCCCTTCACTATCATCTTGACTTATGACCCAACCTATACCAATAGGACTAGTATCAACAGTCAATATAATAGGTTTGTTAGCAGAATAGTCTACACGCTTAAGGATGGGAGCTTTAAGCAATAATTTCTTCAATTTACGCATAGCTTGAGTGTGTTTGTCAGTCCAAATAAATTTTCGTTTCTTCCTCAACAAGTCATAAAGACAATCAGCAACATGAGCAAAGTGAGGGATCCAAATAACATAAAAGATGCAAGCACCAAGAAATCTACGTACCTCACTCACGTTGTTACATGTTTCAGAAATCTTGCTAATGGCATCAACTTTTTGTGGGTATGGCTTTCGACCATAATGGCCACATAAATGTCCAACAATAAGTACCTCGTTGACACCAAAAACAGATTTCTCTATGGAAAATGTGAGACCTACCTCTTCAAATCGTTGAAATATTCTTTCACAATCAGAGATATGGTCAAGAACAAATTTACGACATCCCGATGAATCTAAACTAATGTCCTTTACATGTTCCTCACTCCCTTTAATTGGAATATCATCAATGAATGGCATAGTTATATGAGGGATAAAGTCATGTAAGACCATATTCATAGCACTCATCATATGAGCCACAGAATTAGTCGCTCCTTGAGGTAAAGTACACATTCGCACTAAGCCTAAAGGAGTTTTCATTGTGGTTATGTCACGACTATCAATTGCTAATTGGAATTGGTCATATCCAGAATATAGATCACCCATTGAATAGATAGAATGTCCTGAAAATGATTCAGCAAACTCATCTACAATGGGTCCTGTTCCTACATTCCTTATGGTGACTTTATTGACGGGTTGGAGATCTTGAATAAAACGTAGTTTCCCATTCTTTTTAGGCACAGTGAACCATCTGTTTGAGTAAGGTGCAAAAGATGGCTCTAAAATTCTCATGTTTATCTTCTCCTTAAGTAGTTTCATTAGCTCAGGTAAGTGAGCCTTTGGAACAGGTATAGGACGAAGATTCCATGCAATATGTGGAATAGTAAAGATTATCATGGGTGCAACTAACTTAGGATCTACACAACCAATCTCATGAGGATACATAGTAAAGGCTTTTCCATGGCTACGTATGACTCCCTCAAATTTATCTCTCTCTGCTGGCAAAAGAAAGTCATCATCTCTACCAATTTTCACCTGTTTGATTGTCTCGTCCGTGAATGTATGTCCTATGTTTTTCTTATCCCGAAGAGTTGGATCATTTTTCACATCAATAATTTTTTCATTACTTCCTTGAGGTAATGGTTGAGCTATGGGTTTGATTTTTTTGTCTACAGTTTTGTACTTTGTTTCAACTAAGGCATCATGTGTTTGGTTAAATTTTGAGCACTTGTCAACATTGAGAGCATACTCTTGGATTAGAGCATACTCATCAAGGGAAGAAAGAAGAATAATATGGGAATTAGAATTTTGTTGAAGACATAACTCTAACTCCTCAAGAGTAGAGAAACAATGAGATGTTTCAATCACATGCTCAATGTTCTCATCATGTTCCATGATTTTGTTGTTTTTATAATTTTTTTGGGTTTTTTGGATAAAAGACTTGGACAATTGACTCTTATGAAGAAAATCTAATCTAGAATGTGGAAAACAAAGTGACAAACTATTGTACATGTTGGTTGGATGCGAGATGTCAAACCAATATCCACTGTTGTCCCGCTCAACAATGGATTCTATCCGAAATTTTGATCATATGTAGCTCCAAACATGAATCGAGGTGCATAATCACTACAAGCATGCTCATAACCCTGAGTAACAATAGGTTTCTTTCTAATTGACAATCGATTCCTAGGATGATTCACTCCTACTGTCATGACTTGAAGTGATTGCATTCCATCCTTAGACTTGAATCTAGCATAGGTGACCCATCATCCATGGCTTTAGTTTCCATACGACTCTCACAAATAAAGGGTTGACCTAAGAGAACTTCATAGGAGCAATTATCTTGAATAAAAAAGTGAAATTCTTCTGTGATTCCTCCTATGGATATGGGCACACTAGCACAAGCTCCATACAGGATACCTACACCATTATCTGCAGTTCTCATACGCCATCCACAATCTTTATCTATGGGCCATCGAAACTTATCATAGACTTCTCTTGAAATCACATTGATTTCAGAGCCGGAATCTACTAATGCATTTACAGTGATAGTGTTCTTATCATTTCCTATTTTAACATGCATCTCTGATGTACCTCTAGACCAAAATGTTGTTTTAAAGTGACTTTCAGGATTGTTTTCATGATTTTCATGGTCAGGTTGAATAGGTCCTAAGAAATTTTTATTAACATTTACTTCATCATCATCAAAGTCCTCTTCATCAGATTCATCAAAGTTTAAGGCTTCATTCATAGCTTGATCTTGATCTAGAGAATCTTGCATCTCAGTATCTAGATTAAGTGGAAACCTCTTCCTTTTAATTAGGCCGATAAAGTTATCTTTAAAAACAGGCTTTGCAATAGAGAAAACTTGTTCTAAAGACATAGTCTTTTGAATCTTAAGCAAAATGTCATCTAAAATCTCCATAGGATCTATTTTTCTCTCAATTTCTGAAATCAAGATGGCTTTAGGTTTTTGCTCAGGGTCTTGTTTTTGTTCATGTTCTTGTGTTTGGTCTTCAGTTTGTTTTGATTGTTCTTGTTTATCTAAAGGCTTTGGTTCTGTTTTTCTTTGCTTTGTCTTCTTCCCTTTTTGTTTCTCCTCTTGTTTTTGTTCATTGGGTTGTGATTCTTGTTTTTTATCTTTAGATTGTGATGTTTCTCCCTGCTCTATGATTGTTTCTATCTCTCTGAGGTTTTTTTTCGAGTCACTCTTCTTTCACTGCTTAGCTTCATCTCTTTTTCGTTTTTCTTCTACATTGGATATGTGAGAAATAAGATATTGATCTTCTATTGGTGATTCCCAAGCCATTATTCTCCTAATCTCATCTCGTGCTCTTACTAAAGCCTCTATGGAAAAATCACCTTCCTTTGTGGGTTTACTTGATTCCACTTGTTCATCAAGAGCTTCTAGTTTCACTCCTCTAGTTCCTACATCCGTTATGGTTATATTTTCATAGTGTTTTTTCATTCCTCCCTTACCATAATTTCCTTGCAAAGGTAGCCTAGATCGATAGTCACATATTTTTTCGTCTATGTCTATTATTAGTCGTTGCTCCTTAGCAGCCTTCAATAGTTCACAATCTCTCAAAAAGTGCTCTAACGAATCACACCAAGGACAACGAATCACACCAAGGACACCTACGAGGGCCACACACAAAACCATTTTGATTTTGAGGATTTTGATTAACTTGTGGTGGGAAATTTTGAAATTGAGGATTTTGTTGATAAGGTATTGCTTGAACAGGATAATTAGGATTTTGAAAATGCAATTGATGTATTTGAGGAGCTTGGGGAGCAACATGTGGTACTTGAGGTGCAAGAGGAGCTTCCATATTATACGGTTGATGATTTTGAAAATTTTGATTTTGAGGATTTTGAAAAGCTATTTGAGAAGCTTGAGGATACAGGTTTTGATACATTTGAGGATTTTGCACATGAGGATGAGGATTTTGCATTGAAGGATTATGCATTGGAGGATTATGCATTGGAGGATTATGCATTGGAGGAACTTGATATGCTTGAGTAGGAGCTACTTGTGGATTTTGATTGGTAGCTATAACATGTTGATTAGGCTCTTGAAAAGTCATTGGGTTCATTTGATTTTGGAAAGGTCTTGGTGTAATTAGATTGTAAAGCATCTATAGTCTTGGCCAAATTGGATTGTGTAGCAATACGACTTTCCATTTGCTTAGTGAGAATATCCACTTGAGATAGTTCAACTACACTTTTATTTGGCTCTACTTTAAAACCTTGAGTAGGCTCCATCATTTGAGGAATAGGAGTAGAGTCAAAAAGCATAGCATGGGATTGTTCTCTAACTTGCTCCTTAGTTTGTGGAAGGCTAGCTTGAGGAAGACTAGTTTGCTCATAAAGCATGGATTGTCTTTGATGTCTATGGGCTACAGCCTCTACTACTTTACGCACTTTTTGCCAATTGTCAGTAAGACCATAGCGCTTATCTGGTTCTTCTAATCGCCGTTCAACTTCCCTACGAGTTACAGGATGAAAAAGCTTAAGAAAATTGATCACAAGATCAGGTTCCAAAGTTATCTTATCCTCATTAGGAAGTTGTTCATAGCGTTTAATATACTCATTTTGTAAGTGAGTAATAGAGCTACTAGGCTTTGGAGAATTGACCCATCATAAGAATCCATCTCGATTATGTTGGCTATAATCTTCAAGATAGAATTCTTTGAGCATCTCCTTTCTAAAATCACTCCAAGGAAGACTATCATATTGAGTGACACGGTTTATGATAGAGCTATCAACAATTCGTTCAAAGAATGATATCAAAAGATCTTTGGGAAGACAAAAAATCATAGATTGCTCTTCAAACAAATCTAAGTAGCTTGTGATGTTGATGCCATTGAATTTTCCCTTCTCTCTCAACATAGAAGAGACTATTCTTTGGCCTTGTTTCTCAACAATAAGGGATTTGAATCCTTCCTCCATCTTATGTGAATAAGCAAGTGATGCACGATGCTCTAGATCTCTCACAAATGCGTTTACTTCACGACGAAGATGTGCACGATACTATGAGATATCCAGTGCAACACTCAAGACTGATGATGATGATATGATGAGGATGAAAAATATGAAACAAAGGATATGGATCACAACCTCCCAACAAGATCAGAAGCAAATGCCACGAAGCGTTTCACGTCGGGTTCAAATGTGGAGGTGATCGCAATCCGGGTGGATCGGGTCCGGTCGTGGCACACACAGGGTGTATGAAGCTAATGAATGTTGGATGGTTTAAGGACATGAAAGTGAAATTAATGTTGAGTATGGAGAAGAGAGAGATGTTGAAATGATTATGGGAATGGGAAAGTAGGAGTGCAATTTAGATTTATGAACATGAATGATAAGAATGAAAGAGAACCATACACACGAATCAAATTTGGAAGGAAGAATGGTCCATTGAAGGAGCTTCTTAAAGACTTCATAATTCTAATTCATATGCATAGTCTTCTTTGGATGATATGTATGCATGACGTGAATAGATGGAATCCTTACACATAAACCAGTTTCGAAAGGAAGAATGGTCCAATATTGGAGCTTCTTATACACTTTCAGAAACTAATCAATATGTATGGGTATGTATGGTTTATATGCATGCAAGTGAATTATGATAATAGAGTTTACTCACAAGCTCAAAGAAACATCCTCACTGGTTCAACGCAATACTGCAGAGCCTTCTCACGCATAGAAGAAATAGAAGACATGTAAAAATACTTAAGAGACTGAGAGAGGAGACAAGAGACAAGTGACAAGTGACATGAATTAAAAGGATTGGAATTAAGATACATGTATAAGATCGTCGTGGTACATCAAGCTAGGCAGTCTACTGATCAAAGGTGGTTCCGACCCTCAAACCATGACAGTTCAACCGAACGTCACACGTAAGAAGGTGAGTTCCACTCCAATGACCCTATGTCTGTCTAGGCTCGTAACATCTAACTGAAGAAGTCTAAGACTCATTAAAATCAGCTCTAACTCACTCACACACTCCACCGAGGGTGAGTCAAGATAGAGATGCTGGTTTCAAGAGCCTATCCTAGATTGGAATTCTAACTTAAATTTGAAACTAGGTTCTATACTCATACTAGCTCACCTTGGATCCTCACTCGCTCAACCGAGGGTGATCGTCTCAAGGAAACCGTAAGCTAGCATGAGCCGTATGGATGCCTAACAATGATGCTCTAGGAGTTTGGAGGGGGGTTTATATAGTTTTTTGAATGAATTTGGGCCCTTGGATCTAAAGAAATCAACTCTCAACTCTAGGATCACTACTTTTGATTACAACCATTTGATTAATGAAATCAATGGCTTGGAATTGTTGTTTCTATCAAATCTAGTGTAAAGGAGTGAAATTTAGGCGCCCTCATTCTCCACCATTGGATCTGGGGATGATCTAGACCGTCGGATCAGTGCTGACATCAATTCGGATAAGATAAGCCACTATCTTTGGAGAAAAGCTGCATTATTGATCTTTGATTGTAAAAAAACTCTTCTTTTATGGAAAAACTCGTGGATCCTCCTTGCTTTAAGCATAAGTGCATCTCCACCCTTGAATATGAGCTCATCTTGATCGTACAACATGGCTCAATCAGCTTTCGCCATGTGGTGGCCCTTCAACCCTTCAATTTGCTTAAACTAGAAAACTGCGGTGATCCTGAAAACTGGACTTTGTACTCTTTGACCCTCCAAATAGGCTTTGATGAAGATGAAACTTTGTAGGACTATGTTTCCAAAGATGTCCTTCAGGAATATGCAGAAAAAACTCCCATCTGAATCTCCCTTGTACAAGTTTGACTACATTTGGAAGCTTGCAAGGTGGCATTAAGGTCTCTAGGAAGCTCTGATAGCCTTGAAAATTTGTACAAATATGTAGCCACATATGATCTTTATACATGCCAAACCATATGGCTAACATAAATTTCTGTACAAGAATTTGTAGGGTCAAACTAGAAAAATTACATTTTTATAAAATGAACATAGCATATCAATGTGCTACAAAATCCATTTTCTACTGAAATTTGGGCTATAGACTGCCTTTGACAATCTTTACAAGTATATGGATTTTCATCTAATTTGGTGACAATGAAATTTTTGCCCTAATTTCCCAACTTTGACCAGTTTGACCAGCTTTGACCGCTACCATGGACTTTCTTGATTTCTTTGAAACTTTGTATGTGACCTTCCTTTGACATCCTTGATGCATCCTGGACTTCTCGGGGAATTCCGGCTACCTTCACCAAATATGTTTTTTGTAGGCCTTCATAAGTGAGAGAGGAGAGCAAGACGACAGCGTGATAAGTCTAGTTTCTAGATAACAAATTTCATTGCATTTAGTATTGTATCTTGAGTTATAATCAAACAAACTACCTATGTCTACACACTTTCTTCCTCTTGGAAAGTCGGGATTACACCCCTGAGTTCTTAAACTCATTTCTTAGTGCACACTCACTCTAAATTAGTGAAATAACTTGGAATAGTTAGATATGCTCTTGAGTTAGATGTGTCTAAAAGGTCTTGGGTCAATTGTTATCAGAGAGTGAGAACTGGACATTTTTATGAGAGGTTCAAGTCCAAAAATAACAAGTTTTTCATAGTGCTTCTATGTGCAAGTTATCTATTTTGGTACAAACATTTGGCAATGATGCTCCAAAGCACATAGTGAGTCTAAATGCATATTTGGGAAGCTCAAGGAGCCTAATAAGGTTCCCTAGAGTCACATTGGTAGGTGTAGATTAGGATTATTGCAACACAAGCTTATCTCTTGACTATATCTAACCATCTCCTCATAGTGGTATCAAAGCTACATCAAGTCAACATGGGAGATGGATTTCCTTCATCCATAGAGGAAGGCGAAGTGCTACATGCATACTCGTAATGGTTTTGACAACTTAAGTGTTATACCTGAAATATCGGCCCATTTGAGGACATCTCCTTTCTTCATTGGCTCTAGTATAAGCCTCTCCCTTTTCTTCAATGTATGTGTACCATGGATTTTGAGTGTGGCCCTAATGAGATTTGTAGATAAGTAGAACTTCTTGAATGGTGGATCTGCAACTAATGATGGAAAAATGAATGTTCCTAGTAACTCCCTCTTGATAGGGGGTTACAATGTGGTGACCAAATAAAAACAACGATAAAAGTTAAGTTCGAGGAGGGGAGCATTGAAATATTATCTAAATCCCACCCTTGCCCAAATCGGTTGTAACACTTCTGAATTTTGAAGGGCTTCAATATCTTGAGAAAAGAATTGATATCTAACCCAAGTATCTCCACTGAATCATATCATTGCATCACAAATATGTTTTGCATCAGCCAATGGTCCTGTTAGGCCTTGAAACTAGTGTGATTTATTGTGTACTTTCTCGATCCTTCGGATGGGAGGATCATTAATAGGCATTGGCCCCATCTTCCACAATCTAATCAAACCTCTGATCTGTACATTCCCCCATCCTTCTCTTCACTACTCAATGTCCAGTCACATCGCAAATCAATCCGCTTGCCTGCAGCTTTTAGTGGGCTTATCTTTTGGAAAAGTACTTTCTATCGGCATGTACTTGACTCTGCTATTTCATGCATACTCCTTTTGGAATTTCATGGATTGTCTCTCGGGGACGAAGAGCCCATTAGGTGGTGGGAAACTGTTGAGCCTATCAAAGCACATATTAGTCAAATTCAATAGGGTAAAAGTCAAATGGTCAAAGTCAAAGTGATCAAAGTCAACACGATCAAAGTCAAGGCGTTCAAAGTTAAGTGGTCAAGGTGCACAAGTAGTGCACAATCAATTGTTCACAAAGTGATGTTTTGCATAAAGTTGGATGCAAGTTGCAAATTGTCTTTCTGTAAGGTTCAATAAGAGGTTTTAAAAGTGTTTGGAAGGTTCAAATTGTTGGAAGTGAGGTAGGCCCTTAGCTCATGTCATAGGACCATGGTTCCATAGGTCCAATCATGTACAACATTAATTCCAGCAATCTTCCATATTGACAAAACATGAACATACCACAACTTAATCATACAGATGATGAGATAAAGATAGAGAAAGAATAGACAACATGTGTAAGGTGTTACGTAAGCCATCGCTTACTCATAGTATCATATATACCAATGTTCAATGTACAATGTGGGAGCAAAACTCTCAACCACTCTATGTGATGAGAAATAGATGAATGAGTGAATGTACAATGTAACAAACATATTCAGATGTATGGGCAATAATCTGAATATACATGAGATGTGTGACCTTATAGGTTATAGAAGAGTGAATATGAGTGACTGAAAGAGGAAGGATCAGTGTGAACGGAAATCCTCAAACTCATGTGAACACACCTCAAACACCTCATCAAATATGCATAAAGCATATAAGTACTAATTCTCTTGTACCTATGCCGAATAGGACTCCTCCTGATATGAACGCCACGGCTTCCATAAACTTTAAGTAGTACCTGTGTGCATAAAGAGAATATGTACCTGAATGCTTAACATAAGATGTGAATCTTATGTTAAACTCCATCTAATGTCTTTGAAGTAGCCAGATATCTTCTTGTAGAAGACAATCTTCAACTTAACATCTTCTTGTAGAAGACGATCTTCAAATACGCCATGTAGATGGTCCCATCCAATGTCTTTGAAGTAGCCAGACATCTTCTTGTAGAAGATAATCTTCAACCTAATATCTTCCTGTAGAAGACAATCTTCAAATACATCCTGTAGATGGGCGATCCTCACCATCAAGCTGCTAATGACCAAGTCTTCTTGCCATGAACAAGAGATACCCTCCTCTCCATGAGGTAGAGTGTGAGCACACTCTTCATCTTCTCCAAGAAGAATCACCAAGAAGAACTCCATAGCTGCTCCTCAACATGCTTCAAGTTAGCACCATGGCTGCCCCATGTGCTAGAAGAAACACCACCTCTACTGAGGTCCAAGCTCTAGAAAGTTTGTGTTGATCCTAGGTGAAGGATACATGACAATGATCCAATACTCTCCTTATATAGTTTTTCTTGTCCATTGAAAAGCTATACCAAAAGCACTTAAAACAGCATAAATCTCCACGATCTCTATTGATCGTAATCCCGAAAAAAACGCATCCAGAAATCGGGCGTCGCGCATCATGTAGCTTTAGTGAGAAAAGCTTACAAACTAAAAAACAATTGGTAACGCGCTGCCGCTTCGGGGATTCGAATCCTGGAACCTGTGACTGTCAACTCACAACGTAGTGTATTATGAACACTGCTGGTTCATCTCTGACTGTACTCGAGTCAAATCAACTCAACTCAATTGAAATCAACTGAAATATGAGTCAAAAATCTATGATGTCATCGTGTCTTCATCCTTTAAATCCTTCATACCTTTTTCCTTCAGAACTTGGTATAAACATATATGTGCGCACTTCTGAAATATACCTCTCTGAAATATCAAGCTTCTCTTCAATAGAAATCTGGAACCTTCTCCTGAACAGGAACATCCTAACAGGAACTTTCTCCAAACATTCTCCTTCTTCCTTCTTCTTTCAAAGCTGGAACATAAAGAGAACCTGACAAAGGAAATATAGGAATACCTGAAATAGGAATACATGTAGGTATGACTCTACATTCTTTTACATATGGCTGAAAACAAGTCTTCATGTTTCATCACCCCCCTGGATGACTTAACACTAGTATCCAAAATTCTTCAAATATATCAGACTTTATGAAATGTGGAACATCTTCCTTCTTTCAATAAATCTGATGTTCAGTGATCAATACCTGTATCTGAAACAAAATCTCTAAACCCTTTTTTTTATTAGCACTGCAGTTGCTAATAGCTTTTTACTGTAAGTCTTCAGCTTCCCATATTAGAGAATAAGGTTAGCTGATAAAACCTTGCTGAAAGCATTTTAGGATTCATACCCTTCTGCACATAACAAGTATTTATATCTCTTTGCAACACAAATCTGATAGAATCTGAATCTTTGACTTACTTCTCCAATGTTAAGAATCTTTACAAACAAAGGATAAATAACTGAATCATGAATACTCAAGATCATACAAGATCTATTCAAGATCAATGATCTCTCTTGTGTAGAATCTGTTGTCATCAAACCTTCATGACTGAATGTTTGATTTACTTCCTGAATGTCTCCAAGTGTCCATGCTTCTCAAAAAGTTGTAAAACTTTTCTTCAAACAAATCCTTCAAGGAATCTGCAATTCCTACTTGAAACATAAGTGGACAAACTTCTCACCTTGAGAACTCCAAAAGCTCCAAGTTGATACTTCATAACTTTCATATTTTACCCGGGTGAAATGTGATAGTACCTGCTTGATTTTCTTTTGGCTAACTCCACTTTTCAATCAAGTTATAGGATATGATGGAACACCTTTTTATACAAACATGTATCCAAAAGTCTAGACAATCATAAAAAGTAGATTCTTCAACTGACTCGTACATCAACAAGTCTGAATTTTCTGAAGTTTTATGAAAGTACTGAATATGAGGTAATCTTTTCCAAACATAAAACCTCAACCCAAGTCTTCAACATCTGCTACAAAAAACTCTTTTACCTTAAGAGTTTAGATAAAGAAGAAATATACTTCTCTGCAACTTGTCATATACCAAGTAGCTCTGTATTGACACTCCAAGAATTCTTTGAGGGAACATATAAGCTGCCTGCTTAAAAGCTTCAACTAAAACATAACTCATACATATATGAGTTAAAACATATATCTGCTGCTTTTCTTTCTCTCAATGCAATTCTTTGTCAAATCTACTAAATCATGACCAAGTGTAATGCAAAACAAGAAACTGCTTCTTCTTTAAACAAGATGTTCTCGTAGACTTGTCTTTGGATGTAGAGGATAAAATAGGAAAAGTATATGGAAAATATATGAGAAAAGGAAGCCTTACTTTTCTTTTGGAAATGATGGACTTTCTTCTTCTGCATCTTTCTTCCACCTGATGATGTCAACATCTTCAAACTTCTCTTCCATACCTTTTGTTCTCTTCATCTTGAAGTAGCAAACACTCTTGACTTCTTCAAATGAACTTTTCTCTTCCTCTAATGTAAGAGTAAGAGATGAAACAAATATGGTATACAAATGGAAGTTGAATATAGAAACATATTTTATCATCTCCTCATATCTCTGAATAAAAATTGTGCTTCAAATGTCTGAAACGACTAAATTCACCAATCGTCGTTTGAATGATGAATTACCCTTCTAGAGTTACCTTCTCTAGATACATTTGTACCTTGATATCCAACCAACTTACAACAGAAAATTGGCTGAAAAAACTCATCTCATCTCTGCGCTTGTCTTCTTAGATGAACTTTCTTGCCATGAAAAAGATCTTCTCAAAACTCTCTAGAAAAACCTCTAGATACCTGTTTTGATGTAGCTAATGCTTTAACTTTCAAATGATGAAAGCGTATAAAAGCACTCCTTGAAACCTTCAAAATCTCTTCATAACTGCTCTTCTAAGATATGACCTGCAAATGATAATCTGATAGTAGAAACTGATACCTGTCATTTGATGTTGATCTGATTTCTTCATCTTCTCTAAACCATTGTTCTTCCTTGAATTTGAAGTAGTCTTCTCTTCATCAAGTCTGGGTCTTCAAACAATACTTTTGTAAAGTATTTGCATACTCTTCAAAAATATTCGGCTGCTAACAGATCATCAACTTCATATTCCACACTGATGAATGTAACTGAAGTGTCTAATTCTCAAATCTCTACTCATCTAGATTAAGTGTGTATGTCAAATGTCAAATATTAGAAGATGCCTTTAAATCATATGTTGTAAATCTCGAATTTTGGGAACCTAGGACATGAATGAGCCTTAATGCATTGATGCCAAAGATCTAAAGTTCTGTAACCAAAAACCTTAGTGCTCTGATACCAAATGTTGGAAGTGAGGTAGGCCCTTAGCTCATGTCATAGGTCCATGGTTCCATAGGTCAAGTCATGTACAACATTAATTCCAGCAATCTTCCATATTGACAAAACATGAACATACCACAACTTAATCATACAGATGATGAGATAAAGATAGAGAAAGAATAGACAACATGTGTAAAGTGTTACGTAAGCCATCACTTACTCATAGTATCATATATACCAATGTTCAATGTACAATGTGGGAGCAAAACTCTCAACCACTCTATGTGATGAGAAATAGATGAATGAGTGAATGTACAATGTAACAAACATATTCAGATGTATGGGCAGTAATTTGAATATACATGAGATGTGTGACCTTATAGGTTATAGAAGAGTGAATATGAGTGACTGAAAGAGGAAGGATCAGTGTGAACGGAAATCCTCAAACTCATGTGAACACACCTTCTCAAAAACCTCATCAAATATGCATAAAGCATATAAGTACTAATTCTCTTGTACCTATGCCGAATAGGACTCCTCCTGATATGAACGCCACGGCTTCCATAAACTTTAAGTAGTACCTGTGTGCATAAAGAGAATATGTACCTGAATACTTAACATAAGATGTGAATCTTATGTTAAACTCCATCTAATGTCTTTGAAGTAGCCAGATATCTTCTTGTAGAAGACAATCTTCAACTTAACATCTTCTTGTAGAAGATGATCTTCAAATACGCCATGTAGATGGTCCCATCCAATGTCTTTGAAGTAGCCAGACATCTTCTTGTAGAAGATAATCTTCAACCTAATATCTTCCTGTAGAAGACAATCTTCAAATACATCATGTAGATGGGCGATCCTCACCATCAAGCTGCTAATGACCAAGTCTTCTTGCCATGAACAAGAGATACCCTCCTCTCCATGAGGTAGAGTGTGAGCACACTCTTCATCTTCTCCAAGAAGAATCACCAAGAAGAACTCCATAGCTGCTCCTCAACATGCTTCAAGTTAGCACCATGGCTGCCCCATGTGCTAGAAGAAACACCACCTCTACTGAGGTCCAAGCTCTAGAAAGCTTGTGTTGATCCTAGGTGAAGGATACATGACAATGATCCAATACTCTCCGTAGATAGTTTTTCTTGTCCATTGAAAAGCTATACCAAAAGCACTTAAAACAGCATAAATCTCCACGATCTCTATTGATCGTAATCGCGAAAAAAACGCATCCAGAAATCGGGCATCACGCATTATGTAGCTTTAGTGAGAAAAGCTTACAAACTAAAAAACAATTGGGAACGCGCTGCCGCTTCGGGGATTCGAACCCATGTCGGTAGTATGAGAGTCAAACAGCGTAGCCACTACGCCAACCCGTTTAGTTGTTAGAGGCATTACTGGAACGCGCTAATCATACTGTGACCGCACGTTGATTCTTGTAGGAGAGAGTAGAATGAACTATTGACTGAACCAATAGATCATTGTTTGACCAATAAGAGATTGATTCCAACAATCCCCCCTGCAATGTCATATTGGTACAATCTGAACTGGATCTGAAAACTTATCACAAGCTGCAAACTATTACAAGCTTCAAGCTTGTACTCCCGCACTGACCTTCAAACCTGAATTTGACTTTTCTTCAAAAAATCTGAACTTGCTGAATATGAACCATAATACTTGAGAAAATATGCAAACTAGATATCCAATAGTGTTCTCATCAAGCAATCACTGCTTGACAACAAATATAGCATGAACTGTATCTGAACCTGCTATCTCCTGTCTTCAAGAACCTGAAAACATACACTAGGATCCACATATTTGCATTTACCTTCCAAAAGGATTTCTCAACGTACTTCTGCTGTGTCATGTAAATACACTAAAAATCAAGAACTGAATCCTGGAACCTGTGACTGTCAACTCACAACGTAGTGTATTATGAACACTGCTGGTTCATCTCTGACTGTACTCAAGTCAAATCAACTCAACTCAATTGAAATCAACTGAAATATGAGTCAAAAATCTATGATGTCATCGTGTCTTCATCCTTTGAATCCTTCATATCTTTTTCCTTCAGAACTTGGTATAAACATATATGTGCGCACTTCTGAAATATACCTCTCTGAAATATCAAGCTTCTCTTCAATAGAAATCTGGAACCTTCTCCTGAACAGGAACATCCTAACAGGAACTTTCTCCAAACATTCTCCTTCTTCCTTCTTCTTTCAAAGCTGGAACATAAAGAGAACCTGACAAAGGAAATATAGGAATACCTGAAATAGGAATACATGTAGGTATGACTCTACATTCTTTTACATATGGCTGAAAACAAGTCTTCATGTTTCATCACCCCCCTGGATGACTTAACACTAGTATCCAAAATTCTTCAAATATATCAGACTTTATGAAATGTGGAACGTCTTCCTTCTTTCAATAAATCTGATGTTCAGTGATCAATACCTGTATCTGAAACAAAATCTCTAAACCCTTTTTTTTATTAGCACTGCAGTTGCTAATAGCTTTTTACTGTAAGTCTTCAGCTTCCCATATTATAGAATAAGGTTAGCTGATAAAACCTTGTTGAAAGCATTTTAGGATTCATACCCTTCTGCACATAACAAGTATTTATATCTCTTTGCAACACAAATCTGATAGAATCTGAATCTTTGACTTACTTCTCCAATGTTAAGAATCTTTACAAACAAAGGATAAATAACTGAATCATGAATACTCAAGATCATACAAGATCTATTCAAGATCAATGATCTCTCCTGTGTAGAGTCTGCTGTCATCAAACCTTCATGACTAAATGTTTGATTTACTTCCTGAATGTCTCCAAGTGTCCATGCTTCTCAAAAAGTTGTAAAACTTTTCTTCAAACAAATCCTTCAAGGAATCTGCAATTCCTACTTGAAACATAAGTGGACAAACTTCTCACCTTGAGAACTCCAAAAGCTGCAAGTTGATACTTCATAACTTTCATATTTTACCCGGGTGAAATGTGATAGTACCTGCTTGATTTTCTTTTGGCTAACTCCAGTTTTCAATCAAGTTATAGGATATGATGGAACACCTTTTTGAATACAAACATGTATCCAAAAGTCTAGACAATCATAAAAAGTAGATTCTTCAACTGACTGGTACATCAACAAGTCTGAATTTTCTGAAGTTTTATGAAAGTACTGAATATGAGGTAATCTTTTCCAAACATAAAACCTCAACCCAAGTCTTCAACATCTGCTACAAAAAACTCTTTTACCTTAAGAGTTTAGATAAAGAAGAAATATACTTCTCTGCAACTTGTCATATACCAAGTAGCTCTGTATTGACACTCCAAGAATTCTTTGAGGGAACATATAAGTTGCCTGCTTAAAAGCTTCAACTAAAACATAACTCATACATATATGAGTTAAAACATATATCTGCTGCTTTTCTTTCTCTCAATGCAATTCTTTGTCAAATCTACTAAATCATGACCAAGTGTAATGCAAAACAAGAAACTGCTTCTTCTTTAAACAAGATGTTCTCGTAGACTTGTCTTTGGATGTAGAGGATAAAATAGGAAAAGTATATGGAAAATATATGAGAAAAGGAAGCCTTACTTTTCTTTTGGAAATGATGGACTTTCTTCTTCTGCATCTTTCTTCCACCTGATGATGTCAACATCTTCAAACTTCTCTTCCATACCTTTTGTTCTCTTCATCTTGAAGTAGCAAACACTCTTGACTTCTTCAAATGAACTTTTCTCTTCCTCTAATGTAAGAGTAAGAGATAAAACAAATATGGTATACAAATGGAAGTTGAATATAGAAACATATTTTATCATCTCCTCATATCTCTGAATAAAAATTGTGCTTCAAATGTCTGAAACGACTAAATTCACCAATCGTCGTTTGAATGATGAATTACCCTTCTAGAGTTACCTTCTCTAGATACATTTGTACCTTGATATCCAACCAACTTACAATAGAAAATTGGCTGAAAAAACTCATCTCATCTCTGCACTTGTCTTCTTAGATGAACTTTCTTGCCATGAAAGAGATCTTCTCAAAACTCTCTAGAAAAACCTCTAGATACCTGTTTTGATGTAGCTAATGCTTTAACTTTCAAATGATGAAAGTGTATAAAAGCACTCCTTGAAACCTTCAAAATCTCTTCATAACTGCTCTTCTAAGATATGACCTCCAAATGATAATCTGATAGTAGAAACTGATACCTGTGATTTGATGTTGATCTGATTTCTTCATCTTCTCTAAACCATTGTTCTTCCTTGAATTTGAAGTAGTCTTCTCTTCATCAAGTCTGGGTCTTCAAACAATACTTTTGTAAAGTATTTGCATACTCTTCAAAAATATTCGGCTGCTAACAGATCATCAACTTCATATTCCACACTGATGAATGTAACTGAAGTGTCTAATTCTCAAATCTCTACTCATCTAGATTAAGTGTGTATGTCAAATGTCAAATATTAGAAGATGCCTTTAAATCATATGTTGTAAATCTCGAATTTTGGGAACCTAGGACATGAATGAGCCTTAATGCATTGATGCCAAAGATCTAAAGTTCTGTAACCAAAAACCTTAGTGCTCTGATACCAAATGTTGGAAGTGAGGTAGGCCCTTAGCTCATGTCATAGGTCCATGGTTCCATAGGTCCAGTCATGTACAACATTAATTCCAGCAATCTTCCATATTGACAAAACATGAACATACCACAACTTAATCATACAGATGATGAGATAAAGATAGAGAAAGAATAGACAACATGTGTAAGGTGTTACGTAAGCCATGGCTTACTCATAGTATCATATATACCAATGTTCAATGTACAATGTGGGAGCAAAACTCTCAACCACTCTATGTGATGAGAAATAGATGAATGAGTGAATGTACAATGTAACAAACATATTCAGATGTATGGGCAGTAATCTGAATATACATGAGATGTGTGACCTTATAGGTTATAGAAGAGTGAATATGAGTGACTGAAAGAGGAAGGATCAGTGTGAACGGAAATCCTCAAACTCATGTGAACACACCTTCTCAAACACCTCATCAAATATGCATAAAGCATATAAGTACTAATTCTCTTGTACCTATGCCGAATAGGACTCCTCCTGATATGAACGCCACGGCTTCCATAAACTTTAAGTAGTACCTGTGTGCATAAAGAGAATATGTACCTGAATACTTAACATAAGATGTGAATCTTATGTTAAACTCCATCTAATGTCTTTGAAGTAGCCAGATATCTTCTTGTAGAAGACAATCTTCAACTTAACATCTTCTTGTAGAAGATGATCTTCAAATACGCCATGTAGATGGTCCCATCCAATGTCTTTGAAGTAGCCAGACATCTTCTTGTAGAAGATAATCTTCAACCTAATATCTTCCTCTAGAAGACAATCTTCAAATACATCCTGTAGATGGGCGATCCTCACCATCAAGCTGCTAATGACCAAGTCTTCTTGCCATGAACAAGAGATACCCTCCTCTCCATGAGGTAGAGTGTGAGCACACTCTTCATCTTCTCCAAGAAGAATCACCAAGAAGAACTCCATAGCTGCTCCTCAACATGCTTCAAGTTAGCACCATGGCTGCCCCATGTGCTAGAAGAAACACCACCTCTACTGAGGTCCAAGCTCTAGAAAGCTTGTGTTGATCCTAGGTGCAGGATACATGACAATGATCCAATACTCTCCTTATATAGTTTTTCTTGTCCATTGAAAAGCTATACCAAAAGCACTTAAAACAGCATAAATCTCCACGATCTCTATTGATCGTAATCGCGAAAAAAACGCATCCAGAAATCGGGCATCGCGCATCATGTAGCTTTAGTGAGGAAAGCTTACAAACTAAAAAACAATTGGGAACGCGCTGCCGCATCGGGGATTCGAACCCAGGTCGGTAGTATGAGAGTCAAACAGCGTAGCCACTAGGCCAACCCGTTTAGTTGTTAGAGGCATTACTGGAACGCGCTAATCATACTGTGACCGCACGTTGATTCTTGTAGGAGAGAGTAGAATGAACTATTGACTGAACCAATAGATCATTGTTTGACCAATAAGAGATTGATTCCAACAATCCCCCCTGCAATGTCATATTGGTACAATCTAAACTGGATCTGAAAACTTATCACAAGCTGCAAACTATTACAAGCTTCAAGCTTGTACTCCTGCACTGACCTTCAAACCTGAATTTGACTTTTCTTCAAAAAATCTGAACTTGCTGAATATGAACCATAATACTTGAGAAAATATGCAAACTAAATATCCAATAGTGTTCTCATCAAGCAATCACTGCTTGACAACAAATATAGCATGAACTGTATCTGAACCTGCTATCTCCTGTCTTCAAGAACCTGAAAACATACACTAGGATCCACATATTTGCAATTACCTTCCAAAAGGATTTCTCAACGTACTTCTGTTGTGTCATGTAAATACACTAAAAATCAAGAACTGAATCCTGGAACCTGTGACTGTCAACTCACAACGTAGTGTATTATGAACACTGCTGGTTCATCTCTGACTGTGCTCAAGTCAAATCAACTCAACTCAATTGAAATCAACTGAAATATGAGTCAAAAATCTATGATGTCATCGTGTCTTCATCCTTTAAATCCTTCATATCTTTTTCCTTCAGAACTTGGTATAAACATATATGTGCGCACTTCTGAAATATACCTCTCTGAAATATCAAGCTTCTCTTCAATAGAAATCTGGAACCTTCTCCTGAACAGGAACATCCTAACAGGAACTTTCTCCAAACATTCTCCTTCTTCCTTCTTCTTTCAAAGCTGGAACATAAAGAGAACCTGACAAAGGAAATATAGGAATACCTGAAATAGGAATACATGTAGGTATGACTCTACATTCTTTTACATATGGCTGAAAACAAGTCTTCATGTTTCATCACCCCCCTGGATGACTTAACACTAGTATCCAAAATTCTTCAAATATATCAGACTTTATGAAATGTGGAACGTCTTCCTTCTTTCAATAAATCTGATGTTCAGTGATCAATACCTGTATCTGAAACAAAATCTCTGAACCCTTTTTTTTATTAGCACTGCAGTTGCTAATAGCTTTTTACTGTAAGTCTTCAGCTTCCCATATTATAGAATAAGGTTAGCTGATAAAACCTTGTTGAAAGCATTTTAGGATTCATACCCTTCTGCACATAACAAGTATTTATATCTCTTTGCAACACAAATCTGATAGAATCTGAATCTTTGACTTACTTCTCCAATGTTAAGAATCTTTACAAACAAAGGATAAATAACTGAATCATGAATACTCAAGATCATACAAGATCTATTCAAGATCAATGATCTCTCCTGTGTAGAATCTGCTGTCATCAAACCTTCATGACTGAATGTTTGATTTACTTCCTGAATGTCTCCAAGTGTCCATGCTTCTCAAAAAGTTGTAAAACTTTTCTTCAAACAAATCCTTCAAGGAATCTGCAATTCCTACTTGAAACATAAGTGGACAAACTTCTCACCTTGAGAACTCCAAAAGCTGCAAGTTGATACTTCATAACTTTCATATTTTACCCGGGTGAAATGTGATAGTACCTGCTTGATTTTCTTTTGGCTAACTCCAGTTTTCAATCAAGTTATAGGATATGATGGAACACCTTTTTGAATACAAACATGTATCCAAAAGTCTAGACAATCATAAAAAGTAGATTCTTCAACTGACTGGTACATCAACAAGTCTGAATTTTCTGAAGTTTTATGAAAGTACTGAATATGAGGTAATCTTTTCCAAACATAAAACCTCAACCCAAGTCTTCAACATCTGCTACAAAAAACTCTTTTACCTTAAGAGTTTAGATAAAGAAGAAATATACTTCTCTGCAACTTGTCATATACCAAGTAGCTCTGTATTGACACTCCAAGAATTCTTTGAGGGAACATATAAGTTGCCTGCTTAAAAGCTTCAACTAAAACATAACTCATACATATATGAGTTAAAACATATATCTGCTGCTTTTCTTTCTCTCAATGCAATTCTTTGTCAAATCTACTAAATCATGACCAAGTGTAATGCAAAACAAGAAACTGCTTCTTCTTTAAACAAGATGTTCTCGTAGACTTGTCTTTGGATGTAGAGGATAAAATAGGAAAAGTATATGGAAAATATATGAGAAAAGGAAGCCTTACTTTTCTTTTGGAAATGATGGACTTTCTTCTTCTGCATCTTTCTTCCACCTGATGATGTCAACATCTTCAAACTTCTCTTCCATACCTTTTGTTCTCTTCATCTTGAAGTAGCAAACACTCTTGACTTCTTCAAATGAACTTTTCTCTTCCTCTAATGTAAGAGTAAGAGATAAAACAAATATGGTATACAAATGGAAGTTGAATATAGAAACATATTTTATCATCTCCTCATATCTCTGAATAAAAATTGTGCTTCAAATGTCTGAAACGACTAAATTCACCAATCGTCGTTTGAATGATGAATTACCCTTCTAGAGTTACCTTCTCTAGATACATTTGTACCTTGATATCCAACCAACTTACAACAGAAAATTGGCTGAAAAAACTCATCTCATCTCTGCACTTGTCTTCTTAGATGAACTTTCTTGCCATGAAAGAGATCTTCTCAAAACTCTCTAGAAAAACCTCTAGATACCTGTTTTGATGTAGCTAATGCTTTAACTTTCAAATGATGAAAGCGTATAAAAGCACTCCTTGAAACCTTCAAAATCTCTTCATAACTGCTCTTCTAAGATATGACCTCCAAATGATAATCTGATAGTAGAAACTGATACCTGTGATTTGATGTTGATCTGATTTCTTCATCTTCTCTAAACCATTGTTCTTCCTTGAATTTGAAGTAGTCTTCTCTTCATCAAGTCTGGGTCTTCAAACAATACTTTTGTAAAGTATTTGCATACTCTTCAAAAATATTCGGCTGCTAACAGATCATCAACTTCATATTCCACACTGATGAATGTAACTGAAGTGTCTAATTCTCAAATCTCTACTCATCTAGATTAAGTGTGTATGTCAAATGTCAAATATTAGAAGATGCCTTTAAATCATATGTTGTAAATCTAGAATTTTGGGAACCTAGGACATGAATGAGCCTTAATGCATTGATGCCAAAGATCTAAAGTTCTGTAACCAAAAACCTTAGTGCTCTGATACCAAATGTTGGAAGTGAGGTAGGCCCTTAGCTCATGTCATAGGTCCATGGTTCCATAGGTCCAGTCATGTACAACATTAATTCCAGCAATCTTCCATATTGACAAAACATGAACATACCACAACTTAATCATACAGATGATGAGATAAAGATAGAGAAAGAATAGACAACATGTGTAAGGTGTTACATAAGCCATCGCTTACTCATAGTATCATATATACCAATGTTCAATGTACAATGTGGGAGCAAAACTCTCAACCACTCTATGTGATGAGAAATAGATGAATGAGTGAATGTACAATGTAACAAACATATTCAGATGTATGGGCAGTAATCTGAATATACATGAGATGTGTGACCTTATAGGTTATAGAAGAGTGAATATGAGTGACTGAAAGAGGAAGGATCAGTGTGAACGGAAATCCTCAAACTCATGTGAACACACATTCTCAAACACCTCATCAAATATGCATAAAGCATATAAGTACTAATTCTCTTGTACCTATGCTGAATAGGACTCCTCCTGATATGAACGCCACGGCTTCCATAAACTTTAAGTAGTACCTGTGTGCATAAAGAGAATATGTACCTGAATACTTAACATAAGATGTGAATCTTATGTTAAACTCCATCTAATGTCTTTGAAGTAGCCAGATATCTTCTTGTAGAAGACAATCTTCAACCTAACATCTTCTTGTAGAAGATGATCTTCAAATACACCATGTAGATGGTCCCATCCAATGTCTTTGAAGTAGCCAGACATCTTCTTGTAGAAGATAATCTTCAACCTAATATCTTCCTGTAGAAGACAATCTTCAAATACATCCTGTAGATGGGCGATCCTCACCATCAAGCTGCTAATGACCAAGTCTTCTTGCCATGAACAAGAGATACCCTCCTCTCCATGAGGTAGAGTGTGAGCACACTCTTCATCTTCTCCAAGAAGAATCACCAAGAAGAACTCCATAGCTTCTCCTCAACATGCTTCAAGTTAGCACCATGGCTGCCCCATGTGCTAGAAGAAACACCACCTCTACTGAGGTCCAAGCTCTAGAAAGCTTGTGTTGATCCTAGGTGAAGGATACATGACAATGATCCAATACTCTCCTTATATAGTTTTTCTTGTCCATTGAAAAGCTATACCAAAAGCACTTAAAACAGCATAAATCTCCATGATCTCTATTGATCGTAATCGCGAAAAAAACGCATCCAGAAATCGGGCGTCGCGCATCATGTAGCTTTAGTGAGAAAAGCTTACAAACTAAAAAACCATTGGGAACGCGCTGCCGCTTCGGGGATTCGAACCCAGGTCGGTAGTATGAGAGTCAAACACCGTAGCCACTGCGCCAACCCGTTTAGTTGTTAGAGGCATTACTGGAACGCGCTATTTATACTGTGACCGCCCGTTGATTCTTGTAGGAGAGAGTAGAATGAACTATTGACTGAACCAATAGGTCATTGTTTGACCAATAAGAGATTGATTCCAACACAAATGAACCCCCCTTTTTTACTACACAGTTGAACAAATAAAAGAAAATGTGTGAATTCATGTGAAGAGGAAGTGCACGGACAAAAGTCGAAGTATGCCCCCCCAACAAAATTTGGTATTGTCCTAAGGTCACTACATGACAAAACAAGGAGTCGTTGGTTGTTGGGCACACCTTGGAGACAATCTTAGGACAAGGGCCAAGATGCTATGGGAGTTAGGAGTATCCTTGTCTAGAACAACATCCATGAAAATGAATATTTGAAGATCTTAGAAACTACACACCAAGGTGTTGTAGGAGGGCATTTTGGACCTGATTGTGTGATCAAAGTGGTTCTATTTTCAGGTCTTTGGTGGCCAACCCTTCATATGGATGCTGTTACCTATGTGAAGTGGTGTGATGTATGTCAGAGAACTTAGTATTTGATATGCAAGGATGAGATGCCACTAAGACGCATGATAGGAGGACGTGCATTCTCTATGGGGGATAAAATTTGTAGATCATATTAGTCCCCTTGCCAAGGGTTCACATGCTGAGTAACATCGGGACCCCCCTAAGGTATCTCACATGAGCGCAACATCCAAAGAGTTGTTCAGAGCATATGTACAGACCTGCATGCAGATTGCCCACACGCAGACTGCCCGCACACATCAGTGATTGCCCAATGAGAAGAGTCGGAGCGCTTCAACATGTTCCTCTCTTGAGAGTTGAAGGAATCCAAGAACTCGTCTCCTATATGAGCATGCACAGATTTAGTTAGCCATCGAATGTGGGATTACACAACAACTCATGCGTGTTCGTGGAAAAAAGGAGAGTCAAGGAGAAGAAAAATTGAATTCTTTCCTTGCTTACCATAGCCTTTTGGACTACCTACCCTCACTCTTTTGGCCATATCTTGGTCAATTGACATCCAAATTCATAAATTTTTGTTGCTACGGATTGCTCTCTCGAGATCTTTCTAGAGAGTGGTCATAAGCCACCTTTTGGATTCAATTTCAACCTTCCTCAGAGCTTTGATTGTGGTTGTTTGTCATCATCAATCCTCGTTTGAGCACTTTATTGATGCAACTACCATCAAGAGATTCTCGAAGAGCCAAAAGGAAGGAGTGTGGACCACCTTCAGCACCCGCATCCACCTGCATATCAACTTTTGGACCTTCAAATAAGATTTTCGGTCAATTGTCATGCATAATTGCTTTCTTTTTTATTCATGTCGCATATGGAAAATGCATTTTTGCATAGCACCTTTAGTATATGCATAGTTACGATGTTGTTTACTGTTGTATGGTGGATGAAGTGTTGTTTTCAAGTACAGACAAGTATTTGTCTTGCAAGTTTAGAGGGAAGTATAAGAACTTATTATGTTCTTATTAAAATAAAGTGTTGCAATCATGAAGAAATACGTAAGGGCATGTAGTGCCCTTTGGTTGATTTGTAGATAGATTGTGCCTATCGGCACCATTTTTTGTGGCGAAAAGTGCATGATGTATACTTAGTGTAACTTTTTCTTATTTTCATTTTTATGCCGTTATGTTGCTGAATTTTTCAAGATTCATTATCCATATGCATTAAAGGATAGCAACCATATTAAAAATTTCCTCTTTTATAGTTTTCTTTTAAGCAAAGGCTTGTGACTTGTTTTATTCTCCATTTCCACTTATTTATCTTAGGTATACATAGAGCATACAACTTGAAAAGAAAAAACAAAAAATCAAAAGGTGATTGAAACCATATCCTAGCATGGAATCAGGAACATCGTCACCTACTAGGACCGTGAGTGCTAGGATTTCCCATCTAGAGAGCACAATTCATGATATCTTGGAACACATGCATGGCTCCAAGAAAGAGGAAGATGTGCATGAGCCTGACTTGCTAGCGATGGAGGTAGATACTCGAGATGAGCATCCAACTCAAGAAGTCCCTAGAGATGGCATCCTAATCAAAGAGGCTAGATGGCAGCTTAAGGATCTTAAGCCACCTAGATGCCATGGCTCGACTAGTGCTAGGAATGTTGATGTTGTTGAGCAGTGGCTCAAGAAGTGGAAGCAGTGCTTCCATTTATGTCATATCATGGATGATGGGCACAAAATTCAGCAGGCCACTTATAACCTCATGGACGTCGCCCATAGGTGGTGGTGCAAGATAGAACAAGATAAGAAAGAGCCTGTGACTTGGGATCAGTTCAAGGTCTTGTTTTATAACAATTTCATACCACCTAATGAGAGGTCTAGAGCGCTAGACACCTAGTTCTTCATCAAATAGAAGAATCAGATTGTTCAAGAGTACTCAGATAAGTACAGAGAGGTACTTCTTAAAGTACCTAATACTATCCCTGAGTTTCTTCAAGTCCATAAGGTTGTATTGGGACTTAGAGAAACCATTAGACCTTTGGTGAGGAAGGAGAGATGTCAATCCTTGGTACGGGCCACTGAGATAGCTTTAGTTTATGAGGATGGCCATACGGGCACAGGCTCCCAGGGTCAGAGGTCCTCATGGACTAAGGTAAGCCGACCCTTCCACACATCTGCTCCTAGCTCGATCAGTGCACAACCTTCTAGAGAGGCTAAGTAGGTGCACATGATCAAGACAGTTTCAGGAGGTAAAAGGAAAGTGTCTACTCTGGCTAAGAGGGCATATAATAAGTCTATTCTTACCCCTCAACAAAAAGAGAAGGCAATGAAAGAGGGGTTATGCTATGGGTGTCTAGGGTAGCATCTTTTCAAGGATATTTTTGTAAATATCAAAATCTTGCATGCCGAACAGTCTCCTCGAAATAGAAGACACAAATGATTGTAACCATTCACTATAATAAAAATGTTGATGCATGTAATGGAGAGAGAAGCGCACAGGCATGCTGCCAGCATGAGGCCGTGAAGCTAGTGCCGGGTGAATGCATGGTTGATCTCTAGCGCATAGAGTGGAGACATGAACTCGGTGTATTACTGTATCATTATTCTCTTCTCTTCTATTATATTGGTTATATTAATTGAATCTGTGTAGTCGATTGTGTATTAATCTGCTTGCTATGGAAGTGATCATCGTGTATACTACAAGTATCCAAAATAGCACTGTGTGGATGAATACCAAACTTCTTCTGAACCGGACCAGATAGTTGATTCCATTTAGTATGATTAAGTGGAGTGGGAAAATACTAAATGATTCTATCTAATAGATCCTACCATCCAAAGAACCCTATTAGTTTACCCTGTTTATTGTAGTCTTATCTAACATAGTTGGATTAGGAACAGAGGTTAACACTAGTGATGTCTGTGGAAAATAGAATTTAGTTTCTAAGAGAAGCTTAGCCTACACTTTTTGAGTGGAGATTATTTTCTACATGCTGCTAATGCACTTTGGAGAGAATTACCCCAAATATTGAAGTAATAAACAACCCTTGAGAGTGAATAGTATGCTGGGGATGCCATCGTGGAGTAATACTGAAGGTGTTATGTCTAAAGGGAAAAGCATAGTGAGTAGCAGTGGATCAACACCACAACATTTCCTCATTTTTGGTCTACAAAGTATACCGGAATTTAATTCGGTACCACCTGGTGTTGGTTCAATGTCTGGTATCGACACTGGACTCAATGATAGTCCGGTACACTCTAGTAGCAGTTCGACATCTGGTGTCAATATCAAGCGTCATTGAGATCTTACGGGCATAGATATTTGGTTCTACACTTTCTAAATCTTTATACATCTAGGGGATCCTATGGGGATAGATCTCTAATTCTACACCTTTTAAATCTCATATTCTTTTGTTGTTTTGGTTGGCATTGAATCCTATCATCAATCCAGCGGGCATGGTTTAGCGGATCTGCCTTGTACTACTAGGCAGATGGCCAGGGTTCAAGTCCCGCCTAGGGCTGGATGCCAAAGAGTTCCCCAAGATGGGTGCCTCTACCTTATGAGGTCAGGTGTGTGTGTCTTTCCAATTCATTGTACTCTCAAAAAAAAGATAGTCTATCAAGATACTCTGTGATACTAGGTCAACACATAATGTGATTAGTTCTCGATTAGTCAAGAGGATACATCTAGAGACTCTGATGTCAAAGTATGCCCACATAGTAGAATTAGCCGACGGGAAGGGAATTGAGACATGGGGCCAATGAGTTGTTGGGTTGCCCATTCAGATCTAGTCCTAAGAGGATAGATTGGATTTTGAGATAGCTAGGCTGGCATGTTTTGATGTAGTCCTAAGTAAGAAGTGGCATGCTAGGAAATGATCACTCATTGAATTTGTGTCGCACGTGTACCTATTTGAGCATGAGGGGAGGCAACTACTAATCTATGGAGAGTCAGATCTCTAAGAGACATGATTGGTAACCACTACCAAGTTGCTCAAGATTGATTGTAAGTATATTTATTTTCTTTATTTTTTGTATTCATTGTGTATTATAATGGATTCAGGCAGTTGTGGAAACTCTAGTTGGCATGCTCAATCACTTTCAGAGAAAGTAAGAGCATAATTCTAAGAGTTGTTCTTGAAAGAATTACCTTAAGGTTTGCCTCCTTGCAAGAACATTGAGGATAGAATTGAATTGGTACCAGGAGCGATTCCGACCGCTTGCCCACCATTTCGAATGAGTTTGTAGGAGGAGAATGAAGTTCGCAAGGTCCTAGGCAAGTACCTACATGCAGGCTTGATTAGACCCAACTATTCATCCTTTGCAGCACCAATTCTTCTTGTGAAGAAGAAAGATGGATCTTATAGGATGTGCATTGACTATCGAGCACTCAATAAGATTACCATCAAGAACAAATATCCCATGCCCTAGATAGATGATCTTTTAGATGCTCTAGGTGGAGCCTTTGTATTTTGCAAAATAGATTTAAAGAGTGGCTACCATCAGATTAGGGTAAAAATCCTGATGTATATAAGACAACTTTCAGGACCCGTTTCGAGAATTATGAGTACTTAGTTATGCCATTTGGTTCGACTAATGCACTTGCTACCTTTATGATGTTAATGAATGATATTCGAGGATCATTAATTGGAAAGTGTGTTGTGGATTTTGTTGATGATTCATTAGTGTATAGTAGGACTGTGCATGAGCATGAGGATCATCTAAGATTAGTATTGAATGTATTAAAAGAGAATGAAATATATGTAAATTTGGAGAAGACTCAGTTGTTTCTTCTGAGGATAGAGTATTTAGGGCATGTGGTCTCGGCCGATGGGTTCAGATGGACTCCAAGAAGGTCTCAGTTATTCTATCTTGGCCTACTCCTCGGGATGAGGGGCAGTTATGGTCATTTCTAGGACTTTCTAATTTCTATTGAAAATTCATCTCTTCTTATTTGTCGATAGCAACACCTATGAAAAATTTGCTTAAGGCAAAGTTCCATTTGCATGGAAGAAAGAGTAGCAAGAGAGTTTCAACACTCTGAACAAAGTTCTTTCAGAGGCGTCTATACTCAAAGCAGATGCTAGTGGCATAGCCATAGGGGCAGTCTTGAGCCAAGATGGTAGGCCAATAGCTTTTGAAAGCAAGAAGTTGAGTAATGCACAATGCAATTGGCCAATACATGAATAGAAGTTGTATGCAGTGGTGCATGCACTTAAATTCTAGAGGAACTATCTTTATGGTGCAGACTTAAGGTATACACAGATCACCATACACTCAAGTACTTTTGTAGTCAACCAAATCTTCGAGGCAGACAGGCTCGTTGGGCTGAGCTAATGCAGAAGTTTCACATGGAAATCCTGTATAGAAGAGGCAAAGAGAATATAGTACTTGATGCACTATCATAGATAATGTATCAAATGAGCTTTACAGTTCTAGAAAGCTCATTGTTTCAAGAGATAAAGGAAGCACAAGTGGAAGATCCACATTATTTACAGATTATTAGAGCCATCAATGATGACTCTATCATAAGAGACGAGGCGATTCCAGCTATTTCTTCTCTTAGCAGAGCAAACAAGTCCAGTCCATATTCCAATTTCTCAAAGGAGAATGGAATAGTCAAATGGAAAGGAAAGGTTTGTGTACCAGATTCCCAAGATTTGAGAAGAAAAGTCATGCATAATAACCATGATGTTCCTTGTGCAAGGCATCCTGGTGTTGTTAAGACAATATAACTTGTGAAAAGAACATTTTGGTGGCCTAGATTAGCCAGAGATGTCATCACTTATGTTCAACAATGCTTTATGTGTCAAGTCAACAAGGCAGAAAGGGTAAAGACACAAGGTCTTTTGCATCCTTTATATATTCCATATCATAATTGGGACAGTGTATCCATGGACTTCATGGTGGGGTTACCACGGACCCAAAGGAAGCAGAATATTATCCTAGTTGTGGTAGATAGATTGAGCAAGATGGCTCATTTCATACCCATGTAGGAGACGATAGAAGCTCCATAGGTAGCGGTGTGGAGGTGATCGCAATCCGGGTGGATCGGGTCCGGTCGTGGCACACACAGGGTGTATGAAGCTAATGAATGTTGGATGGTTTAAGGACATGAAAGTGAAATTAATGTTGAGTATGGAGAAGAGAGAGATGTTGAAATGATTATGGGAATGGGAAAGTAGGAGTGCAAGTTAGATTTATGAACATGAATGATAAGAATGAAAGAGAACCATACACACGAATCAAATTTGGAAGGAAGAATGGTCCATTGAAGGAGCTTCTTAAACA
Organism: Ceratopteris richardii; assembly: GCA_020310875.1. Taxonomy (NCBI): domain Eukaryota; kingdom Viridiplantae; phylum Streptophyta; class Polypodiopsida; order Polypodiales; family Pteridaceae; genus Ceratopteris; species Ceratopteris richardii. The sequence continues at coordinate 17,267,060 of CM035414.1, read as the reverse complement.
CTTCCTAATTCGAATCCATATGCATAGTCTTCTTTGGATGATATGTATGCATGACGTGAATAGATGGAATCCTTACACATAAACCAGTTTCGAAAGGAAGAATGGTCCAATAATATTGGAGCTTCTTATACACTTTCAGAAACTAATCAATATGTATGGGTATGTATGGATTATATGCATGCAAGTGAATTATGATGATAGAGATTACTCACAAGCTCAAAGAAACATCCTTACTGGTTCAACGCAATACTGCGGAGCCTTCTCACACATAGAAGAAATAGAAGACATGTAAAAATACTTAAGAGACTGAGAGAGGAGACAAGAGACAAGTGACAAGTGACATGAATTAAAAGGATTGGAATTAAGATACATGTATAAGATCGTCGTGGTACATCAAGCTAGGCAGTCTACTGATCAAAGGTGGTTCCGACCCTCAAACCATGACAGTTCAACCGAATGTCACACGTAAGAAGGTGAGTTCCACTCCAGTGATCCTATGTCTGTCTAGGCTCATAACGTCTAACTAAAGAAGTCTAAGACTCATTAAAATCAGCTCTAACTCACTCACACGCTCCACCGAGGGTGAGTCAAGATAGAGATGCTGGTTTCAAGAGCCTATCCTAGATTGGAGTTCTAACTTAAATATGAAACTAGGTACTATACTCATACTAGCTCACCTTGGATCCTCACTCGCTCAACCGAGGGTGATCGTCTCAAGGAAACCGTAAGCTAGCATGAGCCCTATGGATGCCTAACAATGATGCTCTAGGAGTTTGGAGGGGGGTTTATATAGTTTTTTGAATGGATTTGGGCCCTTAGATCTAGAGAAATCAACTCTCAACTCTAGGATCACTACTTTTGATTACAACCATTTGATTAATCAAATCAATGGCTTGGAATTGTTCTTTCTATCAAATCTAGTGTAAAGGAGTGAAATTTAGGTGCCCTCATTCTCCACCATTGGATCTGGGGATGATCTTGACCGTCGGATCAGTGTTGACATCAACTCGGATAAGATAAGCCACTATTTTTGGAGAAAAGCTGCATTATTGATCTTTGATTGTCAAAAATTATCTTCTTTTATGGAAAAACTCGTGGATCCTCCTTGCTTTAATCATAAGTGCATCTCCACCCTTGAATATGAGCTCATCTTGATCGTACAACATGGCTCAATCAGCTTTCGCCATGTGGTGGCCCTTCAACCCTTCAATTTGCTTAAACTAGAAAACTGCGGTGATCTTGAAAACTGGACTTTGTGCTCTTTGACCCTCCAAATAGGCTTTGATGAATATGAAACTTTGTAGGACTATGTTTCCAAAGATCTCCTTCAGGAATATGCAGAAATAACTCCCATCTGAATCTCCCTTGTACAAGTTTGACTACATTTGGAAGCTTGCAAGGTGGCATTAAAGTCTCTAGGAAGCTCTGATGGCCTTGAAAATTTGTACAAATATGTAGCCACATATGATCTTTATACATGCCAAACCATATGGCTAACATAAATTTCTATACAAGAATTTGTAGGGTCAAACTAGAAAAATTACATTTTTACAAAATGAACATAGCATATCAATGTGCTACAAAATCCATTTTCTACTGAAATTTGGGCTATAGACTGCCTTTGACAATCTTTACAAGTATATGGATTTTCATCTAATTTGGTGACAATGAAATTTTTGCCCTAATTTCCCAACTTTGACCAGCTTTGACCGCTACCATGGACTTTCTTGATTTCTTTGAAACTTTGTATGTGAGCTTCCTTTGACATCCTTGATGCATCTTGGACTTCTCGGGGAATTCCGGCTACCTTCACCAAATATGTTTTTTGTAGGCCTTCACAAGTGAGAGAGGAGAGAAAATCTCGACGACAGCGGAGTTGTTTATCAAGCACATCTTCAGATTGCATGGGTTACCAACATCCATAGTTTCACATAGGGATGTCAGATTTAAAAGGCATTTCTGGAAGTTTTTATTTGACAAACTGAAAGTGTCATTGAAAATGAGTAGTGGTGATCTTCCATAGACAGATGGTCAGTTTGAGAGGGTCAACGAGACTCTAGAGGACATGTTGAAAGCATATGTGTCTGAGAGGAAGACAGATTGGGATAGTTACTTGATACTAGTAGAGTTTGCTTATAACAATAGACTGGATAAGTGACAAGAATGTCCTCTTTTGAGATATGAACTACGGCATGAGTCCCAAGCTCCCAGTACCATAGGAATGCCATTGAAATGTCCTAGTGCTTCGTAGTTCTTAGCAAACCTCCAAGCAAATCTAGAAATAGTTAAATCCAAGATGCAGCATGAAGCAGTTGATAGGGCAAAAGAGTATGCTGACAGGAAGAGATCTTCTAGATCCTTTGAGGAAGGAGACAAAGACTTTCTTCAGGTACCAGCTAGATCTACTTCACTATCCACAAGGAAGTGTAGTAAGCTCTCACCAAGGTTTTGTGGACCTTGGAAAATAGTAAAGAAACTAAGTGATGTTGCATACCGATTAGAGCTTCCTCCATATTGGAGAGTCCATCTAGTGTTTCATGTTAGTAAACTTAGAAAGTAAATTTCCAGGGAGGATAATCTAATAGAGGGTATTGTTTCTTTGTAGGAAAGTGATAGCACAAATCATTCTCCAGACAAGATACTAGTGCGGAGATAGAAGCGATTGAGGAATCGTTTCATCCAAAATTATCTATTAGCTTGGAGAGGATTACTACTTATTGACACTACTTGGGAATCAATAGCTTTGGTTCGCAAGTACTTTCCCTCATTGATCATTGGGGACAATGACCTTTAGAAGGGGGAGAGAGTGTCAAACATTGGTCTACAGAGATCATTCCATGTGTGTGTGGGACAAGGGCTAGCCATAGCCAAGGTCCCAAGCTTGGGGGATATCCTAAGGTATTCAGTAGTAATGGGGATGAGTGTTGCATGATGGCCACGTGGAAGCACTAGATCATTCCATATCATTGTTATTTTTAGAATAAAAGAGGATATAAAGGATGGGAGAAGAGTTGCACATACATCATTCACAACTCTTTCTTTGCATGTGCTAGTTCTCACAGAACACACAGAACCTTTGGGGCACGTTTTCCCTCTTTAGGAATCTAAGGCATCGTCAACACCCCTGTTGATCTAAGCACCAACTTAGGGACTTGTGGAGAAAGAGACTATACCTCAATCCCCCTCAAGTGCATATAGTGGGGATTCACCCTTTAATTATCACTCTGATGAGTATACAAACCTAGCCGAGTGTATGAAGACATGCATTCAAATGATGATCAATGCAAATGAACTACTCAAAGAGTGCAAACAAGGTAAAGACTGATCCAAACAAGCTTCAACTGTCAGTTATGGTGTCACGATACTTGGAACAGCAGCCAACAATAAATTGAGCTTTTCTCTCAGCTCCGAACTCCAAATATAGCAAATAGCATATGCTTTTCAAAGCTCTTGAGAAGACGCATCCAATGGCAGTGGCTTCACTCAATTCTGACACTCCTACCTCACGTTATGAGCAAAATACTTAGTCACGGGAAAACCTTCTTACACTTCAACACTTCCTACACTTCGCACACACCTTAACAACATCAAACAAACACTTTCATGGATAGACAACACTTCCTAACACTCTTTCCAAGCAACACACATGCACACAAACTCACAAAGAAGAAGATACAGAGAGGAGAAGACACAAATTCGAATTTCTGTGCTCTTGATTCTCACAATGGCAAAAAGTCTTTACAAAGAGTCACAAATTGACTTATACACTTGTGCCCTAAAAATGGTCCTTTCACACAAGAGACCGGCACTTATTAACTAAAGACTAATTTCCTACTAATTTACATGGGTAAGCTTCTAATCTTCTGTGGGGATGCATCTAGAAGACTCCTCTGGTGCATTTACATCAGAAAATATATTACAAGAATGGTTATAATACAAAAATTGGGTGTCCAAATCGGAAAAATTTTGGGGGCGTGTCTTTTTCTCTGCCTTGTGCTATCTTTGCTCTGCAACACTCTCCCCCTCTTCATCTCTGTCGTCCCTTGACAGGCTTTACTTCTTGTCTTCAGTTTGTTGTCCGGATGCATCTTTCGGTCAGTTCTGCCTACTGGTTAGACTGGCATTACGTTTTAATGGCCCTGGTCTTGATTTTGTCTTTTACATCCTCTCGGCCTGATGCATTTGTGTTGCTTGTTCTTTTCTTTTCATCGCTCGCAACCCTTGCTCAGTTCTGCCTGTTTGTTAAACAGGTGTTCGGTTTTGACGGCCTCTTCTTAATTCTTGTTTTACATTCTCTGGGCCTGATGCATTTGTTTTGCTTTATAAGTCGGGTTGCCATGCATGCCACCAGTGGAAGGTATGAGGATGTGATGCTTCAGTCTTCGATCTGGACCTTCCAAAGATAATGAGGTTGAAGCACCCTTTTGTGGTTTCGGAACCGCTGGATATCTTCTTGCACTTCTTCATGGATACTTGTTGGCCCTGGTTCCTCCTTCCACCTACGTGTTGTTTCCTTGATATGTGCCCCTGCGGGGCTCTGTGCAGAGATGGGTGTTGCGCCCCTGCGGGGCTTCTTGCAGAGATATATCTTCATATATTACCTTTTTAGTGAAGCTTCTTTCGTTGTCTTCTTCTTTTCTTCTTTTTGCTTGATTCTCCCTCAACACTGCCCCCCTCCTAGACTCTATCGTCCCCGACAGGCTTTGACGAGCGACGGGCATATGTTCTATATATTTTCTGCTCTGTTTCATTAAGCAAATTGGCTTCACGTATCATTAACTGTTTCCATTGTTCTGCCTTCACACCGTCATTGGGTGGCTGTCTATGATCCGCGAAGAAGCTCAGTTCGTATGCCACTAATTTAGCATTCAAATTAGAGGACATCTTTAAAAAGACTTCTGAATCAATTTCAAAAAATCCGGTAAAAAATGCTTCTTCGAACGTTTGCATATATGTGATTGGCAAAAACATAAGCCTTGAATAATAGGCCATTATTGTAGGTCGGCTAGGCATAACAGACAGATAAAAAATGAGTATGTTTGTTCCCTCATTAATGTTGGAAGTGAGGTAGGCCCTTAGCTCATGTCATAGGTCCATGGTTCCATAGGTCCAATATATATACAACATTAATTCTAGCAATCTTCCATATTGACAAAACATGAACATACCACAACGTAACACCTTACACATGACGTCTATTCTTTCTCTATCTTTGTCTCATCATTTGTATGATTAAGTTAGGTCGAGTATATATACAACATTAATTCTAGCAATCTTCCATATTGACAAAACATGAACATACCACAACTTAATCATAAAAATGATGAGATAAAGATAGAGAAAGAATAGACGTCATGTGTAAGGTTTTACGTAAGCCATCGCTTACTCATAGTATCATATATACCAATGTTCAATGTACAATGTGGGAGCAAAATTCTCAACCACTCTATGTGATGAGAAATAGATGCATGAGTAAATGTACAATGTAACAAACATATTCAGATGTATGGGCAGTAATCTGAATATACATGAGATGTGTGACCTTATAGGTTATAGAAGAGTGAATATGAGTGACTGAAAGAGGAAGGATCAGTATGAACGGAAATCCTCAAACTCATGTGAACACACCTTCTCAAACACCTCATAAAAATATGCATAAAGCATATACGTACTGATTCTCTTGTACCTATGCCGAATAGGACTCCTCCTGATATGAACGCCACAGCCTCCATAAACTTCAAGTAGTACCTGTGTGCATAAAGAGAATATGTACCTGAATACTTTAACATAAGATGTGAATCTTATGTTAAACTCCATCCAATGTCTTTGAAGTAGCTAGACATCTTCTTGTAGAAGACAATCTTCAACCTAACATCTTCGTGTAGAAGATGATCTTCAAATACGCCATGTAGATGGTCCCACCCAATGTCTTTGAAGTAGCTAGACATCTTCTTGTAGAAAATAATCTTCAACCTAATATCTTCCTGTGGAAGACAATCTTCAAAGGCATTATGTAGATGGGCGATCCTCACCTTCAAGCTGCTAATGACCAAGTCTTCTTGCCATGAACAAGAGATAACCTCCTCTCCATGAGGTAGAGTGTGAGCACACCCTTCATCTTCTCCAAGAAGAATCACCAAGAAGAACTCCATAGCTGCTCCTCAACATGCTTCAAGTTAGCACCATGGCTGCCCCATGTGCTAGAAGAAACACCACCTCTACTGAGGTCCAAGCTCTAGAAAGCTTGTGTTGATCCTAGGTGAAGGATGATTCAAGTGATCATGAGGCTCTTCATGTAGCCAAGGTGCTCAGCCCGTTTTGCTTTAGAAGGAGTAAGAACCAAAGCTATACGTGCTGTTATCCGCTGTTGACGGGCTTCTTTGGGTGGAGAGTGCTATAAAAATAGCTACTCATGCTGTATCCTCTGAGCAAGATTGACTAATAGATCATTGTTTCCAACAATCCCCCCTGCAATGTCATATTGGTACAATCTCAACTGAATCTGCAACCGGTTATAAGCTGCAAATAATCACAAGCTTCAAGCTTGTACTGCCGCACTTCAGAACTTGTTCTTCAAAAGTCTTCTTCAAAACTGAATTTGACTTTTCTTCAAAAATTTGAACTTGCTGAATATGAACCATAATACTTGAGAAAATATGCAAACTAGATATCCAATAGTGTTCTCATCAAGCAATCACTGCTTGACAACAAATGTAGCATGAAATTCTCCGAACTTGCTATCTCCTGTCTTCAAAAAGCTGAAAACATACACTCGGATCTTTATATTTGCATTTACCTTTCGAAAAAGGATTTCTCAATGTACTTCTGCTGCGTCATGTAAATACACTAAACAAAATCAAGAACTGAATCCTGGAACCTGTGACTGTCAACTCACAACTTAGTGTATTATGAACACTGTTGGTTCATCTCTGACTGTACTCAACTCAATATGAGTCAAAACATCTATGATGTCATCATGTCTTCATCCTTTAAATCCTTCATACCTCTTTCCTTCAGAATCTGGTATAAACATATATGTGCGCACTTTTGAAATATACCTTTCTGAAATATCAAGCTTCTCTTCAATAGAACTCTGGAACCTTCTCCTGAACAGGAACATCCTAACAGGAACTTTCTCCAAACATTCTTCTTCTTCCTTCTTCTTTCAAAGCTGGAATATAAAGAGAACCTGACAAAGGAAATATAGGAATACCTGAAATAGGAATACCTGTAGGTATGAATCTGCATTCTTTCACATATGGCTGAAAATAAGTCTTCATGTTTCATCACCCCCCTGGATGATTTAACACTAGTATCCAGTATTCTTCAAATATATCAGACTTTATGAAATCTGGAACGTCTTCCTTCTTTCAATAAATCTGATGTTCAGTGAACAATACCTGTATCTGGAACAAAATCTATGAATCCTTTTTATTAGCACTGTACACATGCCAATAGCTTTCCATGTGATTCCTCAGCTTTCCAAATTATAGAATAAGGTTAGCTGATCCTAACATAACAAAACCTTGCTGAAAGCTTTATAGGATTCATAAGCTTCAGTAACATAACAAGTATCTTCTATCTCTTTGCAACACAAATCTGATAGAATCTGAATTTTTGACTTACTTCTCCATTGTTAAGAATCTTTACAAACAAAGGATTGACAACTGAATCATAAATACTCAAGATCATATAAGATCATTCAAGATCAATGATCTCTCCTGTGTAGAATCTGCTCTTATCAAACCTTCATGACTGAATGTTTGATTTGCTACCTGAATGTCTCCAAGTGTCCATGCTTCTCAAAAAGTTGTAAAACTTTTCTTCAAACAAAGCCTTTCCATAAACTTCAAGTAGTACCTGTGTGCATAAAGAGAATATGTACCTGAATACTTTAACATAAGATGTGAATCTTATGTTAAACTCCATCCAATGTCTTTGAAGTAGCTAGACATCTTCTTGTAGAAGACAATCTTCAACCTAACATCTTCGTGTAGAAGATGATCTTCAAATACGCCATGTAGATGGTCCCACCCAATGTCTTTGAAGTAGCTAGACATCTTCTTGTAGAAAATAATCTTCAACCTAATATCTTCCTGTGGAAGACAATCTTCAAAGGCATTATGTAGATGGGCGATCCTCACCTTCAAGCTGCTAATGACCAAGTCTTCTTGCCATGAACAAGAGATAACCTCCTCTCCATGAGGTAGAGTGTGAGCACACCCTTCATCTTCTCCAAGAAGAATCACCAAGAAGAACTCCATAGCTGCTCCTCAACATGCTTCAAGTTAGCACCATGGCTGCCCCATGTGCTAGAAGAAACACCACCTCTACTGAGGTCCAAGCTCTAGAAAGCTTGTGTTGATCCTAGGTGAAGGATGATTCAAGTGATCATGAGGCTCTTCATGTAGCCAAGGTGCTCAGCCCGTTTTGCTTTAGAAGGAGTAAGAACCAAAGCTATACGTGCTGTTATCCGCTGTTGACGGGCTTCTTTGGGTGGAGAGTGCTATAAAAATAGCTACTCATGCTGTATCCTCTGAGCAAGATTGACTAATAGATCATTGTTTCCAACAATTAATACCAATGAAATTCAAAAATGTGTAGGCCACATGCTTGAAGACCTTCAATACTGTAAGTATCATACTGAGTATTTTATTTGTCATTTTGATAGTTAAGTCGGGTACTGTCGCATAATTCTGCAGCCAAAATTCGATGGTCTTGACCATATAATCTTTCGTTGGTAGATAATTATGTGGCGGGCTTGGAAGCAGAGGATAATTTAGCCACTGTTTATTTATGGTACCATTTCTTTGCAGGTCCAAAAATTCTCTAGTATCTCTTCAGCGTGGGATAGGACAAAAGGAAGGGTTTACCTGTAAGAAATAAGGTGCTGCTTGCCAATGCACCCTTAGTGTAGGATGTTTCTCCAAAAACTTCTTTTTCCAAACCGGTTGTGCAACTTCAAATTCTTCTTGAGTGTAAGCGAATGTGTCATGTTTGAAGTTTAGCTGCTCATCTGGACTTTTCTTTGTAATCTTCTTTATATATTCTTTTGTTTTCTCTTTCAATAATCCGCACGGAATGTTGAAAGGCTTCATGATCTTTTCCAAGTCTTTACCTCTAATCTTTGCTTCTTTCATTACTTTAATGACTTCGTTTTCAAAACTTTCTGTCAATCGGGACACCACTAGTGCCCGTTCCTTCTGACTTATTTTTGCAGTGTATGGCATTGGATGATCATCATGTATATCCGCCATCTGCTCATGTATTGGAGAATGATAAATCGGGGGAGATAGAGGACGTACCTCTACCTCGTCAGTAGGAGTTTCCTTAGCTGGCTCTACTGGTGTCCCGATTGGTGTTTTTTGCTTTACTTGGATCTCTAACTGTGTTATACGTTCAGTCTTCTCTTTATTTTCTTGCATGGCTGCTCTGAGCGCTTCCTTTGCTGCAAGCAATTCATTTCCAATTTCTGCTACGTGATCCATACTTTCATTGTAGCTTGCTGCAAGTTTCCCATGTGCTGTATTCAACTGCTTTTTTAGTTCATTTGTTTCTTGAATGTACTTACGTTCCCATTCTTCTCTCAATTCTTGCTCTTGTCTCAGCAAATCTGCGTATTGTGCCACCTGATCTCTTAATTTTTTCTCTTTAGTTTCAGATATCTCCTGTTGTTCAATAGGTTGATCATATAATAATGACTTCATCAGTTCTTTATTTCTATAATTGCGTAAGTTGTCATTCTCTTCCATGTACACCTTTAATTGTTTCTCGAGCAAAGTGCTTCTAGCTCTCATTCTCTCTTTGTCAGCTTCACTTGCATCATGTAATCTTTGTAAATCAGCGAGCTGTGCCTGAAATTGGTGATGCTGAGTCATTAATGTATCATATTGCGTTTTTACCTCGAGCAACTCCGTGCTTTTGGCTGCTATCTCTTTTTGGGCCTGAATTAATTGTGATGACAATTGTTCACTCATTATTTGGAATTGACTCTTTTCCCTCATGGCTTTGTCGTAGTCTGCATCAATATCCATCATCTGTTGTTGTGTATCCATGGCCGTTTGGATCATTTGTTTGACCACAGGCTTCAACTGAGTGACATCCACATTGAGCCATGAGGTTGGTATACTAGGTTCTTCGCCTGTTGTGACGTCTTTTCCCTGTGCCACATGTAACGTAGTGTCATGGGGCTGCCTAATCTGAAGCTGGATCCTTGGCTCAGCCACCATGTGTTCAATGTTTCCTTGAGGTGTATCATCTAGCACCTCAATCACATTCTGCTCTTGATTTGTGTGTAGGTTTGATTCCGCGTTCATTGGAGTTTGTATTTCTTCTTTGATAGGTTGTTTTGCATATGTAACCGTTGTTGGAGCTTCTTTAATGCTGATCTTTGTCGTATCATTCAATTGAATGACATGTTCAGGTTCAATGGAATCTTCTATGTTCTTTTCCTTTTCTTCGTGGTTGTCTGGCGTAACTTCGACTTGATTGATCTCGGTCCATTCTTCCTCGTGAGTTTTTGTCCTTGTGTCAGTGTCCAGGGTGTCTTTTTCGTGACTAGATTCTGCATCGGAACTCGAATCATCTAAGCCCAGTTCTTTGTATCTCCCAGTTTGTTTTGGGGTCTTTTCTTTACTCCGTTGTTGTTTCTCTTGACTCACTTGTCTATAATGATGACCTTGAACATTCAGATTTACTTGCCCTTGCATGTACTGATGTGTCTCTTCTAGGGCAGCAGAGAGATCTCTCTTGGTAATTGGCATTTGGGCTACCGGAATCTTTGGTAAAATGTGTGTCCACTTTGATTGGGGTGTAGTGAAGTAATTCGATGGCGTGCACCACACTGGGCTCTCCTTCTCGAGAGCTCCACGACGATATGCTCAAAGTACAAAACCGAGCTCTGGTCGCCACACACAGTACTACGCACAGATGTTGCAGAATACGCAGAAAACGCAGTACACAGGGAGCACGAAGACAGACTTCTTAGGTTTTACAAATGCGGTCGAACTTGCAGTCTGTGACTGACCAGGTCACTATATGTTTTATTAAAGAACATATACAAAGAAGTGTCCGGTGGCCATTTGGCCTTTCACATGGACACTAACGGTAACAATCTCCCACTAAAGGCCAATATGGCCAGAGTAACTATGGGAGAAAAAAGAAAGAATGATAAAGAATACCTGAGTGTAAGTATACAAACTATACCTCCCACCTGATGGGCATGCTACACAGTATACAAGTGACTGTGTAAGATCAAGAATCAAGTAACCCCCATCAAGTGACAACAGTGTCGAAAGCTATCCTGTGGTAGAGCTTTAGTCAAAGCATCTGCAGCATTATCTCGAGTGTGAACCTTCTCAAGAATAATGCTCTCAGTGGCTAAGCAATCTCTAATGAAGTGATACCTCACCTCAATGTGCTTGGTCTTTGCATGATAGACCGGATTCTTAGCCAAAGCAATGGCACTCTGACTATCACTGAGCAAGTGAGGTACATGCTGAGGCAAACCCATATCACAAGCAAGACGAGAAAGCCACAATGCTTCCTTACATGCCTCACTTGCTGCAACATACTCTGCTTCTGTGGTGGAAACAATTGTACATTCTTGAAGACGAGATCTCCAAGAGATAGCACCTCCAGCAAAATGAAAAATGTACCCTGATGTAGACTTACGATTGTCTACACAACCAGCATAGTCAGAATCTGTGTAACCAATAATGGATGCTTTCCCTCTACCTAAGCATAGACACTTGTCCTTAGTGCCACTCAGATATCTCAAAATCATTTTGACCGCTTCCCAATGTTTCTTGCCAGGATTAGACATATATCTGCTCACAACTCCCACTGCAAATGCAATGTCTGGTCTCGTAGCTACCATAGCATACATGCGACTACCAACAGCAGACTGATAGGGAATTTTGGTCATGAATTCCTTTTCCTCATCTGATTTGGGGCAGTCATCCTTGCTCAATTTCACATATGTGGGTAAAGGTGTACTCAATGCCTTTCCACCCTGCATATTGAATCGATGAAGTACTTTGGATATGTACTCACTTTGAGACAAGTATATGCATCTTTTACTCCTATCACGAGTAATGCGCATGCCAAGAATATGTTTGGCATCCCCCAAATCCTTCATATCAAATGTCTGACTCAACTTCTTTTTGAGAATTGACAAATCATAAGAGGACTTCCCAGCAATCAACATATCATCGACGTAAAGTATCAAGCATATCAAGCTGCCATCAGAACATCTCTTTGTGTAGAGACAATGATCCTCATTGCTCCGAGAATAGCCTTGGGACTTCATAAAAGCATCAAACTTTTGGTACCATTGTCTAGGAGACTGTTTAAGTCCATACAAGCTCTTCTTGAGCTTACAAACTAGACTTTCCTTGCCAGGAACTACATAACCCTCTGGTTGTTCCATATAGATCTCATCTGTAAGATCTCCATGCAAGAAAGCTGTTTTCACATCCATTTGGACTAGCTCTAAGTCCTCCATTGCAACGAATCCAAGCAACATGCGCAAAGTAGTCATCTTGACCACTGGGGAGAAGATTTCCTCAAAATCAACACCATGTTGTTGCTTAAAACCCTTTGCAACAAGTCGTGCTTTATATTTTGGAGAAGCACTATCTGATGTGAATTTCAGCTTATATACCCATTTACATGGTAAAGCTTTCCTTCCCTTTGGCAAAGGTACTAAGTCCCAAGTACCATTCTTGTGAATAGAATCCAACTCACTCTTCATGGCACGCTCCCACTTGACATGATCCTCTGTCTGCATAGCCTCTTTGTAGCAAGAGGGCTCACCGGCATCTGTTAGCATAACAAAATCTAAACCTGGAACATATCTATCAGGTGGATATGAGACACGTGCAGAACGTCTCAATGGTTGCTGAACATGAACATGTGCAGACTGATCTGAATGGACATTCTCTTGAACATCCCTATGTGCAGCATTTTTATGCATGCTAACCGGAGGACTAGTATCCTCAAACACCACTCTTCTCACTTCAACCTCCTTAATCGGCTGTTTATGCATCTTAGACTCATTAAAAATGACATCACTACTTCTGATCACTGACCGTGTTTCAGGATCCCATAAGCGATATCCAAATTGTCCCTCTCGACCATATCCAAGAAAAATGCATTTCTTTGACTTATGGTCCAACTTCTGTCTAAGATTCTTGGGTATATGAACATATGCTTCACACCCAAAAACTCGAAGATGATCATAATATGGTGGTTTCCCTGTCCATAACTCTTGTGCCACTTTCAGACCTTTGGCAGTACTAGGTGAAAGGTTAATCACATGAACTGCAGTCAATACTGCTTCTGCCCAAAAACCTTGTGAGAGGTTTGCATGATGCAACATAGAGACTACTCTATCTTGAATAGTTCTATTCATCCTCTCAGCTACACCATTCTGTACTGGGGTATAAGGAGCTGTAAACTCTCTACGAATCCCTCTACACTGACAGAAAAGGCTGAATTCATGTGAGGTATACTCACCCCCATTATCTGAACGTAAAGCCTTAAGCTTAGTTCCTTTTTCAGTCTCAACTGAAGCAAGCCATTTTCTGAAAGTAGGGAATACATCATCCTTCGATTTGATAGGATATACCCAGACTTTTCTAGTAGCATCATCTATGAAAGTAACAAAGTAAAGAGAACCACCTAAGGACCTAGTGGGCATAGGACCACACACATCTGTATGAACAAGATCTAAAGGCTGAATTGAAGAGTCAATGTGCGTTTTATGCACATTTCTGGTTTGCTTTCCATATTGACAATGCTCACAAAATGAAAAATCAGAGAAAGATAACACAGGTAAGTAGCCAGAACGAGAAAGATTTTCCATTCCACTACGAGATATATGGCCCAAACGACCATGCCAAATACAAGCCATAGGCTGTTCAGTAACAGCTAACAAGTGTTCTTTCTGTGATACAAATAAAGGGTAAAGTGAGCCAACTTTCCTTCCTTTTGCAATAACCATATTGCCCTTTGACATACGAAAGGACTGAGCATAGAAGACCACCTTGTAACCAAGGTCATCAAGTTGACCAACTGACATCAAACTGCGTGATAACTGAGGTACATGGCGTACATTATGCATAGTAAATTTTGAACCGTCAATGAACTGCACAACCACATCTCCAATCCCCACAACATCACACTGGTAAGAGTCACCAAGTCTCACGGTACCAAGAGACTTTGCTGCATAATTAGAGAACCATTCTCTATGTGGTGTCACATGGAAAGAAGCACCAGAATCTAGCAGCCAGGTGTGGGAAAGAGAATCAGCCATAAGTGCCTCAGATGGCATAGTACTATCAAGTGTCAACACATCAGCATCATCAGAAATAGCATTAATTTCTTCAATCTTCACAGTCGAAGTAGATGGTGCAGGTAACTGTTTAACATGCCCATCAACATTCTGTCCTTTACCTTTAGCATTCTTTAATGCATAACAATCTTTCTTCATGTGTCCTTTCTTATGACAATAATGGCATTCAATATCCCTCTTCCTTGATTTACTTCTGCTCTTATTCCGTTGACCATTCTTTTCCTTGTTCTTGCTCTTGCCACGTTGTTGATTCTTTCCTTGGTAAGAATCACGAACATTATATGCATCTCCACTCTGAGTGCCAACCATAGATTTTCTACGAATCTCCTCACTCAAGAGTGCTCCACATATGTCATCATAGACGAGTTTACCACCTGGTGCACTATTGCTAATAGCTGTGCAAAATGTATCCCATGATGATGGCAGGGTGCATAACAGCAATACTGCTTTCATTTCATTGTCCATATCCATTTTCTGAGCCTGTAACTGGGAGAATATGGCATCAAACTCATTTAGATGAGCAGCAACACTATCTGTGTCCTTCATACGAAGGTCGTATAATTTTCTCATCAGATATACTTTATTTGATGCCGTCTCTTTTTCATATGTATTGCATAACTTCTTCCAAAGCTCCTCTGCACTTTCACAGTCTAATACTGTAAAGTAAACATTATCTGCTAGGTGCAAGCGAATGGTAGACCTGGCCATTTCATCTAACTCATCCCAATCATCTTCATCCATGTCAGCAGGCTTCTTTGAAATCCCATTTACTGGCTTCCATTGCCTTCTTTGAATCAGCACATCTTTAATCTGATTCTTCCATAGGGCAAAGTTTGTGCCATCAAATTTTCGGATCTCAAAATGGTCTTTGCCCTGCAAGTTATAGCTCCTCCTCGGAACGCTAGCACTAGACCCTGATCCACCGGATGTGCCTGAGACCTCTGATGCCATGATCGTAGAGAACTGAATAGAATGATAATGGAGCTAGAAGAGTCCAAACACCAACAAATAAGTGTATCAAGGAGTAAATCGACCACTATATAGTTGACTAAACCAGAAATCTGGAAAACTTTTGCCAGAGTATCCTCTGCAAAATTAGCATATGACCAGTGTCAAAGTATCATAAAACTGCAAGTACTAACATGTCTACCTGCATAGTGAATCACTGACTCCACTGCATATAATCAGTTACCCAATAGAAGCCAACTAGGCTTATCGAGCACCTATGAACAACTATCATACATCTCCTATGGCGAGGCTGGGTAAGTCTTCCACCTGCATCACCGAAGAGACCCCAACATCTGGGTGTCTCCCAGTTAAGAAAACCTCACCACGACCCTCTTTATCAAACGTAAAAGGCTTTATGCAAAGAACGTAACCGCTATATCAATGCCCACATGGACGTACATAAGCGGTATCCACAGAAGCGTACATGGTGTGTATGTGCTCAATATATGCAGTAAAATGACACTGAAAGGCTGAATACACAGCCCAAAAAACTAGCCAATAACACCTGCAAGTGTCTGTCAACTCTGATGTTTTAGGCTTTAAAAACCTGCATAAATTTGCAGCGATTGCTCCCACCAAAACTGAAAGCCCCTCGAGAAACCTGTAGTTTTACGAGTGTGGCTGAAAATACAGCCCCAAAGGTTGATATTTATTGTCTGAGAAGTACAAGGAACACTCTTCTTGATGTTCTTGGACCTGTGTGAAGAGAACTACGTGCGAAAGTACTCCAAAATGGCTCCAAAAACACCCCAAAATTGCTTCAGAAATAGGCTTTAAAAGCAAAAATGAAGCTTTGAGGGACCAAAACTTGTTCAAGGTAATGCCAACCTTAGTCTTTCCCCTTCTTCAAACACCACAAGAGTGTAGCTTAGTGGCAAGAGATTGCCGCGGTTAAGCGAGCTCTGGGGGGAACAGTACTGGGATGGGTGACCTCCCGGGAAGTACCGGGAACCTCTATATTCCTTGATCGTTGAGGTCCTCCCTCGCGCGCAGCCAACGGCGCCAACGGTGACTTCGGTGACTCGGATGACAAGGTATGCCAAGGTCTATGCCTTGGTCGCCGCCTTAGTCGAAAGCCTTGGAGAAAACAAAGCTTTTTGCCTCGAACTGCTCTGATACCAGTGAAGTAATTCGATGGCGTGCACCACACTGGGCTCTCCTTCTCGAGAGCTCCACGACGATATGCTCAAAGTACAAAACCGAGCTCTGGTCGCCACACACAGTATTACGCACAGATGTTGCAGAATACGCAGAAAACGCAGTACACAGGGAGCACGAAGACAGACTTCTTAGGTTTTACAAATGCGGTCGAACTTGCAGTCTGTGACTGACCAGGTCACTATATGTTTTATTAAAGAACATATACAAAGAAGTGTCCGGTGGCCATTTGGCCTTTCACATGGACACTAACGGTAACATGTAGCCTGGGCTTCTTCCTCTCTTAGGCACTTTGTACCCCTCATGGGTTTCTGTGAACTGGTTCCTGCCTCTTCAACAACAGCAGCTGCTTTCTTTTTCTTGGGGGACCATAGCGGATTTGGCATATTTGGCTAGCCCTTCTGAGGTTGGCATCTCACGCAAGCAGTTTTTCATTTCGAGTGCCTCATAGATAAGTAAGGTCAAAGCTGAACTCCCATTTAGAAACTTCTTCTGACCCCACTTCTTCTTTGCTTCAAATAATCTGTCTTGGACATAAGAAGTCAGATTCACTTTATTGCCAATTTGTCTCATTGCATGCGAGAGTAGTTGTACGACAATCTTTTGTGGTGCAGTATATCTATGCATACTTGGGAAACAAAAATGTTGGTGCACTAGGCGGACAACATCTTCAATCAGTCCTGTTGATATCCAAAAAGGACCTCTTTTTAGGATCATGACATTCCTCTTTGACATTAGTGATCCCTTCTTGATTCCATCCGAAGGCTTTGTTGATTATCTCATGTGTGAATTGAATGGTTTTCCAGGTACCTACTTTGTCCAATACTCGTGCTTCAGGAACTGCTGCCTTATTTGATGCAGGTTGTAGTGTGTTCATCACTTGTGTGCACCTTTGGAAATCTGGCAGATAGATAGGTACTCTCAGAAATGCATCTATCCCTGCTTGTGTCCATACATCCTCTATATGCGGTAATCCTTGTATTATAGTCTTGAAGTCCTGCGACATAATAGGGAAGTAGTGATCACTATCCATAATCTTGATGGTGGCCATGAAAATGAGGTCCGACACCGGTTGGTCATCCAGAAACCAATGGCCTCTTGCTTTAGTTATTGATTCCAATGGAAGAAGTTGCACCTCTACCCCTTGCGTAGCTTTAGAATTGGGAGATGCCATCTGCACTCACTTGAGGGAAGTCATTAGTCACCGAATAGTATTTAGAATCATCCTTCAGTTATGCTTTATTAGATTGGCAATTCTCCGCGTGAATGGTGTCGTCCCTTTCCCCGTGGGTGTGCGAAAGGTAATACCTGGGATTTTCCAAAATTTTTATATATTTTTATGTTTTTATCTGAAGGAAAAAAACAGAAAAGTTCGTCCATAGCCAAAGCGCTTATTAAATTTTTAGTAATTTTCTTTAAATTATGTACAAGTGCTCTCCTATTTGCCAAGAGGGAAATGTGCTCGACTATCCTGAAATAGAAGAAAGATGTGCCGAATGCTTGGCCTTGTAATGTGGCCCTATCATGCATACTTTGGGTCCTGATAACTCCAAATGTGTGCAATTTGAAGTAGTTGGATGATGCATGCAGTTTGTCTTGTCTTTCGGTAACCAAATCTGCTTTACTCTGTTGGGACATATTATATCCCGAACATTCCTGATGAATGTGGTGCTTCTCATGTTGTACGTCTGCTCTATCTGCTTTTTGAATCTCGGACTAGCTTGTGTTGCAATTGCAGACTCCTTCTCTTTCCTGTAGCTATTCTTCTTTGGCTGTTTTGCCCTTATACCATATTGGTTCTCCTTGTGTAGTGGTTCATCGTTTTGGTTTAGCGTCTTTGGAGCACATGATTTTGGAATCCATAGTTGCACTCGATCCGGTTGGGCGGCTAATACTTTCTTTGGAATCCATATCCTAGCAATTTGTTGTTGACTTTGGTGTTCGAAATGATTTGCCTTCTTGTTTGATTGGTTGTTCTGATGTCGAAGATGTTTTTGTCGTTGAAGATATGCATCCCTTTGATCCTTTCTTATCCAAGCTTGTTTAGTGTACGGAATAGGGTATATTCTAATAGGTACAGACTTTGGATTACTCAGAGGACTAGTCTCTCTTGTGCATGGTTCTTCACTACGGCTGTTTTCAGATAGAATGACACTCTTGTGACTTGCTAGATTAGAAGATGGTATGCAAGCAGGATTCAGTGTGTCCTCACATGAAGTACTTGATGAAGGGGTTTCTATAGTGCTAGTGAACATACATTCATGACTGTGTTCATTAGAGTGAATTTTTGGCTCTATGCTTGCGGCTTTGATTGGTCGTTCGTCTAGCAAACTGAATACTTCATGATGTCCTATCTTGGTTGAGATGTATCCTAAAGCCAATTGAATGGTAACCTCATATTCGTATATCCAGTCTTGACCTAACACTACATCTTCGAGTAAATCCTGATCATGACACACGAATAGCTCCTGTTCCATAGTGTTGTTGCCAAGATGCAGAGGTAAGGTGATTTCACCTATACATTGAGTAATTGTTCCTCCTATTCCTATCAATTGTGCCATCGATGGACGTAATTCCTCCTTGAGTTTCTGAGTCAAAGAAAGTTTGATACAGCTTATGGCGGCTCCTGTGTCAATGAGAGCATCCACTAAGTGGTACTCCGTTTTACCCGCTTCGAAATTAATATGGTTGCGTTCTCTGTGGACCTAGGTTTTTAGTGGCTCTAAAATTAGCCATTCGGATGAGTTCTTCTCCTAGTTGATATCTCTCATCTCTCTCTCTCTCATCCATTCTTTCCGTTTCTTAATTCGTTCTAGTGCTTCCTGTCTCGCTTCTTCTCGTATCCTTTCCTCCTTGATGCGTCTATTCTTGCCCTTGATTAATCGTGACATTGTTTCTTCAGTCAATGGTTCTAGATATTTTTTCACTCGACATTCACTGATATAGTTTGGTAATACTTCCCCATCTAGGGTTGCTAAGCTGATGGCTCCACTTGTCAATATACGATTGATGATTAATGGGCCATATCCTCTCTTCTGCAACTTCTTAGCGTGTTTTTTCAAGGTATATACCAAAACTAAATCTCCTTCCTTCAAATTTTTGTCTTTAATGTGAGCATCAAAGTAGGCTTTCTGTCGCCGTTTAGCAGCATAAATGCCTGCTACTGCTTGTAACCTAGTTTCGTGAAGCTTTTCTATTTGATCCAATTGAGCTGATAGTTCATGTCCCGTCCACTCGTAAGTGGTTGCTACTCTGAGAGTGGGAATTAAGAAATCAATTGGCAAAATAGCATTTTGTCCATACACTAAGTTAAAAGGAGTAGTGCCTATGGCGGTTTTGTAGGCTACTCGAAATGCCCATAAAGCATGATGTAATTGCTTATCCCAATCATATCTACCATTGTTAACAATTTTTGTGAGAACTGTACACAAGAGTTTATTCGAACTTTCGGCTTGTCCATTGGCTTGTGGGTGATAAGGAGCTGATTTCTTATGAATTACCAAGAATTCATTCAGTAAGGCTTCTATAACTTCAATCACAAAGTGCGTACCTCTATCACTCACAATTTCTATCGGTAGTCCAAATCTAGTGAAAACGTTCTCAAAGAGAAACTTGGCCGTAGTTCTTGCATCATTTTTCTTGGTTGCTTTGGCTTCAACCCATTTGGTCAGATAGTCTGTGGCTACAATTATATATTCGGCATGGGATCCTTTCGCTGGTGGGCTAATAGGTCCTATGAAGTCTATTCCCCATTTAGTGAAAGCTCTGGCACTCATCATGGGTCTCAGTGGCATCTCATCTCTTCTAATTGGATATTTTGTTTGTTGACAAGTATCACATCGTTGCACATATGTTACGGCATCTTGATGTAGAGTTGGCCACCACATTCCAGCAAAGAGGATCATTTTTGCTGTTTTATCTGCAGAGAAATGTCCTCCTGCATCTCCTGTATGTGCCATCTCTAAAACAGCAAGATATTCATCTTCGTGAATGCACAATCGTAATTGATTATCTCTCCCTCGCTTGAAAAGTTGCTTCCCTATGAGGACATAGTCTTTGCTCTGTTCTACAAGTGCACGTTTCCTTGCTGAAGTGGCTCCTTCTGGGTATTCTTGGGTCTTTAAGAATTTTACCAGAGGCATGATCCATCTCGGTGCTACTGTGGAGTAGCATAGAGTGGAGTTCTCTTCTAGATTTTGTTTTTGACAGGTTTGGCAGGCTGATACATAGTTATGCGCATCCCTTTGCATGGTTGGCCAATATATGCCTAATCTCCTCAGGGTTTGCCATGTTTCGTTTGCATTCAAATGAGTTTTCCATTGATTTACATGTGCTTTCTGAAGCCACATTTCCTGCTCCTCCTCTTCAACGCATCTCATTAGTAATCCACTTGAATCTTGGTGATACAAACTTCCTGCAATGATATGAAGGTTTTTAGTCTTCCAAAGGTCTTGGGTTCGGTTTGGTGTGATCCCATCTTTAGGTCCATGCGTGAGTATAGGGATCAACTTTTCTGCCCATTGGGGACATACTTCCAGGTTAAAAAGGTACGTATCTGGCTGATCATCTCGTACTCCTATGGGTGGTTCTCCATGGGTCATTCTTGATAAGTGATCTGCTCTTATGTGGGTATTTCCTTTCTTGACTACTACCTCAAAATCAAATTCCATTAGCAATAAAAACCATCGTACTAGTCTTCCTGTATTGCAAGGTTTATTGACTAAGTACAATAGGGCTTGATGATCAATGAAGAATTTGAATTTGTTTGCCAACAGGTAATGTCTAAACTTTTTCACTGCGTACACCATCCCTAGGCCTTCTCTCTCAGTTGTGGTATAATTGCGCTCTGCTTGATTTAATTGTCTATTGGCATAGGTTATAGGGTGGTCTAGCTTTCCTGTATCTGCAGGTTGAGCTAAGATGCAACCAATGGCAAACTTGGAAGCATCCACATGAATGTGAAATGGCTTATTCCAGTTAGGTACTCGAAGGATTGGTGTTGAACTCAATCGATTCTTCAACTCATTAAAGGCTTTCTCACATTCTTCGGTCCAATTAAATTGAGACAAGAGTGCATAGAGAGGTCTAGCAATTATGGCATACATATGTATAAATCTTCGGTAGTATCCACAGTGTCCCATAAATGCTTGTACTTCTTTAGCAGTCTTTGGTCTTGGTAAATCCAGAATTACTTTGATTTTGTCTTCATCAATTGAAATTCCATTTTTAGAGACAATATGTCCTAATATTTTTCCTTGTCGAACCATGAAGACACATTTTTCTGGGTTGAGGCATACTCGATATTGTCAACATTTGGCAAAGATCTTTTCTAGTTCAGGGATGTGCTCTGATCGTATAGCTGAATAAGTACATAGATCGTCCACGTATACCTCCATACTCTTTCTCAGGAACTCTTTGAATACATGGCACATCAATCTTTGGAAGGTGGCTGGGGCATTAGTTAGACCAAAAGGCATGACTCTAAAGGCGTATACTCCCCATTCAGTTGCAAAAGCGGTTTTATGTTGGTCCTCAGGAGCAATGGCTACCTGATTATACTCTGAAAAGCTGTCCAAAAAACTATAAACTTCCTTCCCTGCCACTCTTTCCAATAGATGATCCGTAATGGGTAATGGGTAACTATCCCTTATGGTCGCGGCATTTACTTTCTTCAGATTGATGCACACTCTTAACTTCCCATTCTTTTTCGGTACAACCACCAAAGGTGATACCCATTCCGTGTGTTCGATCTCGTAAATGAATCCAGCATCTAATAACTTATCTATCTCTTCCTTTATCTTTGTTGAATACACATCATTGTATGTATACGGTCTTTGTTTAGAAGGTTTGGCTTCGGATGTCATGGGGATTCTATGGGCACATATAGATGGATCTACTCCTTTCAAGTCCTTATAGGTCCAGGCAAAGACATCCCGATATTCCCTTATGAGGCGTATTAACTCTTGTTCTTCTTCCATTGAGACATCCTGTCCTATGAAAGTACATCGTTCTTCTCCTTCCTCTAAGGTTACTACTATCTTCTTGGTTTGTTCTTTATTGTCGTATGCTATTCCTGGCTGTGCTTCTCTTTTAGGCATTTGAATAGCAATTTTTCTCTCTTCTACTTCATATTTTTTGAAGTGGGTTGGCACTTCAAACTGATCTTGTGGCTTGTTTTCTTCACCTTCTGGTTCTTTTTCTAACTCCAGCTCTTCTTCCTGTGTAGGTTCCTGGTTGTTTTCGTTAGCTGTGACACCTATTTTTTTATTTTCATCCTCTGGTTCCATTGGTTCTTGCTCCATCTCAATGCTCTCATAGTCCTCCTTCCATTCTTTCTCTATCACTTCTCCTTCTTCAGCCTCCTGAAGGACTACCACATATAGACTAACGTCATATCCTTCCTCATCAATACATTCATTCATAGTTATTACTTCTTCGTTCACACATACATCGAGGGTCGCTAAAATCTCCATTCAACCGTGAGGTTCAAACTCTTCATCCAAAAAGACTTGAGGCATGTAAGCTGGATCTTGTACAGACCTAGCTACTCCTTGCCTTTGCTGCCATCCCTTCCTCCTATCCTCTTCCTTTTTTGAAGTTTGGCATATCCATAGATGAGTGTCCTCGTTCATCCAAGATTGGTCACTAGAACCTATGCTGTGAATTGACTGATCGTCTTCCTCCTTATGAATTTGATTCCATTGTAAGGGGGGAACATCTTGATATGTATATGTGTGGAGATTTATTCTCGTGGTGGTTCCTTCATCCTGTAGGTATACAACATCTTTTCCCCAATCTTGCACAACCTTTAGTTGTCTCATGAAAGGTCTCCCAAGTATCATTTCATAATTGCTCGCCCTTTCAAATTGACATATTGTTAAGGTGTGTTCAAATTGAACTCCGTATGTGGTAAAAACTACTCGTTCCAATAATCCCAAGGGTCTTTCTGTGTGTCCGTCTGCCATTTGTATCTTCATGCGCGTTGGTCTTAAAGCTGGTTTTCCCCATTTCTCCCAGATTTCTCTAGTAGCAATGCCTACACCAGCTTCGGAATCTAAGATGGCTTTGGTGGTATAACCCCTATAAGTAATTGGAAGGCAAGTGTTTCCTTCATCTCCCTCACTAAAATCTCCTACCTTATCCACTAGGATCTTTACTGTGTTTACTTCATCAGATATCTCTTTTTCTTCTGTCTTGATCTCCAATTGACTGGTCAATTTCTCCTTCAAATGTGGTTTAACCTTCAACAGTTCTTCTAATGTTAGGGTACAAGGGATTTTTACCTTTCTAAGGTGTTGTATGATATCCGATGTTTGGACTGATGGGTTCGGTTCTTTTTTCCCTATTGAGGGAATGCAATACAATTCTGAATTATGTTCATACTCTCCTGTGTAATTTGGCAAAACCTTTACACTATCATTTTCTTCGTTACTCGGATCAATTGGTAATATTTCATTTGAATTCAACTCAGGTATTGAATCCTCTATTCCATCTTCCGCTTCTAGCTCTTCAAAGGGCGGTTCAATTCCTTCCACTTTCTTCCACCTGTCTTCTTGGACTCTTGCCCACAAGTCTTTAGGCCATTCCCCTTCTACTTCGGGAACAATGGATCCTTCCCTTTTATCCTCACAATAATTGCCATTCTGTGTCTTACTTGCTTCGGGTTTTTCGTGATCATTAGTGATGACGCACTCTTGGAATTCTCTTTCGGAAATTCGGGTATTGGGTAATGGCAACGCAGGTTTTTCTAAGGTCCGTTGAGCAACTTCTATTAATTTTTTGCAGATCTCCAACCTCTCTTTCTCTAGGTCACCTCTAGGATATTCTCTTTCATGTTGTTCTATGGTAGGTCTTGCTCTTATTCGTGCCTTGTATGCCTGAATCCACATGGCTAATTCTTTAGGCATGGGATCTGCTAAGACCGATCCTATCTCATCCTCCAATATCTTCTCTGATTTTTTTATCCAAATATGTGATGATGGTGGGGAAATCAGGATCTTGTAACTCATAGATGGTGACAGGATTAGGGGCAGCTTCCCATATTGAAGAATGTGCTCTAAGGAGAGGGTCCATTCCATTGATCAAGTATACATACATTATGGAGTCATCTTGGGAAATCAGGTCTCCTCTCCAAACCCTAACAACCGTAGATCTCCCTCTAGGAGTAGTTACTTGCTCTTCATTCCCTTCTCCATTTAAGTTTGAAGCATTGTTTTCTTCCCCAAGTTCATTAATGTTTTCAGAGTGTTCCGTGACAACATACTGGATATCTCTTTTGTCCATGTAAAATACTCCTGCATACTTGACTGCTGGCCTGGGCACTATGTAAGCCTCTGAAGCCTTCTTTAGTCTGGCCACTGACTTGTTCAGACCATCCAAGTATATGGATATCTCATATTGGTTGGTGGTCACATATTCTAAAGAGGTCCGGTACTCTCCCTCAATAATTGACATCATGCCAATCATTGGTACAGTGTTCTGCATATCCTCTGAAGCCATGGGAATTTCTTCCTCTGACTCACTGGAGGTCTCCGAGTAATGAGAACGGCTACTTGGCTCGGCTACACTACCTACAGAAGAGATTACACTTCTTCGGCTTCCTAGGGTTCTTCCAAATCTCAGGTTCATCCACTTAACAGCTCTAATCAGCCCTTGCTAACCTCTATCTTCTAGAGGAATTTGGCTGGAAAAATGACTGAAAAAGAAACTTTCAGGTCACGATACTTTACTCCAAAATTTCACGATACACGACCTTTGGCCAAAAACGATACACGATACTTCAGGAATTCTAGAGGAATTTGGCAGGAATTCTAGACTTTCATGTCAGAATTCTAGAGGAATTTGGCTGGAAAAATGACTGAAAAAGAAACTTTCAGGTCACGATACTTGACTCCAAAATTTCACGATACACAACCTTTGGCCAAAAACGATACATGATACTTCAGGAAAACGATACTTGATACTTCAGAAGAAACGATACACGATACTTGATCTGGCACCACGATACTCGATACTTAACAGGACACGATACATGATACTTCAGGAAAACGATACTCGATACTTCAGAAGAAACGATACACGATACTTGATCTGGCACCACGATACTCGATACTTAACAGGACACGATACACGATACTTGGTCAGGAGTAACGATACACGATATCTGAATTTCCACGATACTCGATACCTGAGTTAAACGACACTCGATACTTCAGTGAACATGATACACGATACTTCGCTAAACACGATACTTGGACAACCACGATACACGATCTGTGACAAGTATCGCGATCGGTGAATGCACGATACACGATACTTGAATGGGCACGATACTCGATACTTCCAAAGACGATACTCGATACACGATACTTGGTGAAGTATCGCGAACGAAGAACACGATACACGATATACGATCTCTAGCCAATATCGCGATCGATAGAACACGATACACGATATACGATCTCTGGGAAATATCGCGATTGATAGAACACGATACACGATACTCAGAGAGACACGATACTCGATACACGATACTTGGTGAAGTATCACGATCAGGGTACCACGATACATGATCTTTAGGGAAATATCGCGATACTCAACCACAGGAGATCACGATACTTGTCAGGTATCGCGATACTCGACCGTGGGAGAACACGATACTTGACCCTTTTTCAAATTTTTTACTAGATTTTTTTTTGGTTTTGATTGCACACAAATGTTTTCCAGGTTCTTCCACCCTCTCCTCACTCTTTGCATTACCCAAAACACACTTTTTACCCCCTGTAAGTCCTCCACGATACCTAACGTAGATCGTTTTATACTGATATCTAATTTTTGAGTGATGAAAATGATTAGCAAGTGAATGGCTCACCTTGGATGCTCTTTCCCAACTCTCCTATCACCCTCTCTTGCTCCGCGCAACTCCCAATCGCCTTGTTTATCAGATGCGATACCCGACTGGAAACTCCTCACAATACTTGCTCAAAAAACAAGTAACTTACAAAATGACACTTTTTGGGCTTTTATACTTGGAATTTTCCTACTCACTGAAAATAAAACAACACTACCAGGATGAAAGCTACTCTAACTACCTATCCTACTCCCTTACTCCTCCTACTCTACTCATTCCACTCACTTCCCTAGACTAACAACTCACTACACACACTCCAAGAATGAGAAGTAGTAAGTGCGGCTGAAAATGACTTACCAAAGAAGAGAAAATCACCACTCCTCCTCTCGTTTCAATGCAAAAAGCTACTTACCAATACACAAATGCCTCGGTTTGATTCGACACTCCTCGGCAACGGCGCCAAAAAATGTGTTGACCTAAGCACCAACTTAGGGACTTGTGGAGAAAGAGACTATACTTCAATCCCCCTCAAGTGCATATAGTGGGGATTCACGCTTTAATTATCAATCCGATAAGTATACAAACCTAGCCGAGTGTATGAAGACATGCATTCAAATGATGATCAATGCAAATGAACTACTCAAAGAGTGCAAACAAGGTAAAGACTGATCCAAACAAGCTTCAACTGTCAGTTATGGTGTCACGATACTTGGAACAGCAGCCAACAGTAAATTGAGCTTTTCTCTCAGCTCCGAACTCCAAATATAGCAAATAGCATATGCATTTCAAAACTCTCGAGAAGACGCATCCAATGGCAGTGGTTTCACTCAATTATGACACTCCTACCTCAATTTATGAGCAAAATACTGAGTCGCGAGAAAACCTTCCTACACTTTAGCACTTCCTACACTTTGCACACACCTTAACAACAACAAACAAACACTTTCATGGATAGACAACACTTCCTAACACTCTTTCCAAGCAACACACATGCACACAAGCTCACAAAGAAGAAGATACAGAGAGGAGAAGACACAAATTCGAATTTTTGTGCTCTTGATTCTCACAATGGCAAAAAGTCTTTACAAAGAGTCACAAATTGACTTATATACTTGTGCCCTAAAAATGGTCCTTTCACACAAGAGACCGGCACTTATTAACTAAAGACTAATTTCCTACTAATTTACATGGGTAAGCTTCTAATCTTCTGTGGGGATGCATCTAGAGGACTCCTCTGGTGCATTTACATCGGAAAATATATTACAAGAATGGTTATAATACAAAAATTGGGTGTCCAAATTGGAAAAATTTTGGGGCCCGTCTTTTTGTCTGCCTTGTGCTATCTTTGCTCTGCAACACTCTCCCCCTCTTCGTCTCTGTCATCCCTTGACAGGCTTTACTTTTTGTCTTTAGTTTGTTGTCCGCATGCATCTTTCGGTCAGTTCTGCCTATTGGTTAGACTTGCATTACGTTTTAATGGCCCTGGTCTTGATTTTGTCTTTACATCCTCTCGGCCTGATGCATTTGTCTTGCCTGTTCTTTTCTTTTCATCGCTCGCAACCCTTGCTCAGTTCTGCCTGTTTGTTAAACATGTGTTCGGTTTTGACGGCCTCTTCTTAATTCTTGTTTTACATTCTCTGGGCCTGATGCATTTGTTTTGCTTTATAAGTCGGGTTGCCACGCACGCCACTAGTGGAAGGTATGAGGATGTGATGCTTCAGTCTTCGATCTGGACCTTCCAAAGATCAAGAGGTTGAAGCACCCTCTTGTGGTTTCAGAACCGCTGGATATCTTCTTGCACTTCTTCATGGATACTTGTTGGCCATGGTTCCTCCTTCCACCTACGTGCTTTTTCCTTGATATGTGCCCCTGCGGGGCTCTGTGCAGAGATGGGTGTTGTGCCCCTGCGGGGCTCTGTGCAGAGATGGGTGTTGTGCCCCTGCGGGGCTTCTTGCATAGATATGTCTTCATATATTACCTTTTTAGTGAAGCTTCTTTCATTGTCTTCTTCTTTTCTTCTTTTTGCTTGATTCTCCCTCAACAACCCCTTCGGTCACATTCTCAAAATGGCACAAAAATCGATGAGCATACTCAAGTCGATTAGAATTTCAAAACAACTTTGTTATGTGGTATCGAGATTTCGATCTGAGCTTGTTTCATCCTCCAAATTCACTATTGCAGTGCCTGTGTAGGCAATTTTATCCTTGTGCCAAACATATATATAGGTTTTAGTTTGCCAATACAAGCAATTCAAAGTCTACTACATATTTAGCAGAGCCCGATAGGGAGATTCTATTCAACTTTTTGAGATACAATCATTTTTTTGCATCAAGCTATTTAGTCAGTGGCCATGGTTGGAAACAACAATGTATTCCATATGTTAGTTGTTGAGGATAAGTTGGATGGTACCAGTTACCCGTTATGGGCATATATGATGCATCATGTATTGGTAGAAAAAAGGATATGGAATATTGTGCAGGGTATTGAAAAATGGCCTACTACACCTATGAATGCAAGCATTGAAGGTGATGGAGATGGCATTGAAGATGATGATATTCAGATTGTTGTTCGTGCTTCGGTTCCTATCGCACCTGCTATAGATCAACTTTGACGGGATGGCAGAGATGCTCACACACATGCATTGATAGCTTTGTCTATCAAATATGCCATTATCCCTCACTTTTGCTCTTGCAAAATAGCAAAGGATGCTTGGGATACACTTACCACTTTATACCAAGTAAGAAATGAGGCTCTTGTTACTTACCTCCAAAAAATAGTTGGAGAGTGAGCATATGAACAAAGGAGATTCTATGGAATTTTTTCAATAAAGATAAAAGATTTGAAGGAGCATTTGATTTTTGTCGATGAAGTCTTGCCAGATAGTTAACTTGTGTAGGCCATTCTTAATCTTCTTCTAGATTCATATAAGAGCTTTGCTTCTACACTTCGATTGATGATGAATGGCAATCCAAATGACTTAACATTTGAGGAGCTAGTATCTGTTTTGTTGCAGGAAGATCAGTCTAGGCAGAACATGCCTATTATGCATACTACAAATGAAGCTTTCTTTGCTAATCAGAAGGGCAAAGGTAAATGGAGCTCATCTTCTAGTAAGCAAAAATCTATTAATGTTGCACAATCGAAGATGGAAGACATAGATGAGGACAAAACAAAAGAGCAAAAATAATTTTGCAAATAATGTAAAGAAAATGATCAAGTCATAAAGAGTTGTCCAAAACTAGCTACAAAAGAGGCAAAGAAGAAAGAGGATGGAATGGTTGTTGTAGATGCCTCTACACCAAAAACAAAGTCTGCTAATCTTGCACACAATGAAGAATGGGCATTTACTACTGTTTGCAGCTATGATTCATCTTCTCATGAGCAGTATATGTCTGCAGTAGACTCAAATGTTTGGTACTTTGATAGTGGGGCAACCAAACATATTATCTCACAACACAATTTCTTCAGATCACTTGAGCATGCCCCTATAGGGAATATTGTCACATATGCAAACAATTCCTCATATCCCATAATGGGAGTTGTTGAGATAATTTTGACTATTGTTGATGGTAGTTCTTTCACATTGTCAGATGCTTTGTATGTGCCAGGGATCAAGAAAATCTATTTTCAGTTTCAACATTAGCCAAGATTGGTTTGGTTGTCAAATTTTTTGATGATAGGTGTACAATCCATGATCTATCAAATGGTGATGTCATTATTGTTGTTATATTTTATGGAATGTTATATGGTTTTTAATGTCTTGAGGTTTTTTAATGTAATTGTGTTTTGATTTAGCAAGTGAAGACTCATGAGGGTGTGAACGTGCATGGACTTATTCATATATTTTTTAAGATAGTTAAAAGATAGTATTTTAGATTTTTGTTTTGTAAAAATAATAGATCACGTTAGAAAGCGGTATTTTTGTAAAAATAGTAGATCACTTAGAGAGCAATGATTTTGTAAATAAATCAGATTTTCATAAATGATGCTTTTTGAAGCACCGCCCTCATGTATCTTCTATTCAAGACATAATGAGAAATACCTATAAATACATATACTATGATAGACTCCTCCATCATAGTACGTGGGGGGAGATTGTACCCAATCTGGTGTCCAATGTTTATGCTTTTATGAGATCTCGTTTCTGTATTATCCTCTACGTATGTGCATCTGCAAGATTCGGGCAACAATGGTATCAGAGCCAAGGTGTGTCTCTGAGGTGGTTTCTTGATGTCCAGTTGTGATTCGTGACGTCCATTTGCGATTCAACATCCATCTCGGTCATCCGATCTAGTCCTAGGTTTTGGTTCTATATAAAGCCATGGACCCTACCCATAATACCTGGGATTTTGGTACATCATCCCTACCTGGGGTACTGATTGAGAAACAGTTGGAACTTTTGTGACACGAACTCCAACATGCTCAAAACAAGATAAAAGAATGTGATGCTGCACTCCAACGAATACAGAGTGATGATAAAAACCTAGTTAGGGTGGTGAAGGCCATTATCACTACTCGACAACAAGGCATACCCTCCAAGACTGGTGCCAAAAATTTCTTATTTTCTCCATTGGATGGGCGAATGGATGGTCAATTTGTTCTTTCATGGCTTTGTCAATTTGATGATTTCTATTCTGACGAATCATATTCTAAAACTGAGAAAGTGAAATTTGTTACTAATTATTTGGTGGGTAAGGCCCGATTCTTGTGGAATGTTTTGTGGCATAGCACTGAACGCCCCACCACATGGATTGCATTTCAAGAAAAGATCAAGGAGTCTTTCCTTCCGCCCCAGTTCCACTTACATGCCCGTTGATCATGGACAACAAAGGTGGAGATACTGTGTCTACCTATACTGAACGTTTTTGCCAACGACTACTACTTATTCGTTCACTTGAAACGGTTCCTAAAGATACATTGCAACGAAAGTATGAAGATGGTTTGGAGGTGGGAATCCAAGCCAAGCTCAACACACTATGTCCCATGACCCTCTATGAAGCTATATCTTTTGCACATTGATGCTGAGAAGGAGTTTCAATTCATTACCAAGTCTATTCACTTACAACAAACACGTCAATGACAACAACCAATCATGCCCAATTTTCATTTTAAGTGCCCTTTCAGTAATTTTTCTTCTCCTACATTTCAGTACCCTCCTCAATCCAATTTCTCACCAGTCCACAAGACAACCCCCTTACACCCTACCAAACCTCCAACCCTTCAAACTACAATGATGGATGCTCAATAAAAGAGGCCCCGTATCACTTGCTGGCATTATGGTAAGTTTGGTCATACTAAAGCTAAATGTAGGTTGCAAACTAATGATATGAAACCTGTCGGAGCTCAAGTACACTCATGAGGGTGTGAACGCACATGGACTTATTCAAATATTTTTGAAGATAGTTAAGAGATAGTATTTTAGATATTTTTTTGTTAAAATAATAGATCACGTTAGAAAGCGATGTTTTTGTAAAAATAGTAGATCGCTTAGAAAGCGATAATTTTGTAAATAAAGTAGATTTTTTATATACACATGCTTTTTGAAGCACTGCCCTCCTATATCTTCTATTCAAGACGTAATGAGAAATACCGATAAATACACATCCTCTGATAGACTCCTCTATCAGAGTACGTGGGGGGAGATTGTATCCAATATGGTGTCCAATGTTTATGCTTTTATGATATCTCATTTCTATATTAGCCTCTGCATATGTGCATCTGCAAGATTCAGGCAACAATTGCTTTTGGTGATTTATGTCGTGGGTTGTATAAGCTCATAGACTATGCAAAATTGATCAATGATTTAGCATGTGCAGTTCAAGATTCTCACACCATCTCATATGCAAAGCTTTGGCATGCACAATTTGATCATCTGAATTTTCTTAGTTTCCTATGCTTGCAAAAATATTAAATGGTGTCCGCTCTGCCCAAACTTGAGGCACCTTGTAAAAATGTTTGTGAAGGCTATATTTTGTGCAAAATGAAGAATTTTTCCTTCCCAAAAGATGGTTTAATTCAAGCTACTCAGAAATTACACCTTGTTCATAGTGATGTATGTGGTCCTACACAAACACCTTCTTTTGGGAATTAGCTTTACTTTGTGACTTTTATTGATGATTTCTCCAAGCATGCATAGGTATATCCATTAAAAGCAAATTTTGAAGTGCTTATGTGCTTCAAAAAGCTTGTGGTTATGGCTGAAAATATGTCAGTGTGTAAAATGGGCACCCTCCGTTTTGATCGGGAGAGGGAATACATGTCTTCTGATTTCAATGCATCTTTGGCTAAACCTGTGATAGAACATTAGTGTACAATGCCATATACACCTCAACAGAATGGAGTTGTTGAAAGAAAGAATAGGTCTCTCATGGAGATGGTGAGGTGTATGGTTTAAAGTTAGCCTTTACCACATAGCTTCTAGCTTGAGGCTATTATGTGTGCAATATATGTAGTCAATAGGTGTCCCACCAAAGCACTACAATCTATCACTCCATGTGAGGCTTGGCATGGTTGCAAGCCATCTATTTGTCATCTACGTATTTTTGGTTGTCTGGCACATGCATTAGTGCCTAAACAACAATGTAAGAAATTGGATGATAAAGTAGTGAAAATGTATTTTTGTTGGGTATAATTCTGAAAGCAAATGCTATCATCTGTATTATACACAAACTAAACGGATTTTGGTTAGCCATCATGTTGTTTTTGTGGGAGATGCAATTCAGCCATTACTTTCATGTACCAAAGAGACATCAGTTAGCTCGAAAGATATGTATGACACTTTGCTTCCTCTTTTTATAGGTGGACAGTCAAGTGCTGGCCCAAATGAGGCAATTTCTCAACCTTAAAAGGTTTCACATGATGATGTCGACCACTCTATTTCTGATGTAGATTTACATGATGCACTTGTTGATAAGAGGGTTGATATAGAGGAGGTAAAAACTATGCCAAAATGGTTGGTGTAGACTTTGAGAGATAGCAAATTAGAAGCATCATTATCGTATCGTACTAGTTTAGGCTCTCATAGTGCTTCTTTTGCATCAGATTGCTATGCAATGGCTGCCTCTAGTCTTTGTGATGAAAATGTACATGTTTCTTTTGATGAAGTACAAAGTTCAAAAAATTGGATGGCTTCTATGCAATAAGAATATGATGCTATTACGAAGAATGGTACTTAGTTTTTTATGTGATTTTCCTCCATGCAAAAAGGCCATTGGCATGAAATGGCTATACAAGCTAAAACATAAACTGACGGAACAATGACAAGTATAAGGCTAGACTTGTTGCAAAAGGTTATGCTCAAGAGAGGCATTGATTTTGATGAGAAATTTGCACCTACTTGCTAAATGACCATTGTTTGCAACATTTGTGCACTTGAAGCTCGTCATAGTTAGAATGAACATCAATTGGACATTAAAACTCCATTTCTGAATGATGACTTACATGAAGAAGTGTGCAAGATTACGACCACCATTTGCTAGAGAGATGACACTCCTCCCAACCAAATGCCTCTATATATAGCTCTCTCTAAGGGACTGCCTACTTGGGCAGGTGGATACTAACCATCCAACTGTCAGCCATGTAACTACATGTGCGCCAAGTGTCCCAGTTAACCAGAGTTAACTCAAGTGATGCTTCTAGAAGGCTCTAGAGCTCTTTGGGCAAAACACTCTCCCCATGTACCCCATGGGGATTGAACTCAAGACCTCCTCCTTCACATCCTTGAGTCTTAACCACTAGGATAAGTGGATCACTTGTTCACAAGAGCACAAGACCTCCTAGTAAGTCTAAACTCAAGATCTTTGGTCATACACACAGATGACCAAACGGTGTTCGATTTCAGATCCGTCTGAATCGGTCCGACCCTTGGATCATAGACTTACTTTATTACATTCTTCCCCCCTTGGAAAATATTTTTGTCCTAAAAAATAGAGCTATATACATATTGTAGGCAACCCCCAATCTGCATGTTCTAAAACTAGAAGAACATGGTCATGTTCTAGAACTGGAAGAACATGTCTCATCTCTGTGGTGGCATCCCTGCCCAAATGATTCAAAACATTATCTTGCTTTGCACTTCGATACACTGGTCAAGTACAAAGTAGTGAATGAATAATAAGGGTGGATCTAAAAACATCCCTGGCCAATTCACAGTTTCTTGATGTGAAATCTAGGCACAAACATGTGAACTGGGTGGATTCAAATTACTAGTCCATTTCTGGGCATGACTGGTGCATGGACTTAGTAACGAAAGTGGGATTCTTATCCCTTGTAAGACTTTGAGAACTCTTGATTCACTTGAATTTGTTTTGGAGAACTTGAAGTTTGGTTGTTCCAAACATCTAACTTGGATGTTTGTACAATGGTTAACTCCTATCCAACAGTTTGTTGATTTTTTCACCCGACTAGAGGACTACTTTGTCCTAATGAGTTTAAAAATCCTATTTAAATTGTAGGAGAAAGTTTACCATTTTCTTTGAGTCAACCATACTATAACTTGACCACTTCAAATTCAAATAAAAATTATTCAACTTAGGACACTTTTCTCAAAGACTTGAGCTAAAAGTTTTTGGGAATTGTCAATCTGCTGAGCAATTCCTAACTTCTCTATTCTAGGGTATACTAAACTCTGGGAAATTATTTATGCTATAACTTGAAGCAAACTCAAAAGAATAAGTCAATCTTGAACTTATCATCTTTGGATATTTGAAAAGGTTCTTGTACAGAACATCTATCTAGGATATTCATTTTAGCTATCTATTTCTAACCAGCTAACCTTGGTCTTTTGCAAAAGGAGTCCGATACCATATCTGAGCCAATTCCAAAAGATTTGGAAAGCGGAAAGAAATAACTGAAACTCTATACAACCAATTCAAACTTGGAAGATACATAAACTCGCTATGAGTCAAAGTCTAGATGACTTAGGACTTTAATTTCGCAAAGATCTGTTTCAACAGGATATTGAAGCATTTTTTCCTATCTTAAGAGAAATAAGCTGGATTCTAAAAAAAGATTCAAAGAAAATCAAAAACATCATCCAACCACAAGGTACTAGTGTGGTAACCAACATCAGTGTGACGACTCACTGAGGTTTCTATTGATGAGTTTTGTATTCAAATAATGCTTCACCTGAGACTAAGTTCAAGTCATATTCAGTCTTTCTGACTCCTTTACTGGGAATGCAATTCTTATGCATTTATTTGAGTCAAAAGAGTGAATTTACCAAGTTACACTAGGAACTTGGTGTCTGACTTAGTCAATCAAATCCTTGGTTGAAAAGATTAATTCAAAATCAAAGTCCAACTTTTTTTCAGAAATTTATCAAATATTTCTGATCGATAACACTTAAGCTTGAAGTGTTCTAAGAAGATCTTGGAAGTTACTTACTTCATATCTTCAGTTTCCTTGATCTTGAAGTTATCTTGAAGTATCTTGAGATACTACTTTTATCCTTCTTGAATTAAACTCCTTCTTTGAAGTCTTAATTCCTTCGAGGATGAAACCTAACTTCAAGATCCAATCTAGGACTAAAAGATAATTATCCTCCCATGGTCCGATGTCCCATACCATCTTTCCTACATCAATTTGAATATAAAATCTGGTGCCCCATACCACCCTATTTTATACTCACATTGACGTGTGAGTGAATTTTATCCTAAAGTCTAAACATCTCTTAATAGAGAACCTTCTTGCTTCAATTCTTGATAAGAATTTAGAAGTTTCAGGCATTACCTCTAACTAGATTTTATAGGTTTTGATCCCTTCACATGATTTGTGCTATCCTTTAGGAACTTGAAAACCTTTTGATGGAACATCCATCCTTCTTTGCTCTGATACCAATGCAAGATCACGACCACCACGTGCTAGAGAGATGACTCTCCTCCCAACCAAATGCCTCTATATATAGCTCTCTCCAAGGGACTGCCTACTTGGGCAGGTGGATACTAACCATCCAAGTGTCAACCATGTAGCTACATGTGCGCCAAGTGTCCCAGTTAACCAGAGTTAACTCAAGTGGATGCTTCTAGAACACTCTAGAGCTCTTTGGGCAAGACACTCTCCCCATGTACCCCATGGGGATTGAACCCAAGACCTCCTCCTTCACATCCTTGAGTCTTAACCACTAGGCTAAGTGGATCATGTTCACAAGAGCACAAGACCTCCTAGTAAGTCTAAACTCAAGATCTTTGGTCATACACATGGATGACCAAACATTGCCCAAGTTTATGTATTGCCCAAGTGTCAAGCATTGGTAGGCAGTTAAGTGCATCTTTTGCTATTTGAGTGATACCCAACAACTTGGATTGTTTTATCCCAAGGGGGGGTCATTACCACCATATTTGCATGCTTTCTTTGACTCAGATTGAGCTGGTTGCTATAACAGTGGTGTGGCCACTAGTGATTTTTGCTTCATGCTTGGTAAGTCATGCATATCTTGGTTGAGCAAGAAGAAGCCTATTGTGGCGACTTCTAGTTGTGAGGTTGAGTATAGGGAAATTTTCATAGTGACTGTTGAGTGTGTGTGGCTCACATGCCTTTTGGTTGATTTGGTTGTTGGTCAGTCTTCAGCCACCACCATCTTGACTGACAATTAGAGCACATTGGCAATTGCAAGGAGCTTTGTTTTCCATGCTCACACAAAGCATATCGAGGTGCATTATCATTATCTGAGGGAGAGGTTCTTTGTTGGATAGATCAATTTGGCATATGTGCCCACACATGATAACATTGCAAATTGTTTCACAAGGCTCTACCTCGAGAGATGTTTGAAGCTTCCTCAAAGCTTTGGGCTTACTTCCTTATGTGGATTGATCTCTTTCCACATAGCTTGGCACTTACTTATACATGTGCCAACACCTTGTTCACCACATCACTCCTAGGGGGGATTTGTTGATATATTATGTTAGTGATGTGTGAGAACACAATTAGAATTGTTGGGGCACTTTTTTCCCTCTTTAGGAGGTTTTTTCCCCCCGGCTTGTATATACGCCTATAACCATAACATGTTACTTATCTTTGTACATTCAATTGATAATTCATTCAGTGTCATGTTGTGCTCCAAGCTTCTTCTTCTTCCTTGTGCTATTTGGGTGCTTCCACAAACCTCAAACTCCAACAAGCCCTCTTTTTACAAGGAGGCTATATAGATAGATGTTCATGCAAAGTGGGAGTGTGCCATGAAAAGTGAAATAAAATATATGCACAAGAATGGTATTTTAGAGTTGGCACATTTAGTGCTTCTCCAAAATATAAGGTGAAACTGATTGCAATGCATCTCAAGCATCTCACGATTATGAGGCCTAATCTAAGCTACACTCAAAGTTTGATACATCTCGCAATTATGAGGCCTGATCTAAGCTACAATATGGGACTTTAGAGTTCATTTATGCAGGTTCCCAAGAAACCATATTTAGATGATATGAGACACACTCTATGTTATGTGAGTGCTACTTTGGATTATGCATTGTTTTATGAAGCTAATGTATAAATGTAGGTTCATGGATACACTGATGCAAATTGGGCTAGTGGTGTTCAAGATACAGGATCTACTAGTGGTTTTTGTATTTTCACTTAGAGTGCTTTTGTTACATGGAGCAGTAAGAAGCAATCCACTGTTGCTTTGCCGAGTGCAAAGGCTGAATATAGAGGTGCTACAATGGAAGCATGTGATGCATCACGGCTAGAGATTCTACTTGCAGATTCATGTGTTAAAGTGAAGAAGCCCATTATCATTTATTCTGATAATCTTAACAACATACAATTAGCATAAAATATTGTTTTTCATGCTAGAAGAAAGCATATATAGTACATTATCATTTCATCACGGAGAAGCTATTGGCATGTGATATTGATCATGTTTATGTGAGGACAAATGAGAAGGTTGTTGATCTTTTCACCAAAGCACTTATAACAGAGAACCTGAAGAAGTTTTGAAAGATGCTTGGACTATAGGACAATATGACATTGAGCTTGAGGGGGAGTGTTGAGATATCAAGCTCGACATGTGATGATCAAGGATGAAACATACCACTTTGTGTTTCTCTAACATGTATAATGGTTACACTGATATATATCAAAGGATACTTTTAGTGAGCTTGACTAGATTTATTTATCAAGAGTGAAGAAACATTCATTTCTTGCCAACTCACTTGTTCATGGGCATCAAGGTTTCATTTATGCATTGCTCTTTATGTATTGTATGTGTTGCATTGTTGTATTAGGTCATTCTTGTATCTTCTCTTTATGTAATAGAAGAGGTTGAGGAAGATCATTCTTCCTTGCCTCAATCTATGTGTGCTCCTCTCCTTGTGTGTAAGTGTCTGAGAGCTCCCTTCCTGAACTCCTTTCTCTTGATAAGGTATCACTTCATTTGTTATTTCTCAATCATTTGAAAAGACTTGTGCTCAAGAAAATGTAATAATTGATTTGACCAAGGTTTTACCACATGTTAGCTTTGAACATTATTATCACTTTTATGGGGTTGATTTCATTCCTATTATTTTTGACTACAAGAACTCATAAGTTCACATGAGATAACTATGTAATCCAAGTCAATATTAATTTCTAGTTTTGCATCTTCCTTACACAAATTCTAGGTATACAATCTACTTGGCTAACGAAAGCTAAAATATACGCTTGAGTGAAAGCAAGTATATCCTATTTGTATTCCTCTTTACAAATTTTGGCTCTATTCCCAAAAGAAACATGCCCTTCTTGACTAGTACTATAGTAATAGGTTGTTTTATTCTGTATTGTTTACTACATGCATGATTCGATCTAAATCAAAGAAGTTGAGAATAATGTTTAAGCTTTTTACGCATAACAAGGTGTTTGCTTAACTATGAGATTATTGATTATGATAGGGCAAATGAAAATGGTCATGATTATGCAAATGAAAATGGGAAATTGAAATTTTACAATCGGAAATTGCATGTAAGTTTGAGCTCTCTCTATACAAACTAATACATTACATTTATCTTTTCTAACATTTCAGTGTTATTTGTCTTGTTTCAAATCCACCAACGTACACTGTTGAGGTACTTCGTTGTTGAAATTGAAAATGGTAATGCAAGTACGTCTCAAATTGCAGCGTATATATAAGCAGAAAAGAGCTTTATCTATATCGGGCATATAAGGTGCTTGGGATGTTCGCCGAGAAGAGGGCTTGTGAGACGCATTTGATCCGAAGCGCAGAGGGGTTGCATATTTCATAAGGCGTTCGTCGTTGATAATTGGTGCCATTGGCGACACATTCAAATCTGTACGTACCTCTATTCCCTCTGCAGACGGCACAGCCCTAGGCTCTGCGTGCGTGGACGTGCCTCCATTTCTAGAGCTTCCATTATTAGCTTCTGCATCGAGATCTGGCGGAGCTCGTCGGGAATCGCAGTTTGTGCGTAATTCTGCGCTTGTCTTCGATCGCTTTGTTTGCCGATTATAATGAGTGAGCAATACCAACATTGTCCCCGTGTCCACAAAAGGTATAAACACCGCGTATTTTACTGCCATTAGAGGGTGCTCCACCATTGATTGCCGTCTTTTTTCGATACCTTTTTGCAGAGTGCGCATACTATGACGTTGTTGCTTCTCATTTTCTCCACCATCCTAAGGCACATTTGTTCGCGTGGTGTTTGCACAGAAACAGGCATTTTAGGGTTCGTATGACTGGGCATAGAGCATTTTTGGTATACAGGGAAAAGGGAAGAAAAGTATGTGCATACTTTGTGTGGTATCAAGGTGGTCACGGCGAGTAGTGACCATGTTGCCATGGCTTGTCATCCCGTTCATTATAACCTGGGCGTTTTCTCAGTTATTACCTCCTGGTTACCGATTAGAGGTGACCTCTACGCGATTGGCTTGCTTAGGAGTGCTTTTGAGCAGTCTGGGCTGGTATGAACTTCTCATGCCATGGCTCTCTGCATGGAGAGCTCGGCGAAGTGCAATGCTCAGAGAAAAGAGGCTTATCGAGGCCCAGGAAGCAGCAAAATGGAGAAAGGAAGCCACGCGGAGATGTCGGAATTGTTTGACAGCATACAAGGTTCAAACACCGGGATGTGGGAAATTCATGTGTACTTATTGTGGCCATGTATCCAAAAGGCCTTTCTTGGAAGTGCCTCCTTC
Source organism: Ceratopteris richardii (assembly GCA_020310875.1). NCBI lineage: Eukaryota > Viridiplantae > Streptophyta > Polypodiopsida > Polypodiales > Pteridaceae > Ceratopteris > Ceratopteris richardii. Next base: position 17,226,570 of record CM035414.1, on the reverse strand, counting down.
ACTTTCTCAATCAGGAAATCAAGGTTGTCATAGTGGGTCACATCTAGGGGGTCAGCTTGTTAATGGTGCTCATTTAAGAAGCTCAATTGCAAGGAATGATATGGGCTGTTGGACAAGATCTACAGACAGGAAGTATTGCTGGTTTGGAGAAGCTTCAGGGAGAAATGAGACTTGTAAAGCGTGGCATTGCTTTCTAAAAGTTCTTCAGTGTGTAGGAAATCTGTTCCTTTTTCTTGGGAGCATATGGAGAAGGCTTATTGGGGCAAGCAGATTGAATTCAGAGAGCTCTAGGGGATCTCATAAAGGCAAGGATGATGTTGCTTGTTCTCATGAAAGCAGGAGTGAGAAGGCTCGCAAGAGAGCATATGAAAAGAGGCAGGCAAGGTTGGAAAGAGAGCTGCGTGAAGCAGAGGAGAGAAAACAAAGAGAGGAAGTTGCACAGCTTGTGGAAGAAAGGAGGAGACAGAGGGCAGAAAGGGTGCAAGTGGAGAAAAACAATGATCAGGAAGCATCTGCAGAAAGAGAGAGAGAGAACAGAAGAATTAAAGAGGCAGAGAAGTGTCGCAAGGACAAAATGAAAGAAAGATCTGGAGACCAATCAGAGGCAAAAACCGAACAGGTGCATGTTTCTAGTATCCCTCCTAAGCATGTGGATGTGGTAGAGGCTGATAAGATTAACAACCCTGTCAACTGCAAGACTATAAAGCATCCCAAAGGTACTCAACGTGACCAATCAAGAGCCAAGGCTACAATAGAAGTCCCATCAAGGACAGAATTTTTGAAGTATGGAGGAAGTTTAAAACAGAAACAACCACCAGTTTCCAAAGCAAGTACAGTTTTTCAGAAGCATGGCTCTGGCAATGACTCCAAGGTTGATCATACATCGTTGAGTCCCAAAGTGAATAAAGTAGATGGTTCTATGTCAACTAACAATGTGATTAGCAGATTGAAAGAGGGTGAGCAGAGTGTCACTCCTTCAGCATGGATGAAAGCTCCTTGGTATAATGCTTGGGCAAAAGGAAGTGAAGTATTGAGAAGGCATTGCTCTTTATCACATGCAAATATTACAGCAAAACATGGGGATCATATGGATTTGAACCGGAAAGATGGAGGAAACCCATTCAACAACAAAGCCGTGGGTGCCAAACAGTCCTCATCTGTGAGTCCCTTATCGAGCTTTAGCTATAAATCATCTTTGACTGTTTGTTGTGTTCAACAGCTATATAACATCTTGCAAAGTCTGTTATTGTAATTCTTATGTTTGGGCTTTAGTTCTTTTGCTCACAATCTCATGTGTTGTGGCTTTCACATTTAACACATTTCTTTACGTCACATGAGGGCGACGATAATGGACATGTTTGACAAGTTTTCTGGTCAACGTTTTGCTTTTGCTATATCTATTTGTGTTATCCTCCAAGTTGTGGTGTTCTTCCGTTCACTAATACCTCTTCCTTAGGATGCCCTAAAAGGATCGAAGAAGCCTTAAGTTCAATTAGCCATACATTGCATTGATTCTAGCAAGCACTAGCCTTCTTGCCTCCATACTCACAACATGGAGAATTTATTTGAGCATCGCTAGTTGGTGGCAAATTGAGGGCATCATCAACCACAACCCAACCTACCCACATGCAAGGGAAGGTAAAGGGAGATTTACCAACATTTTTCACCATCGGCTTACATGCCTGTTGCGCTCTCCTCACCTTCTAGTAGTATCCCATATCACACTATATAGTATATAGGAGGGAAGAGAGCATGGCAAGCTAGAACATTGTGTTCCCTTGAGCTCTGCATTCGTGCACACAACTTTACATTGCCAATGAGTAGAGATGATTTGATATCTATTTTTGCACCCTCCAAGATCCTTGTTGTAGCCAAGGCAACGCACATGTCTCATTGGGAAACCATAGGAGGATGGACATTAGACTCACTTCCTTGCATGGACCCTAATGGACTTTGCTTTGAACCTAGGATGTTACAAACTAAGCCCTATCTATAGGACTCACATAACAAGGTGGGCTAGTTCACACTTGTCCTTTCGCACCAAAGCTATAAGTGCCTATCTAGATGTCCGAGGGAAGTATGGACATGGCATTGATGCTCTTTTGAGGGGGGCAAGAAAAATTCAAGGGGCTTGATTATGAATGCTTTTGGTGTGCAATTTGTGTCATGTGAAGTGGAGGTTGCCTCAATTTGATAGGTTATATAAGAGAAGCCTGCATATGATTGCACTCATCATGTCTCCCCCAAAAGGGCTCTTGATGACTTCGCCCTAGGGGAAATCATTTTGGGGACATCTCCCATGGGACTTCACCTTGGGGGCACCTCCCTTGGGGCATCGCCTTAGGGATCGTGCACCCTCCTAGGAAAAGGGATGCTTGCCATGATTGCAATTGCGAATGGACATATGGCATCCATGTGGTTTTGTATCCATGGACATATGGGATCCATGGGTGCTTTGGATCCATTTGCATATTCTTCGTGTGGACTCTTTTTGTCGTGTTGTAGTTTGCTTTGTGATCCATTGTTGGGATCTTCTCAATGGTTATAGTCTCCCCTTGCTTCCTTCTTGTTTGTTGATGTAGCCTTTGAACTTATATGCGTCATGTTGTAGATGCCTTGGTCCTCATTTTAGCATGCCTTTGATATTTGAGTTTGGTCTTGCAATAGGCTTTGTGTGTCATACAAATGAGGGAGAATGTGGATAGGGAAGGTCTTACCTTGAGTACTACTCAAGGTGGTGTCTAGTCCCTTTACAAGAAGTGATGTATGAGAGAACTAACTTGAGATCTCTCAATAAGTAGTAAGAGGATATCTATTGATCATTATAGTTTAATGTGATTTCCTATATATTGTGATACAAACTTATAGAAGATAGAAATCGTATCAATAAGACTATTCACTACATGTAACATAATGGATACAAATTAATTTAGAGCTTACAAAATAGAAGCTTGGGACATGTGGTACTCAATGCATCCAAATGCCACATGTACATAATGGAAGCATACCCTTATCTCGCGACGACAACTCTTCCTTATTATGGTATTCTTTGATAGGTATGGTAACCAAATGTGGTAGCTTGACATAGTCCATTCTTATCTATGTGATGACTTACATGTCATTTTATAGTTCATACATTTCATTTTATGAACATAGAAACCATCAATTGGTATCGGAGAAGGTGATATATGCTTTTGTTTGCCCTCAAATTTCAACTATACTTTCAACATGTTGTCTCTGCCTCCAATTTTAGGCTTTATAGTTTTTCAATCCACAATCCTAAACTTCACAACCCTTGAGCAATGATGTACCATACGCAAGGTTGCATTGGTTCACGTATTGAAAATTTCGGTACCGTTCGGTTCCATAGCGAATCCTATATTCAGTTCATCTAATTTTTTTATATGATTCAACTGATGGTTTTTTTGATACTCGGCCCAAACTATTGCAAATGTACAATGTGTATACATACACATATATGCATACATAGTGCCACACATATATATATTCACGTACACGTACACGTACACGTACACGTACACGTACACGTACACGTACACGTACACGTGCACGTGCACGTGCACGTGCACGTGCACGTGCAACGTGCAACGTGCAACGCGCAACGTGCAACGCGCAACGCGCACGCGCACGCACACGCGCACGCACACGCACACGCACACGCACACGTAGATGCATATCTAGATTCTAGAGACTAGAATGTACATGTACATTGTAATTTGTATATATAGTATGTACATATACATTGTTACTTGTATTATGTAGTATGTAGTATGTACTTACTATTATGTAATTACTAGTATCATGTATGTAATAATAAGTTCTAACTTTTCCCAAAATTATTAAAAATCAATGAATTATGAGATATAATAACCCGAGCTGAATGCATATACCATAATTTAAATTTCACAAATGTCAAAGACATGCAATATTCATATTCGAGACAAAATCAGATTTTAGAGAATTTAGAACATGAATCATGATATATCTCATGATAGATAACTCATATTCAAAACAAAAGTGATAAAATTAGCAACACATGCAAATAAGAAGTGTCCAATGATCAATGATCAATGATCAATCATCAATGTCAAATGTATGAATCACCAATGACCATAATGCTCATGAGTCACTACTCATCACTAGATGTACAATTATCCTCTTCACTAGAGGACATGATAGAAACATTTTCGTAATCTCCATCACTAATAATATTGCCATCATCATCATAAGATGGCTCTCTAGGTTCATTGGCCTCATTTTCATCCTCCATGGCCGATGGAGCTGATCTACTACCGGACCCTCTTCGTGAATATGCAATAGTGGAAGTCGAATGCCCACGCATTTGTCGATGTCGTGATGCACGAATTGTGACCTTTGAGTGAGATCGAGTACGATTCACTCTCCGATCAATCTCCTCAAGCTCTAAATATCAATCACGGAAAATTTGTTCTTCTTCTATATCTCTCTCTTTTTGAACACTTTTAAGTGTCTCAAGTGAGAGCTTGAGACTATCCACATTCACCTATTCAAAAACAAACAAAAAACACAAAAAATATGATCAATAACGTGTGATATGTCCATTGTCATATCAAGATTCAAACCATAAACATAAACTAAGAAACACTAAAATTGAAAATTAGTACTTACTTGACGTGCCATAGGCATTTGATGCATGGTCCGTAACATGCGTAAATTAGAGCGACAATATATAAGTCTCTCTAATTGTTTTGTGCTAAGTTTGTTGCGTATTTTGGTATGGATGAGGGAATAGGCAGACCAATTCCTCTCACATGCTCCAGATGAGCAATCCTACAACAAAAAATACAACAAAAGAAAACAAATTAGTACAAAAAACCATCTAAATGGTTTATCATTTGACATGTTGGAATTTTGAAATTTGAGCATACTACATACCTGTGCAAGAACTCGCATAGCTATCCTTTGGAGTAGAGGCATTTGATAGCCAAAACTCTCCCACCAAAAAAGAGGCTTCACTAGTGAATCCCTCTTCCAAACAATGGGTGAGGCTAATGCAATCCCTCTTTGATCATTATAATTTATGAATTCTTGCAAAAAAGTAGCATGCTGCTCACAAGATAGAATTTTTGGAAGATAGGTATCTCTATCTTCGAAAAGTGTGGTGTCCATGAATAATGAAGCCTCTTTAAAGGCCGGGTGCAAGAGGGCAGCAACACCATGAATAGGCCTCTTCATCCACTTCTATCTCTTCTCCACCAAATAGAGTATATCATCTCTTTTGGGTGTGCTATCAAGAATATCACTACATGAAGAGCCATAAAAACATAAAGATTGATTAGAATTCAGAATTTAGTATGAATTTTCAAATGGGAATTTAAAGGCTAACTCAAGATTCAACTCGTAAATACTTAGAATATAAAATTACCATGAAAGATCACATGGTTCATCAAGAGTTGTGCACTTCTTTATTTCCTCAATTGCTTCTTTCATAAAATGATAGAGAACACCTATTGTGGCACCCTCCATGTCCGTCATACGCAATACCTTATACAAAGGTAAAATTGCAACAATAATACCATAAACATTTTTCCAAAATGACTCCCTCAAGCATAACCTTTGGATAGACTGCCTCTTGTTGTTGTGCAATGGGCTCTCCGTCCATCCATTCTTTAAACTCCTCTGAGACTACTGTCTTTTGAAGCTTATTTTGAACCTCATAAAGACGATCCAAAAGTATCCACATAGCCGCAAACCGTGTTTTTGATGGCTTTCTCAACTCCTTATCCGAATATGACCGAAATATAGCAAGAACCCTCACCTTGGAGTTGATAAAGTCAACTATGGATGTAGCTTCTGAAATAATGCTCTTGATCCATTCCAACTTGCCAATGTCTTCCATAAGAAGATCAAGGCAATGAGAAGCACATGGGCTCCATACTATGGATGGAAACTCCTCCTCTAACTTTCTTCCCATAGATGCACAATTTGAAGCATTATCGGTCACCACTTGAATGACATTTTGAGGGCCAACCTATGGGAAAGAAAAAAATCATGTTACCAACAAGTTAATCAAGATTCAAGACTCAAGTCACATATTACACACACACATAAAAAATATGAATCATTTTTCTGAATTTTTATGA